>JAJJWW010009513.1:0-50987 GCA_023531295.1 Papaver armeniacum
TTTCAATCAACTCTCTAGCTTGTGCCACCGTCTTGTTCACTAGTGCACCACCACCCGCATCGTCAATAAGATTCCTATCACTTGATTGGAGTCCTTCATAGAAGTATTGGATGATCATAGCGTCACTGAATTGGTGGTGAGGGCAGCTTGCCCCAATCTCTTGTATCGTTCCCAACATTCATATAAGGATTCTCCCACGTTTTGCTTCATCCCACAAATCTCCTTTCGAATTTGAGTAACCTTTGATGCGAGGAAAATATCTCTCCAAAAGAGTTTCTTCAACTCCATTCCATGTTGTGACACTTCCGGAGGTAAATAGTATAACCAATCCTTAGCACTATCCATTAAAGAGAAACGGAAAACTTTCAACATTGCACCATCCGCCTCTACATCCGCTGAAGCACTAGCCATGACAATGGTGTGGAAGTCCATAAGATGTTTGTTTGGATCTTCATTCACCATGCCATGGAATTTGGTAATTCTCTAAGCAACCCGGCTTAATCTCAAAAGTATGAGTTCTGTTTGAATACACCCACGTTGTGTATCAAGCCTATGAGAAGCCAAGTCCTTGAGTGAACGATTTGCATCACCCATTCCTTCTTCTTCTTCAACTTGTGGTTCGTCTACGATTGGAACCTCTTGTTATCCTTCTATTTGTACTTCTCCTTCCACTTCTAACTGTAGATTTTCAGTTGTGCTCTTGACTTGGTTGGAGTATTGTGCCTCTTCGAGTAGCTATCCCGCACCTTGGATAATTCCAATCTTTAGAAGCCGGGATTAGGTACTCGAAAACAATTCTCCCAAACAAGTGAGAAACAAGACAAGAACCGAAAAGCAAAGATAAAAGCGAAATTGTAAAAAGAAACTAAAACTTAATAACAAGCCGTATGCCTCCGCACTGACGGCGCCAAAATTTGATCGTGTGTCAATCGTCAAAATAATTTCACTTTCTTACTCACTAAATTTAAATGAAGTCACAAGGTAAGGAAGAGTTCGTATCCACGAGAGGCAATTGTTGTTATGCAATTTTCGGTTTCTAAGGTAACCAAGGGATGTTTGTTTTATCTAAGAAATAAAAGTAATTGAAAGCAAAGCAAGTAATTGGAATAATCAATAAGGAGAAGATATTGGTCACGGGATAGTATCATTCCACAAACATGTATTATTATCAATCATTAGAATTGGTATTTTAATCTCGTATTTACTAAAAGTCCTAGGATACCTTGATCGCAAGTATAACCCTGCACTACCCTGTTTTCATCACAACCACATTAAAAGATGCATATGTGAATTCTTCCTAGAAAGCAACCTAAAGTGTAAAAGCACAATTAGATTTAACTCCTAAAAGCAATAAGTTCTATGGAATAACACTAATCAATGCAAACGAATGTGTAAAAGCACTAAACGTTTTAACAAAAGTTATGATTCACTTGTGACTAGTAGGATATATCACTACAAGCACTACCCACAATTATGCTACTTAGAATCGAGGATAAACAACTTTTACGTATTGAAACCCTAATATAGTCTCTAGAGATGAACGTAAACTCAGTTGATTCCGACTCAACCAAACAAACTATCAAATCATGTAACACTATTAATTGTGAATCACAAACAATAAAATATCGAGACAAAACTAATTCATTGAATCATATAACATATTGAGAAATCAACTTTTATCCCATAACCAATAATATGTTTAGCTACTCATACATATGGAGTTCATCATAATCAACAATCAATAATCAATAATAAAATAATAAAGAAGATGAAAACAATTGGAAGCAAACCCTAGATGCGTAAGACAAAAACGGCTCTCCAAAATTCCAAGAATAAGATATCAGATTAGTTGTAGAAGACTTTCCTTTAAATCTTTCTCTTGTTCCCAAAATTAGGTCTAGTATTCAAAGTCCATTAGATGAAAATCCACCAAGCCCATAAGTGAGAGAAACCCATGTAGAAAATATGCCCAAAAGTGGTCATGGGAAATGCGGTATTGTGGTCGGAACTTGGCCGGAAAAGTCGTTTGGAAAACGTCTCGGAGTGGCCAGAAAATCCGCCGGCCTGGCCACCGGTCAAGCCAGGTCAGCTATGGTCAACTGCATCCAACTCGGCGGGTCAACTCGGTCAAGTACTGAGTCAAACTCTAACTTCGCTGGTAAATGGTTGTGAGTCGGGCCATCGCCTTGGCGCAGAGTGAGCGACTAGTCTTGACTCGAGCCATTGCACGGTCGACTGATCGATTCACAATCCCTGTGTCTGTAGCCTTACACCTCCATCCATAACTGGCTGGTTCCTCGCACATCAAGCATCTTGCCCGGATATCACCAAATTCCGTGCAGCTTTATCGCACTCAATTCCAAGCCATCCTCATCTCGTTTGCACAACACTTGCTTCCATCTTATTCTCGGAGTTCAATCCTAGGAGCTCAACCAATCTTTTCCTCCAACAACTCCATTCTTGCTTGCAATCCCTACCAATCACCACAAACTCATTTGCTTACTCATGACTGCAGGCTTCATCCAACATTTCCATTTCCATTGCCATCCGACTCTCCCTTGCACCGCACCTTCGACGTATGAATTGAACCAAGACTAAGCTCAGACATTGCAATACCCATTCTGCAACTCCTTGCAATTGGATCGACCTCTAACACTTCTCATTTGGTCACTTCCCATAAATCCATATCCTCGCTACTACCAAAGATCGAGACATTTCAATAACGGCTAACTCCAACAGCAACCAGACTCCACATAGCAAGAGCCTTACTTCTCACACTTCCCTCTCGCTGCCGTACACAATCCTCCTCGAGCACCCTAGATGTGGCAGTGAAAATCTGGACTGATTGAGGAGGATTTGACCACGTGGGTCGAATCCAACCCAAATAGCAAGTCAGGATTCCGAGATGTCACTATGGAACATGCCCTTTTTTTTTTCTTATAAATAATGAGAAGATAAAAATAAAGAACTTCATAAAGTTAAAATCAAACTTATTCTCAAAGTAATAAATTGCATAAATGCTATTGTTCAGAATAATAAGCATAAACAGGTTTGTTAAAAGTAATAAAATTGTAGCCATGTCTCATAAAAATAATAGGAGAACTAAAAATCAATAATAAGTCCATAATTCATAAAAGAAAATACCCAGTAGCGTCCCCATGATATCATATAGTAGTTGTTTATAAGGTACTAACATTATACTCCTATGCCGTAAGCTCCAAAGTCTCACTTACTGCGCTAGCTTCGTTCTCGAACTCGTGGAGAGGAAAAGAGGGGGTGAGCAACCACACTTCGATGAGAATTTCCAAAAATTATTAAGTGCTTCGGATAAAACCATGCAATAAATAATAAATAGTTCAACCGAGTAAAATGCAAAGTTTGCAATAAATACTTACACCCTTCCAAAAACACCACACAAAATCAAACACGTTAATTTAGGTAGATACTCAATCTTTTTCCTTTTTCTTTTCTTTTTCTTTTTCATTGTCAGGGTTGTTCCGGATACCACCCAGCCGTTTCTAAGAAACGGTCTCTCGAGAGAATGCCAGCTGTCCTGGACTTTCTGACATCAACAATCTCTTTTTTCTTTCTTTTCTTTCCATATTACTTAGTCCAAGTAACACCCATTCAGGATAACAATTCACCGTGCATAACCAAACTCGATTAAAATGCAAAAATATACTATCCATAGCAGCGAGAACCAAGCGCGTGACAGAAACCAACAGATTTAACTAAAAACATTCGGTATGCATCAAGTCGGAGAGTGCGTATTATATACGAGTATGACACTCGTATTCTAAAACTCAAGACGTTGGAAGTAGTTTAAATCTTTTGATAATGCTAAAACCAACCATTGTATTTTGACTAACTAGGGGTGGAGCGGGACAAGAGACTAAGGAGTTGAAAGAAAAACGAATTTTCCATTTTAAATTAAAGTGTGTCAAAACCAGAGAGGAATAAGTACTGATCATTAGTGGAACACGGGTGACTAAACTAGTGATGGGTGACTAAACTAGTGATGATGTGTAATAGGTAAGGTGCACACTAACGAATTCAAATAGAGGGCTAGTTGTATCATAACCCTAAATGCAAAATCTGTTCACTTTCATTTGTCACAAAAGAAAATCTAAAGAAAGGGGCCACTACTTTTTTTTTTAAAACATGAAGTTGATGTATTCATTTTTATCAAGGTCAGCTTGGAGTAGATTTGACTGCATACCCCTTCATTTTATGAAATCACGTAAAACGATGTCAAGATGCTGAAAACAAGATTCTTTAATTTATTTCCAAATAGATCGGAAGAAGGTAATGACAAGTAAGGGGACAAAAAAGTAGAGAAGGTATTACAGTATACTATCAAAAGAGATGACATCATTTGTTTAAAAGTACCGAGACAAATACTACTTAGAAAGGGTTAGTCAATTATAAAATCAGATGTTAAGGATTAACCATGCCATAGAGAGATTATTAAGTAAAGGAAAAAAAAAGGTAGAAATCAATAAATAATGCTAAAATAAAATTTTGGTTTGTATTACGTAGGAAGTCCCCTACACGTTACGCAATCCAAAAATCAATTGAATCCAAGCAAATCCGAGCAAGTGTTCTAAGCCGTAGTAAAAACAAGCTTTTTCTTTTGATTTGATGAGGTATCAGAGATTGAAGTAGAGAAATGGAGAGGGAGGTAAAAGACGGCAAGGTTTATTGTTTTTTTAAGGATTTTAGGAAAATGACAAACTCCTATATGTACATACCAACAAAACCCTAATCATAATGTGACCTAGGGAAAGACTTGGTCTTTTGATCACACGTATCACGTAGGGAAAATTCATGTGCAACTACTAAACAACATCTCTACTGTCTCCATGTGCTAGCTACTTTATTAGCACACCTCAATTTGAGCTTTAAGGACCCCCACCAAACAATAAAATCACACAAAAATTCGTGGCATTCGTACACTCGAAAGTGTACAATCAATACACTCAACTTCTATAGGTTGGATTTGAGGCTTAGAACCCAAATTCAAAAATTACAGATTATCACACCATTAACCTCTAAAAAAGAATTTCTCCGAAATTCAAGACATGGATAAGCTTAAGGATTACCTCTTAGTAATTCGGATGCTTGTCTCGAATCTCGGACTCCAACTCCCAAGTCGCCTCTCAGAATCATGATGTTGCGAGCACTTTCACAGTTTTGATGGTTTTTCTCCGAAGGACTTGTTCCTTTGAGTCAATGATGCCGCAATGGTTTTTCTTCATATGACACCTTATCGTTCAGTTGCAAGTCACGCCATTCGATAACATGAGATGGATCGAGCATTGTATCTACGAAGCATGGATACATGGAACACATTGTGTACATCAGCAAACTGTGTTGGTAAAGCTAGTCGATATGCTACTTCTCCAATCCGTTGAAGAATTTCAAATGGCCCTATATAGCGCGGTGCCAATTTACTCTTCTTCCCGAACCGCTTAATGCCCAGTGCAGGACTAACTCTTAAAACACATTTTCCCCAACTTGGAATTCTAACGGTCTTCTTCTTACATCTGCATAACTCTTTTGGCGACTTTGTGCCGTTCTCAAACCAGTCCCGGATGATCCCTATCTTCTCCGCCGTCTCTTGAACCATCCAGGGTCCTATGACACTTCTTTCACTAACCTCAGCTTAACACAAAGGTGTCCGACATGGTCTTCCATACAACGCCTCGTAAGGTGCCATACCAATGCTGGAGTCGATAACCGTTGTTGTAGGCGAACTCAACGAGGAGTAGCCGATCACTCCAACTGCCCTTGAAGTCGATTGCACATGCTCGTAACATATCTTCCGAGTTTGTATTGTTCGCTCGGATTGACCATCGAGTGCAGGGATGGAAAAGCAGTACTCATATCTAAATTTGTTCCCATAGCTTGCTGTGGAAACTTCCCCAAAACTTGGATGTAAAAGAGGATCTCGGTCGGAGACAATCGAGAGGGAATTCCATGTAATCTAACTATCTCCTTGATGTACAAATTACATAATATAGGAACAGATGTCGATCGCTTTCTTGGAAGAAAATGAGCTGATTTAGTGAGACGGTCAATAATCACCCACACACCATCCTTGCCTTGTTAGCGTCTTAGGTAGTCCCTCTAACAAAATCCATGGCGATAAAATCCCATTTCCACTCTGCTATTGGTAAAGGTTGGAAGGGGTCCTGCTGATGCGTTGGTGTTGACCTTCACTTGCCGACAAGTAAGACACCTTGAGACGAAGAGTGCAACATCTCTTTTCATACCTCTCCACCAAAACTTGCACCTCAAATCCCGATACATTTTTGTACTCCCAGGATGAATGGTAAGTATAGACTCATGGGCCATGGTCAAAATATCCTTTCGCAGTTCGCCAACATCTGGTACACACAATCGTTCCTTATAACGGACAACCTCACCGGTTCCTTGTGACCATCCTTCACGAGGGTCCATTGTACCCATCTTCTCTTTGACCTCTTGCAATTCAACGTCCTAACTTCGTGCCTCAACCACTCTCTTCGAATTTACGTCGCTGCTACCACATGTGCCAAGTATGCCCTTTCGTTGTCTCGCTCAATAATAAAATCATATTTTTCCACAAATTCGATCATTCTCAGTGAAGCTATGGATCCAGATTCCTTTCTACTAAGTGCATCCGCTACAACATTCGCCTTCCCGGGATGGTAATCCAATTTAAAATCATAATCCTTTAGAAGCTCAAGCCATCGCCTTTGTCTCATGTTCAGATCTTTTGAGTGAAGATATACTTAAGACTTTTGTGATTCAAAATACTCTAAAATCTTCTCCGTAGAGATAGTGCCTCCAAAGCTTTAGTACAAACACCACAATTTGCTAATTCCAGATCATGGGTTGGGTAATTTTTTCATGATTCTTCAACTGTTTGAAGCATATGCTACCACCTTCCCTTCCCGCATAGAACTCCACCCAACCCACCTCCCGAAGCATCACAGATAAACATCATAACCCAATCCCGATTCGGAGGTAACCAAGATAGGGGCGGTAGTCAATCGTCGCAATTCCTCAAATGCTTTATCTGCTGATGAGTCCATTGAAGTTTCCCTTCTTTCTGGTCAATCTAGTAAGAGATTTCAACTATCTTAGAAATTCTCAACAATCTTAAATGTGCTTTGCCAAACCCAAAAAAAAATTATAGTCTAAAGACATTCTTTAGGGTTTACCATTTATCTTGACAGAAAATATCTTCTCGGAATGCTTTAGGATATCCCATCCTTAGAATAACATGCCCAGGAATAAGGCTTTGGTGATCCAAAATTCACTTGCTCCTTTTGCATACAACTTGTGTTCCCTTAATGCAGCAACACCATGTAAATAAAATATTTCCTCATGATCTTTCCTTAGTCTTAGAATAAATAGAGGACATCATC
Source organism: Papaver armeniacum (assembly GCA_023531295.1). Taxonomy (NCBI): domain Eukaryota; kingdom Viridiplantae; phylum Streptophyta; class Magnoliopsida; order Ranunculales; family Papaveraceae; genus Papaver; species Papaver armeniacum. Next base: position 7,416 of record JAJJWW010009513.1, read on the forward strand.
AACTCACATACCCGCAGACTTGTTCAAAAAAATTGAAAAAACTTTGTTCATCAAATCCATGAATCTATGAGGTGCATTTGTCACCCAACGGCATCACGAAATTCATAATGAGCTATAATAAGTTCCAAATCAGTTTTTCAAAGAATGTCCTCCTCTAACTAGTGGTGGTGGTACCCCGGATCGAAGATCAATCTTAGAAATAACATGCTCCTTCAAGATCCATGAGATCTTGATTCTCGGCAAAGGGGTACTTATTCTTGATTGTAGCTTGGTTTAATCGCCGGTAGTCAATCACATCCTCATCGATCCGTCTTTTGATCACAAAAGAGAGGGGGCTCTCCATGGTGATGTACTTGGTCGAATAAATCCCGGTTCTTCCCAACTCATCAAGTTGTTTTCGTAACTCCTTCATCTCCTTCGGTGCCATGCGATATGGGTGTATCGATATTGGCATGGTTCTGGTTACATTCGATCTCAAATTAATCTCCTCTTTGGTGGTAGCCCGGGTAATGCCTACGGAAAGACATCTAGAAATTCTCGGACTACTGGTAACTCTTCATCTACCATAATTGTATCCTCTTCTTCCATCAAAGAGCCAAGATATATGCTATATATTTCTTCGGTTTTCATCCTTCCTTTTCATCCCCGGTAAGGATGGGTTTATGACTTTCCACCTTTCTCCTTGAACCCAGCCCTCGGCCTCCATCGGAGTGATTGGAAAGATATTTTCTTCTCAAAGCATTCGGGGATAGCTTGGATTTTGTGATAACCAATTCGTACCAATAATGACATCCATATCATTTGGAGCCTCATCGGTATCAGGTCAATTTTTCACTCTATGGTCACCAAAAGTTAATTCACAATCCCCTTGCACTTTACTAAGAAATCGCACATTTCACAGCGGTGAAGATACATTCAAAGTAAACTCCATGGGTACAGGTTTCAAACCAAGGTAAGCAGCTAAATGTAATGATATGAGCGAATGAGTCGCACCACTATCAAAATAAAACTTTAGCACGAGAACTAAAGATAAGAAAGTTACCCTCAATGGCAGAATTTTACATTTTCTTCTCATCACTAGCAATATGGTTCAGCGTGGACATTTTGTTAGCGTCTTGGGGAAAGGCGGTCGTTGCGAGGTAGTGATTTGGTGCCATAAATATTGGCCTCGGGGCATACTGATGTTGATTCCCGATATGGATGTCTAGGCGGTGCGAGGCTTAAGGCAATCCTTGATAAAGTGCTCCCGCTCCCTTGTTAGTGACACCTATAGTTCGCATTTGGTTGTCAGGTTGGCATCTTTTAGGGCAATGACTTGCAAAATGACCCTCTCCTACCACAATGATAGCATGCTTTTGCTTCAGCAGATTTTCGGTATTATCGGGCGTGGGCCGCTTCACGATGTCTTGGGGTCGTCTTCTGGTTCCTCTTGGGATCTCTGGCTCCCTTTCCTTTTGGTTTTGTTCCAATCACTTCTCCCAGAAGCTAATGCGAGTGTCAGAACATCATTATAGGTAGTGAGACGACACGGCACTAACCTAGCACGAATGACGAGGTTTGAGTGCATCCTGAAGTTTCCTTGCTCTTCGTAGCAGCGTATTTAAGTTATCCCAAAGCGTTCAATTCATGAACTTCTTGTCGGTTGAGAAAAATCATGTCTCCCTGAGATAAGGTTGCAAATTCGGCTTTCTCAGGCTTTGACTGTCTCGGGAAAATACTTATAAAGAACCAAGCGTTTCAAACTCGCGAGATAGTAACATTTGGACTCGTTTTATTGAATCCCACAATAATCGGCAGCTCCCGGTGAAAGTGCGTAGCAAAGCGGATCTTGTCATTCTCTTCCACTCGTAAGGCTAAAAACTCCTTTTGTATCCCCATTGACCACCTTTCAGCCTCAAGAGGTTCTTCAGTCCCCTTAAATTCCTTTCTACCAACCACCTTTAAGAACTTTTCTAAGTCCCTCTACCCTCACGTTGGGCCCTACTTTGGACCCGGTGTCCCCAATGTCCCAACAACTCCGGTCTAGGGTAGCTTCCATGCGTTCCCTTCTGTCCTCTCCTTCTTTCTCCATTTGGTCCGAGGGCCAGATTGGGTAGCATCCACGAGGCGGCATCTTCTAAATAAAAGAGAAATGCGCACTAATGTTAATATCTAAGTGAAATCCTATATTAACTAGCTACATACAACATTTTATTTTATAAGGTTTTTAGTTATTTACCCCGACCCCAAAGTAAAACTAAATAAACTTGATGAAAACTAAATAAATTTTATTTTTCAAAAGAATAAGGAAAGAAAAGCATTTCGAGATCATAACCAAATTCTCAAAATCATTACAGATCATAAGTCGATAAATAAATAAATAAAAAATAATCAGAGTGCAAGTTTTTTTTTTTTTTTTAAAAAAAAACAAACTTTCAAAACTAGTAAGTCCACACGCACGGCCCAAGTAAATCGGAACCATGCTCGATACCAGCTGGTGGCAGAAGTCGGACTTCAATTGAGGAGGATTTGACCACGTGGGTGAATCCAACCCAAATAACGAGTCCGGATTCCGAATCACTATGGGCATGACCCTTTTTCTTATAAATAATGAGAAGATAAAAAAAAATAAAAGAACTGTAAAGTTAAAATCAAACTTATTCTCAAAGTAATAAATTGCATAAAATGTTATTGTCAGGAATAATAGCATAAACAGTTTGCTTAAAAGTAATAAAATTGTAGCCATGTCTCATAAAAATAATAGGAGAACTAAAAATCAATAATAAGTCCATAATTCATAAAATAAAATACCCAGCGTCCCATGATGTCATATGGTAGTTGTTTCGCAGGAGTACTAACATTATACTCCTATGCGCAGTAAGCTCAAAAGTCACGCTTCTGCGCTAGCTGTTCCTCGAACTGTGGGAGGAAAAGGGAGTGAGCAACCACATTTCTGATAGAGAATTTCCAAAAATTATTAAGTGCTTGGATAAAACCATGCAATAAATAATAAATAGTTCAAACGATGATAAAATGCAAAGTTTGCAATAAATACTTACACCCTTCCAAAAACACCACAAAAAATCAAACACATTAATTTAGGTAGATACTCAATCTTTTTCCTTTTTCTTTTCTTTTTCTTTTCATTGTCGGGTTATTCCGGATACCACCCAGTAGTTTCTAAGAAGCGGTCTCTCGAGAAGAATGCCAGCTGTCATCTGGACTTTCACGACATCAACAATCTCTTTTCTTTCTTTTCTTTCCATATTACTTAGTCCAAGTAACATCCATTCGGGATAACAATTCACGGTGCATAACCAAACTTCGATTAAAATGCAAAATATACTATCCATAATGAGAACCAAGCCGTGCGAGAAACCAGCAGATTTAACTAAAAACATTCGGTATGCATCAAGTCGGAAGTGCATATTCATATACGAGTATGACCTGTATTCTAAAACTCAAGGCGTTGGAAGTAGTTTAAATCTTTTGATAATGCACAAAACCAACCATTGTATTTTGACTAACTAGGGTGGAGCGGGACAAGAGACTAAGGAGTTGAAAGAAAAACGAATTTTCCATTTTAAATTAAAGTGTGTCAAAACCCGAGAGGAATAAGAGTCTTGATCATTAGTGGAACACGGGTGACTAAACTAGTGATGGGTGACTAAACTAGTGATGATGTGTAATAGGTAAGGTGCACTACTTGAATTCAAATAGAGGGCTAGTTGTATCATAACCCTAAATGCAAAAATCTGTTCACTTTCATTTGTCAAAAAGAAAATCTAAAGAAAAGGGGCCACTACTTTTTTTTTTAAAACATGAAGTTGATGTATTCATTTTATCAAAGGTCAGTTGGAGTAGATTTGACTGCATACCCCTTCATTTTTGGAAATCACGTAAAAGCGATGTCAAGATCTTTGAAAAACAAGATTCTTTAATTTATTTCCAAATAGATCAAGAAGGTAATGGCAGGTATAGGGACAAAAAAAGTAGAGAAAGGTATTACAGTATACTATCAAAAGAGATGACATCATTTGTTTAAAAATCGAGACAAATACTACTTAGAAAGGGTTAGTCAATTATAAAATCAAATGTTAAGGATTAACCATGCCATAGAGAGATTATTAAGTAAAGGAAAAAAAAAAAAAGGTAGAAATCAATAAATAATGCTAAAAATAAAATTTTGGTTTGTATTACGTAGGAAGTCCCTACCATTACGCAATCCAAAAATCAATTGAATCAAAGCAAATCCGAGCAAGTGTTCTAAGCCGTAGTAAAAACAAGCTTTTTCTTTTGATTTGATGAGGTATCGAGAGATTAAGTAGAGAAATGGAGAGGAGGTAAAAGACGGCAAGGTTTATTGTTTTTTAAAGGATTTTAGGAAAATGACAAACTCCTATATGTACATACCAACAAAACCCTAATCATAATGTGACCTAGGAAAAGACTTAGTCTTTTGATCACACGTATCACGTAGGGAAAATTCATGTGCAACTACTAAACAACATCTCTACTGTTCCATGTGCTAGCTACTTTATTAGCACACCTCAATTTGAGCTTTAAGGACCCCCACCAAACAATAAAATCACACAAAAAATTCATGGCATTCGTACCTTTGAAAGTGTACAATCAATACACTCAACTTCTATAGGTTGGATTTGGGCTTAGAACCCAAATTCAAAAATTAAATTATCACACCATTAACCTCTAAAAAAAAAAAAAAGAATTTCTCCGAAATTCAAGACATGGATAAGCTTAAGGATTACCTCTTAGTAATTCCGGATACTTGTCTCGAATCTCGGACTCCAACTCCCAAGTCGCCTCTTCAGAATCATGATGTTGCCAGAGCACTTTCACAGTTTTGATGGTTTTTCTCAGAAGGACTTTGTTCCTTTGAGTCAATGATGCGCAATGGTTTTCTTCATATGACACCTTATCGTTCGATTTGCAAGTCACGCCATTCGATAACATGAGATGGATCAGCATTGTATCTACGAAGCATGGATACATGGAACACATTGTGTACATCAGCAAACTGTGTTGGTAAAGCTAGTCGATATGCTACTTCTCCAATCCGTTGAAGAATTTCAAATGGCCTTTATATAGTAGCGGTGCCAATTTACTCTTCTTCTAGGAAAAGCAATGCAGTGCAGGACTAACTCTTAAAACACATTTTCCCCAACTTGGAATTCTAACGGTCTTCTTCTTACATCTGCATAACTCTTTTGGCGACTTTTTGCCGTTCTCAAACAGTCCCGGATGATCCCTATCTTCTCATGTCGTCTCTTGAACCATCACGGGTCCTATGACACTTCTTTCCACTAACCTCAGCCCAACACAAGGTGTCCGACATGGTCTTCCATACAACGCCTCGTAAGGTGCCATACCAATGCTAGGTGATAAGCTGTTGTTGTAGGCGAACTCACGAGGAGTGGCTTGATCCTCAAGCGCCCCTTAAAGTCGATTGCACATGCTCGTAACATATCTTCGAGTTTTATTGTTAACTCGGATTGACCATCAAAGGGGATGGGAAAAGAAGTACTCATATCTAAATTTGTTCCCATAGCTTGCTGGAAACTTCCCCAAAACTTGGATGTAAAGAGGGGATCTCGGTCGGAGACAATCGAGGGGAATTCCATATAATCTAACTATCTCCTTGATGTACAAATTACATAATATGGGAACAGTGTCGATGCAGCTCTTGGAAGAAAATGGCTGATTTAGTGAGACGGTCAATAATCACCCACACCATCCTTGCCTTGTTGCGTCTTAGGTAGTCCTCTAACAAAATCCATGGCGATAAAATCCCATTTCCACTCTGCTATTGGTAAAGGTTGGAAGGGGTCCCATTGATGGCCGTTGGTGTTGACCTTCACTTCTGGCGACAAGTAAGACACCTTGAGGCGAAGAGTGCAACATCTCTTTTCATACCTCTCCACCAAAACTTGTGCCTCAAATCGATACATTTTGTACTCCCGGGATGAATGGTAAGATATAGACTCATGGGCCATGGTCAAAATATCCTTCATGATTCGCCAACATCTGGTACACAATGTCGTTCCTTATAATGGACAACCTTGCTTGGTTCCTTGTGACCATCCTTCCTGGGGGTCCATTGTACCCATCTTCTCTTTGACCTCTTGCAATTCAACGTCTAACTTCTGTGCCTCAACCACTCTCTTCAGAATTTCTGGTGCTGCTACCACATGTGCCAAGTATGCCCTTTCGTTGTCTCGCTCAATAATAAAATCATATTTTTCCACAAATTCGATCATTCTCAGTGAAGCTATGGATCCAGATTCCTTTACTAAGTGCATCCGCTACTGACATTCGCCTTAGGATGGTAATCCAATTTAAAATCATAATCCTTTAGAAGCTCAAGCCATCGCCTTTGTCTCATGTTGAGATCTTTTTTGAGTGAAGATATACTTAAGACTTTTGTGATCGAAAAATACTCTAAAATCTTCTCGTAGAGATAGTGCCTCCAAAGCTTTAGTACAAACACCACATTTGCTAATTCGGATCATGGGTTGGGTAATTTTTTTCGTGATTCTTCAACTGTTTAGAAGCATATGCTACCACCTTCCCTTCCTACATAAGAACTCCACCCAACCCACCTCCTGAAGCATCTGATAAACATCATAGCAATCCAGTCAGGAGTAACCAAGATAGGGGTGGTAGTCAATCGTCTCTTCAATTCCTCAAATGCTTTATCACACTCAGTAGTCCATTCAAACTTCACCCCTTTCTTGGTCAATCTAGTAAGAGGGACTGCTATCTTCAAAGAGAAATTCTCAATAAATCTTCGATAATAGCACATGAAGCCCAAAAGGCTGCGAATCTCAAAGACATTCTTTGGGGGTTGCCATTTGTCCAGCCGATATCTTCTCGGAATCCATGAGATATCCCATCCTTAGAAATAACATGCCCGAGGAATAAAACTTTGGTGATCAAAATTCACACTTGCTCCTTTTTGCATACAACTTGTGTTCCCTTAGGTCTGTAACACCATCAAGTAAATGTTCCTCATGATCTTCCTTAGTCTTAGAATAAATGAGGACATCATCAATGAATACTACCACGAACTTGTTCAAAAAAGTCGAAAAACTTTGTTCATCAAATCCATGAATCTGCAGGTGCATTTGTCAACTTAAAGCGGCATCACAAGAAATTCATAATGACCATAATAAGTTCCAAATGCGGTTTTCCGAATGTCCTCCTCTCTAACTAGTAATTGGTGGTACCCAGATCGAAGATCAATCTTCGAGAAATAACATGCTCCCTTCAACTGATCAAACAGATCTTCAATTCTCGGCAAAGGGTACTTATTCTTGATTGTAGCTTGGTTTAATCGCCAGAGTAGTCAATACACATCCTCATCGATCCGTGCTTTTTGTCACAAAAGAAACGGGGGCTCTCCATGGTGATGCACTTGGTCGAATAAATCCCAGTTCTTCCAACTCATCAAGTTGTTTTCGTAACTCCTTCATCTCCTTCGGTGCCATGCGATATGGGTGTATCGATATTGGCATGGTTCCCGGTTGCAATTCGATCTCGAAATTAATCTCCCTCTTTGGTGGTAGCCCGGGTAATGCCTCTGGAAAGACATCTAGAAATTCTCGGACTACTGGTAACTCTTCATCTACCATAATTGTATCCTCTTCTTCACTCAAATGAGCAAGATATGCTATATGTTCTTCGGTTTCATCCTTCCTTTTCATCCCCGGTAAGGATGGGTTTATGACTTTCCACCTTTCTCCTTGGACAGACACTCGGCCTCCATCCGATGATTGGAAAGATATTTTCTTCTCAAAGCATTCCAGGATAGCTTGGTTTTGTGATAACCAATTCATACCAATAATGACATCATAATACTGGAGCCTCATCGGTATCAGGTCAATTTTCACTCTATGGTCACCAAAAGTTAATTCACAATCCTTGCACACTTTACTAAGGAAATCACATTTCCTAACGGTGAAGATACATTCAAAGTAAACTCCATGGGTACAGGTTTCAAACCAAGGTAAGCGGCTAAATGTAATGATATGAGCGAATGAGTCGCACCACTTTATCAAATAAAACTTTAGCACGAGAACTAAAGATAAGAAAGTTACCCTCAAAGGCGAATTTTCTGTTTTCTTCTCATCACTAGCAATGGTTCAGCGCTTACTGGACATTTTGTTTAGCGTCTTGGCTGGAAAGGCGGTGCGTTGTTACGAAGTGGTGATTTGGCTGCCTTACATAAACATTCGGCCTCGGGGCATGCGATGTTGATTCGTACTGGATGTCTAGGCGGTGCGGGGCTTAGGGCAATCCTTGATAAAGTGCTCCTCGCTCCACTTGCAATGACACCTATAGTTAGCATTTGGTTGTCGGTTGGCATCTTTTAGGGCAATGACTTGCAAAATGACCCTCTGTACCACAATGATAGCATGCTTTGCTTCAACAGATTTTCCAGTATTATCGGGCGTGGGCGCTTCACGTGTGTACAGGGTCCGTCTTGGTTCCTCTTAGGATCTCTCGGCTCCCTTTCCTTTTGGTTTTTGTTCCAATCAAACCTACAGCTAATGCGGTGTCAAGAACATCATTATAGGTAGTGAGACGACACGGCACTAACCCTAGCACGAATGACAGGTTTGGTGCATCTGAAGTTTCCTTGCTCTTCGTAGCGGCGTATTTACCAAGTTATCCCCAAAGCGTTCCAATTCTTCGAACTTCTTGTCGGTTTGAGAAACCGTCATGTCTCCCTGAGATAAGGTTGCAAATTCGGCACACATCTGGGCTTTGACTGTCTCGGGAAAATACTTATCAAGGAACAACGTTTCAAACTCTGCCCAGATAGTAACATTTCGGACTCGTTTTATTGAATCCCACCAATAATCAGCAGCTCGGTGAAGAGTACGTAGCAAAACGGATCTTGTCATTCTATTCCACTCGTAAGGCTAAAAACTCCTTTTGTATCCCCATTAACCACCTTTCGGCCTCAAAGAGGTTCTTGGTCCCCTTAAATTCCTTTTACCAACCACCTTTAGAACTTTTCTAAGTCCACTCTACCCTCACGTTGGGCCCCTACAAGCACGGACCAGTGTCCCCAATGTCCCAACAACTCGGTCTAGGAGTAGCTTCCATGCGTTCCCCTTCTGTCCTCTCCTTCTTCTCCATTTGGTGAGGACCGTTGGTGGCATCACGGCGGCGGCATCTTCTAAATAAAGAAAATGCGCACTAATGTTTAATATCTAAGTCGAAATCCCTATATTAACTAATACATACAACATTTTATTTTATAAGGTTTTTAGTTATTTACCCCGACCCCCAAAGTAAAACTAAATAAACTTGATGAAAACTAAATAAATTTTATTTTTCAAAAAGAATAAGGAAAGAAAAGCATTTCAGATCATAACCAAATTCTCAAAATCATTTCAGATCATAAGTCGATAAATAAATAAATAAAAAATAATCAGAGTGCAAGTTTTTTTTTTTTTTTTTAAAACAAACTTTCAAAACTAGTAAGTCCACGCACGGCCCAAATCATCGGAACCATGCTCTGTACAAGTTGTGGCTGACCAGAAAATTCGGACTTCAATTGAGGAGGATTTGACCTGTGGTCGAATCCAGCCCCAAATAACAAGTCAGGATTTAGAGATGTCACTATGGAACAGGCCCTTTTTCTTATAAATAATGAGAAGATAAAAATAAAGAACTTCATAAAGTTAAATCAAACTTATTCTCAAAGTAATAAATTGCATAAATGCTATTGTCAGGAATAATAAGCATAAACGTTTGCTTAAAAGTAATAAAATTGTAGCCATGTCTCATAAAAATAATAGGAGAACTAAAATCAATAATAAGTCCATAATTCATAAAAAAGAAAATACCCAGCGTCCCCATGATATCATATAGTAGTTGTTTCATAGGTACTAACATTATACTCTATCTTAAAGTAAGCTCCAAAGTCACGCTTCTTGGCTAACATTCCTCGAACTCTGTGGAGAGGAAAAGGGAGTGAGCAACCACAGCTCAGTAGAAATTTCCAAAAATTATTAAGTGCTTCGGATAAAACCATGCAATAAATAATAAATAGTTGACCGATAAAATGCAAAGTTTGCAATAAATACTTACACCCTTCCAAAACACCACACAAAATCAAACACTGTTAATTTAGGTAGATACTCAATCTTTTTTCCTTTTTCTTTTCTTTTTCTTTTTCATTGTCAGGGGTTGTTCCGGATACCACCCAGTAGTTTTAAAAGCGGTCTCTCGAAGAATACCAGCTGTCTGGACTTTAGAACATCAACAATCTCTTTCTTTCTTTTCTTTCCATATTACTTAGTCCAAGTAACACCCATTCGGGATAACAATTCACCGGTGCATAACCAAACTCGATTAAAATGCAAAAATATACTATCCATAGCAGAGAACCAAGCCGTGACGAAACCAACAGATTTAACTAAAAACATTCGGTATGCATCAAGTCGGAGAGTGCGTATTATATACGAGTATGACCTTTGTATTCTAAAACTCAAGGCGTTGGAAGTAGTTTAAATCTTTTGATAATGCTAAAACCAACCATTGTATTTTGACTAACTAGGGGGTGGAACAGGACAAGAGACTAAGGAGTTGAAAAGAAAAAGATTTTCCATTTTAAATTAAAGTGTGTCAAAACCGAGAGAGGAATAGGTGCTGATCATTAGTGGAACACGGGTGACTAAACTAGTGATGGGTGACTAAACTAGTGATGATGTGTAATAGGTAAGGTGCACACTAACGAATTCAAATAGAGGGCTAGTTGTATCATAACCCTAAATGCAAAATCTGTTCACTTTCATTTGTCACAAAGAAAATCTAAAGAAAAGGGGCCACTACTTTTTTTTTTTAAAACATGAAGTTGATGTATTCATTTTTATCAAGGTCGGTTGGAGTAGATTTATTTTTATACCCCTTCATTTTATGAAATCACGTAAAACGATGTCAAGATGCTGAAAACAAGATTCTTTAATTTATTTCCAAATAGATCAAGAAGGTAATGACAGTATAGGGACAAAAAAAGTAGAGAAGGTATTACGGTATCTTTTATCAAAAGAGATGACATCATTTGTTTAAAGTCTGAGACAAATACTACTTAGAAAGGGTTAGTCAATTATAAAATCGGATGTTAAGGATTAACCATGCCATATAGAGATTATTAAGTAAAGGAAAAAAAAAAGGTAGAAATCAATAAATAATGCTAAAATAAAATTTTTGGTTTGTATTACGTAGGAAGTCCCCTACACCTTCGCAATCAAAAATCAATTGAATCCAAGCAAATCCGAGCAAGTGTTCTAGCGTAGTAAAAACAAGCTTTTCTTTTTGATTTGATGAGGTATCGAGATTGAAGTAGAGAAATGGAGAGGGAGGTAAAACGGCAAGGTTTATTGTTTTTTTTAAGGATTTTAGGAAAATGACAAACTCCTATATGTACATACCAACAAAACCCTAATCATAATGTGACCTAGGGGAAAGACTTGGTCTTTTGATCACACGTATCACGTAGGGAAAATTCATGTGCAACTACTAAACAACATCTCTATTGTTCCATGTAAAGCTACTTTATTAGCACACCTCAATTTGAGCTTTAAGGACCCCCACCAAACAATAAAATCACACAAAAAATTCTGTGGCATTCGTACCTTTGAAAGTGTACAATCAATACACTCAACCATAGGTTGGATTTGGGCTTAGAGCAAATTCAAAAATTACAGGATTATCACACTAGACACCATCTACCTGCAAAACTCACAACATTTCCACGTAACTTCAAATCAACTATCATCAGTTGCAAAACTACCAATTTCACCATTCATCTCTTGTCTCTGCGGCACCATCTGTTGTACCTGGCCCAGGTATTTTGAACCTTCATAAACCATCACTTCCACTGCCCATTACTTGGCCCCGCCATTTGCATCTTCAATCACCAACATCAACCCTAGCATTCTGTAAGCACAACTTATCAGTCACGATTCGGATTAGTCCCAAAACTTAGTGAACCAACAGTTCAAGCCGGGTAACCTCTTCCCAAACCTTGGCTCCACCTTACATTTCCATTTCACTGCAAACTCGATGATACATTTGCAATCTGCCTGCGTCTGGTATTGCTCCATTTAAATCCATCCCGAGTTCTTAGTACACAGGTTCATCCAAGACCCATCAACCTCGGACTCACTTTGCACCTTTGGAGAAACAACTCCATCACCATCTCCCATCTGGTCGGCCACAAATTCAAAACCCTGGTTCCCATTAACACAACAACAACCCAACCCACATCCCAGGCCCATAACCCACTCATCAGCTACCAATGTGACTTCCTATTGAGTTACACAGGTGCCCCTCTAAGAGTGATTCTTACTCCTGTGACTCATACAAGCTCACCCTAGAGCCACCTTTGCATCCTCACATTGCTGCTCCAAACTTCCATTAGTGACTCAACAGCTCCATCTCTTGCTTTACTGTGTTCACTACCAAATCTCGAATTCTAGTTCAGCCCATCTTTACCCTCAATCTAGACCCTTCCAATCGATTTCCCTTCTCTCGATTTCTCACAATTTCAGTTCTTAAAGAGACAGGCACAAACCCTCAAATCTTTGTTCTACCATCTAAAGCAGTTCAAAAACAAACCCTACTTTAAAATCTTTAATCATCACTGTGTAAGCTTGCAATGAGATGAATTAAACTTAAAAACCCCATCGATCTTGACTCATTCGAACCACAACTTTGAATCACCAATTTCATCTCTGAATCATCACGGCATCGGGTTCTTCTTTGATACTCTCTAATTCTATCGGTCTTGTGCTCATCAACACCACAATTTCCTCTACAGGTTTAGGTCTCTCAATCTCATGATGATGCGGCCATCTCTATCAATTTCGGATCGAAGAAGAAATAATGAGAAATTGATTTCTCATTCGAATAGGTCTTGTGTAAGAAAATGGAGGTGGATCTGACCACCAGAATCACAGCGAGATGGGGGTTACCCGAGAGAAATGACTCTAGGCATAGGAAATAAGAAAAAGGGCCTCCAGGTTCTTGCATGGCTTGTCGGTTTCAGCGGAACCATTGCCCTATTCACTTCTTTGCTCACCCATAGCTAACCCGGCTCTCTGTGAATTGGTCTTTGGCTCTTTTTCACTTTAAATGGGTGATTTCTTCTCCTTTTGTTCTCGGTGACTCCATTGCACCTATAAAACTCAAAAGCAAACATAAGATACATAATTCACACGAAAAATAGCAAAGAAAGCATAAACTCTAGATAGTAAATACGGTGTATTCTACACCTATCAGCAGGGGAAATTAGTTAACCAAGAAGGCCGAAGTACTCAAATCCAAGCTGCAGTGGGATCGATGGCACAGTTTTAGATGGGTTGTTTACATGTTCCCGGATAAGGCGAGTCAAAGAAAATGGAGTCTTTACAAATAAATTATTGGTGAAATAAATGTTGCTTCTATGGGTTGTCCTATTATTGCTTGGAGGGAGTTAAATAAACCAAGAAGAATGAGGGGTTTGGGCTTTAAAAACTCTAGATTTTTTAATAAAGCTTTATCGACAAAATTAGCTTGGAGATTGCTTCAAGAAAAAGATGGCAAATGGGTTGATTTTACGGGTTAGGTATTTTAAGAATGGAGATCCATTATTAGGAAAGATGGTAAAGGTACTTGTATTTGGTAAGGCATTCAAAGAGAGTTTAAAATGGGTTCGAAGATTTCATGTTTGGGAGGTTGGTGATACGTGAGAAATATATCTTCTACTCAAAGTATTTGTTTTGGACCGACAGTTCTCGGTAGGATGTTCATCCATCATCAAATTTATCCAATTCAATATCATGACTTAAAGTATACGATTTTATATATCATGGCATCATGGTGGAAAATTGATCAACTACGACATCTTTAGTAGAGATCGGTCCAAACAAATTCGGTACATTATAATTCCTTCTCAACCAGACTACGACAAGCTAAGATGGTCTCTTTTTAAAAATGGTTCTTTTACGGTCAAGTGCCTATAAATCCATACAACTTGCTCTTCTCAAGTGTTCTCTTATCGGCATGAACAGATATGGCTTATGATTTGGCATCTTCAAATTCCTTTCAAGTACCCAGCTATTTCTTTGCAAAATTTCAAGAGATATATTACGATTCGATTTAGATATCAGAGAATTGCCAAAGTGGAGAATCCAAATTGTGTTATGTGCAATAATTATTTGGAATCAAAGGATCATCTATTGTTGCATTGCTCTTTTGCTAGAGCCATTTGGTTTGGAGTTTAATGATATTACGGAGATGCTTATAGTTATTAATTGTACATGATTGGATCTTCTCACAGACAAATAGAGATAATTTGATCTCCATAGCTAGAAAGCATTTGCTCAACTTATTTGTCATCACTATGTAGTTCATTTGGAAGAGTAGATGTGTTAAGATTTTTGATCATAAACATCAGCATCCTAACACCATTATTCAGCTCATTTTTAAGTGCTGTCATGATAATCATATTTGCATCCATGAAAGCACTAGGATCTCTCATAATCAGTTTAGTAGTAAGCTTAGTAGGCATTGGAAACCACCTTTGATGCTTAGTTAAGTTAAATTTGATGCTTCTATTCTCCTAATACTAACAAAGGTGGTTTATCTTTTGTTATTCGTAATCATTCGGGAGCTTTCTTGGAAGCAGAGATATTCATCGAAGTGTGAGCTTTAGCTTTTCGATAGGTTATTGAATGGGTGCACAACAAAACTAACAATCTTATTTTGGAAGGAGATAAAAAAAAATCGTATAATTGCTCAACAAAATCGATTGGAAAATGTTATGGAGGATCAATCTTTATTAGTTGAATCTTTAAGTTTAATTAGTAGCATGCATGAGGTTAGATTCAATTTGACCGGATGTTGTAATAAAGTAGATGATGTGTTAGCTAAGTTTGCTAGAATTAAAGGAATGTAGGAAAATATGGTGTTCTCATCCACAAGATTTTTAACTGCATCTTCTCGAGAAGATGATAAAAATAGCTCATATTAAGCTCACGAGGAGGGTGAAATGTGTGTTTTCTCTTAGTTTGTTTTCTTTGTCTTAGTTTTGGTGCGTTTGTCCTTGTAATCTTTGTACTTTTTTTTCTTCAATAAAACTTTATATTTCTTCAAAAAAAACAAGAGTTTGTTCAGAAAAGGCTTTAGGTTTTAGTAATTATAACCAATTGTGTGGGCAATTTTCGTGGTAAAGTTGAATTTTTATGGCTAATGAGGTCATAATGTCAACTAATACTCACTTAAAATCCTCTTTTATCGCTTAGGTAAACCCTCTAAACTAAACTAAAGAGAACATATTTACTTATTAGTTTTGTTGTACAGCCTGTATGGATTTGCTAATCTAATTGTTAGCGGATCCTTTACATTTTAAGCAACATTTGCTGAAATTTATAAATATAAGTGGATAGAACCAAAACTCTATTGTCTCACTGCCTTAGGTGTATTAATACTGAGAGTAAATTAGGCTTGCAATTTTAGGACTACACACCATTCGCAAAATGTTTATAGGTCTGTATTGAACTGATGGGACTTCGATCATTACTAAGGTCTGCACTTAAAGCTTAGATATTGTTTAAAGTTGATAACATTTTTTCCTCGTCAAGTATATGTTTTTTATTTTTCTAAACCATAATTTCTGTTCTCCAAACAATTTTTGTTATTAAATTTGTTCATTATAACATTCATTATTTTATAAAATTAATACTCTACCATGGTGTTGTCAAATGGTGTTACGATTGTTATAAAATTTGTCGTGATCTTGGCTGCATAGCCTATAGTAACATTCCAACCATTTCGTACTTGAGAAAAAATTATGGGAGGTTTTGTAGTATCTTAACGTAATTTAAATATAGTTTGAATACTTTTTGGTAAAGTGCCGGGAATAAATTTATTTGACCCCACGACATAAAACGCTGGCTCGTCACGACTCCTTTTCAGTTGCACTCTTTCTTTCAAGCTTGCCCTCCTTCTTTTTTTTTTTTTTTAACTCGGGGTTAGTTTATCATATTATCTCAGGGGATATGTTTAAGAGTTGTTGTACCACTTAATCAACTCATATTCTAGGAAGAAATAAGTTTTTTTTTTTTTTTTTTTTTTGAGAGCATACAGGAAATAAATCATCACGGAATGAATTCACATAAAAGAACTGCTTGTACCTCCCTTTAAACTACGAGTACATTGTCGTTTCGCTTTCTAAAATTCTTTTAAATTTATTCAAGGTCCTTAGCGAGGTTTGGCATAAATCAATCCTTTTGTTGACTAATTTCGAAGTTGTAAGTGTAGATGTAAATAAATGGCAAACCTGGTGGAATGATCGCGAAGGCCACGATACTTTGAAGGAATGATGAACGCAACACCGAATCATGATCTACAACCTAGCGACGGGGAAGAAAGAAACCTATCTGCACTCGTATGAATAGCACGTGTGAAGAAGATGCTCGGATGTGATCGAAAGATGCTCACAGGAATCAAGATAATGAGTACCTTGTGAAGTCGTGGGCAATTCGGAAAGCTGAGTCAAAGTGGGACCCAAAGACGAGAGATACCAATTCGAATCAAGAGAGAAGGCGACATCGGGCTAGGAATATCAAAGCATCAATGTCGGGAAGAAACACATCGGGCACCACACCTATCGAAAGTTATATGAAGATCGGGTAATAAATGCTCGGAGGAATTCTATCCATCACCCGACAAGATCATCAAACGGGATAACTTTATGTCTTACATTGTAACTTTGTTGTATAAGCATGTCTATAAATAGAGAGCTTTGTCAAGAGAGAAGGGCAAGTAAGTTGTAAGTAAGAGAGAGCAAATAGAGAGAGTATTGAGCGAAGAATCGTACCTTGTATCCTTGATCGAAGTAATAAGATTAACCTTTCAACCCCCGTGGACGTAGGTAATCATGCCGAACCACGTAAACCTTGTGTTCTTATGAGTCTTCATTTACTTATGTTTGTTTTTAGTTCAAGTTGATTGTTGGATGTAGTGGTAGGATTTTCTACATCTACATTAAGCGGCAAACTAAAGGAATGAGTGTAACATCTTTAGATACACCTTGAATGAAAACCACCAAAGAGAGATTCCAAAGCTTCTAAACCATATTACGATGTTAGTTGATGCTAAGTAAAAGACTCTTGTGATTAAGCGTATAAGTTGGCAGATGAAGTTTGTTGAGTTTGAGTGTTTGTTGAGTCAAATATTTTCGGACAAAAAGTTTTTCGAGATCAAGTTTTTGTTTTCTTAGTTCCTACTCCCGGTGTTGAATGAAAATTTCTTTACTTTTTAACCTTGAGTGTTCGTTTTCTTCGTTTGAATGGGGGTGCTTATTTCTAAAACTAAGAAACCTTTTCGATCACTAAGTGAGATGTTGGAATTAAAAGCTCCCAAAATAACATCACGATGTTTTAGTTGAAGCTAGACGAAACTTCATCTTACCAAGTGACTAGAGAATCGTCAAATGGGTTCATTTGATGATCTTAGTCTGAAAGGTTAAATGAAAATGACATTGCGTTATGTCATTACTCAGAAGATCGAATCCAAAATCAATGAGCTAGGTTACAAAAACAAGTTTTCAAAATAGGTCTTCAGATATTCAGGTTCAAAGTTGTTTCACCTTTCTTGTGGAACTCATCAGAATGTAGAACTGAATGGGACACCAAAGGGATCCCAAGGTCGTACTATTGATGTGCTTTTGAAAGTTGTTTGTAAAGTGGTAGTAGAAGTTCGTTCAACTCGGGCTTGTAAAGATTTGAATTCAGAATTTAATAATAGAAAATATATACACAAGTTTGTCACAAAAATCGAGAGATTACTGAGACTCAGGATTCCACCAAACATCACAATCAATTGGTTCATACAATGATTCATAACAATTTTAGCTCTTTTATTGACTCTTTTTCTTTGCCAAAAGTAGATTTTGTAGAAGATCAATTGTAAATCATAAGCATAACGCATCAAAATCTCTAAGTCTAAGCATACATCATCAGACAAAATCATAACTAATTAATAAAAATCATAAAACAATTAAAATAAGTGCAAAAGTCATACATAATCAAATATAGTTACCAAACAATTGTGAAATAAGGCTTCCTCCATCATCCCAGTATTGGGTTTTAGCTCTTCATGTCGAAAACACGCTCAAAATAATAATCCATAGCTCAAATAGGTGTTTTATTGAAGAAATTATAATAGACAGAAATTCGCAACATTGTTTTGTTTATTACAGGGCGTCAGCTATTGAGTTGGGATCTTTGTTACAGAAAAAGATACTGTTTTATTTTTGTACGTGATTTATTCTTCTTACTTACTTTGATCATGCAGAAACGAGTTCTTCAGCTTTTTTTTCTCCGACCTCAGCTCTGGTACTTCTCTGCTATCCTATGGTTCGACCCCAAACTCTCGACACCTCCCTGCCCATATATGGACCTCAGCACTCTTATATATACACTACCAGCCTAGAAAATACGGAGAATAACTTCCTTTTATCTCGTTTACTTTCAACCAAGACACGGGTTATTTCCCATTTCTCCCCACCCTCTGTGCGCGTACGATTCTCTCCAAACTCTTTCCATAATCTTTCCATGAGGATAAGTCAAATCTAGGTGAGTTTATCTTCTCAGGAAACACCATGTAAATCAACGAAGCTTCAGTAGTAAATAATTCCTCTCCCATTGATGGCTTAGAGATTTAATCTCCTTTATTTTCTTAACACGGCTAATGAAGTGTCCAAAAGCACTTCAAAATATGAAACATAATCTAACAGAAATTTCTTGCCTAAATCCTCACGGAACTTCCAAATTTAAAGCAAAACCGAGATATTCTCACGTCCATGTTTTAGGAAATTGATGGGCTTCTTTGCTTTTCACTATTAGATATCCTTGCTAACCTGTTAAATTGTAACAAGCCCAAACAAATCCAATAGATCGGAAAATCCGACAAACTCAAAACGAAAATCAATCGACCAAAACTCGTTATACGGCTATGATAAAAAGGAATGCCCCTTATCCTGCGATGGGGTGCGAATAGTAGTTACCACAGTGGCCCTTATCAATGAGGTGCCTTATCCAAATGGGGAGTAGAATAGTAATTTTCTCCCCGAGCGCAAATGCCACTTTCCGGGCCAATTTTCTGTAAAGCTTATTTCTCAAAAACACCCTACAAAAAAAAATAAAAATACAAAAATAAAGCGCAAATCGGTACTAATATTCAGAGTGAGACTAAAATAGACACATAAATGCGCATCAAATGCCCCAAACTTATTTTGCTCGATCCTCGAGAAAATGGAATCCGAAAGAAAATCCTAACTCAGCATGTGCGGGCATCGTGATTGCATTTGCGTATGCAATAAGCCTTCAGACTCCGTAGGTGGACACTGGTGGCCGAGAGTTATAGTCTCACGGAGAGGCTTACGCGGGCCTCGTACCCACAAAAGCTTCATCTCAGGACCCTAACTGCTACGAAGAAACAGCAGGATGGCTCTAAAGAATCTTCCTTAGGGGCTTGCGCGGCAATACTTATTGACTACTGGGAGGAGGCCTCACGATGCGAAATTCGATTTATTTGCACGAAGTTTGCACTCAAGCATACTAAGAATTCAGTATATAGTTCACGAGAGCTCTTAGTTGGTGTACGGACCTCCATAACTGAGTCGACCATGTCCCTTGGTTCAGATTAAGAAAGATGGATGTAGAAAAACGTAGATGGTTTTGATGTTGACTAAGGTGGACGGTGTGTTCTCATGCTCGCAATCAGAGACCTTCGCCTTAAGCGAACCTATCCTAATAGAGGCGAGATCTGAGTGCGGACTAATATCAACACACCTTGGCATATCCTGAGGAACCGGGGGCCGATAATCCTAACTCAGGTCAACACAAATGGCATATACAAGGGTACCGGTGGTCGACTTTATTAAATTTATTAGGTTGATGCGATCAATTACTGGTCTTAATTTTTTATTTTTTTGGTATCTCAATCACTCTGTTCACTAGCGGTGGTAACAACTTGAATCCACGACCCCACTAATCACTTAGAGAAACATATTTTAAAGAAAACAAAATAAAAATAAGTGAAAAGTTGATGAGATATGGCGAACCTACCATGTTTTTCTTTAATTCTAACACACGAGCTACGTAGCTTTTTATGAATAGACTCTTTAGATGTTTCCATCTAATCCAGTTAGTTCTCAGCTCCTCTGAAACAAAATGCTTCCATCCACTTAGATTGGTTAGTGTCATCCTTAATAAGCATAAATTTCTAGACTCTGGAGGTTTAACAATGCAACTAAAATGTTCTCCCATACCCCCAAACTTAAATCTAACATTGTCCTCAATGTTCAAAAGAATAAAATTAAAAGCATGAAAAAAGAAAGCATTTACCATTGAAGTAAAAGAGTTAAGGAAGATGTTACGGTGTGTGATGAATATTGATTTACCTCAAAATTACTAGAATTTTAACGTCTTTGACGGAGACTATGAAAAGTTAGTCGCTCATTGGAATCATAAAGTAATATTGAAATATCTTGTGGGTCATCAAGGCAAATAGAGCTATCACAAGTAAAAGAAACGCAATATACGTATGCCAAGAAAATGAACAAATAAAGCACACCCCTTGTCTAGTTTTCTGTTTAGGAACAACTACATCTGTTGTGGTTGGAGTTACACTCTTGAGTCCCAAATAAAATATTTTCATGTGCTGGAATTCCTCAAAGCTAAGATCAGGATTCCAGTTGCAAATCGTAAAAACTCAAATAAGAACTTAGAAGCACATAATAATAACACAGACAATTGCGGATCCTTAAGTCAATGGGTTTATGACTTACACAGTCATTACGATGAAAATGGCGGTCAATCGCTAAGAAAATGTGTCGATCTTTTAATTTCCTAAAGTACTTAGGTTGATCTCAAAACTAAATAATTGACACGTACGAAACTTATACGTTCCCACAATTGGTTGAAAAATATTTGGTGGGAAAACAAAGTCATACGGGTATCATAGCACGGGCTAACCACATCAACCGGAGGATGGGTTTCTAACAAAATTTGAACTTCCATATGGACATCACTAGGTTCAGGAAAACGTGCATGAAGATAATCTTTTAAAATGGTTGAGGCACATATGTCAAGTCTCAAGTGAGGGACCTTTCTAAGAGTTAGGGCACATAGAGAATGATAATCACCGGCAGCGGCGCCAAAAATTGATGTGATTTTGAAAGTTGTTTGTAAAGTGGTAGTAGAAGTTCGTTCAACTCGGGCTTGTAAAGATTTGATTTCAGAATTTAATAATAGAAAATATATACACAAGTTTGTCACAAAAATCGAGAGATTACTGAGACTCAGGATTCCACCAAACATCACAATCAATTGGTTCATACAATGATTCATAACAATTTTAGCTCTTTTATTGACTCTATTTCTTTGCCAAAAGTAGATTTTGTAGAAGATCAATTGTAAATCATAAGCATAACGCATCAAAGGCTCTAAGTCTAAGCATACGTCATCAGACAAAATCACAACTAATTAATAAAAATCATAAAACAATTAAAACAAGTGCAAAAGTCATACAGAATCAAATATAGTTACCAAACAATTGTGAAATAAGGCTTCCTCCATCATCCCAGTATTGGGTTTTAGCTCTTCATGTAGAAAACACGCTCAAAATAATAATCCATAGCTCAAATAGGTGTTTTATTGAAGAAATTATAATAGACGAAATTCGCAACCTTTGTTTTCTTTATTCTGAGCGTCCACTATTACGGTTGGGATCTTTGTTACAAAGAAAAAGATATTTATTTTATTTTTATACTTGATTTATTCTTCTTCTTCTTCGCTTTGATCATGCGAGCTTGAGTTCTTGACTTCTTTTCTCCGACCTCAGCTCTGGTACTTCTCTGCTATCCTCTGGTTCGACCCCAAACTCTCGACACCTCCCTGCCCATATATGGACCTCAGCACTCTTATATATACACTACCAGCCTAGAAAATACGGAGAATAACTTCCTTTTATCTCCGTTTTACTTTCAACCAAAGACACAGGATTATTTCCCATTTTCTCACCTCTGTACGCGTCTGATTCTCTCCAAACTCTTTCCATAATCTTTCCATAACAGATAGAGTCAAATCTAGGTGAGTTTATCTTCTCCAAAACACCATGTAAATCAACCAAACTTCCCGTAAATAATTCCTCTCCTGTTAGTCGCCGAGATTTAATCTCCTTTATTTTCTTAACTTTGCACGGCTAATGAAGTGTCAAAAGCCTTCAAAATATGAAACATAATCTAGCAGGGAAATTTCTTGCCTAAATCCTCACGGAACTTCCAAATTTAAAGCAAAACTTCGAGATATTCTCACGTCCCATGTTTGAAATTCAATGAAACTACTTTGCTTTTCACTATTAGATATCCTTGCTAACCTGTTAAATTGTAACAAGCCCAAACAAATCCACCAGATCGAGAAAATCAGGCAAAACTCAACGAAAATCAATCCCACAAAACTCGTTATCGGGTGCATAATACTTTTCCCTTTGATTTCTATTTTTAAACAATGAAGGAGGAATGCCCCTTATCCTGCGATGGGGTGTGAATAGTAGTTACCCTGAGGTAGCCCTTATCAATTGAGGTGCCCCTTATCCAAATGAGGGAGTCAGAATAGTAATTTTCTCCCACGGCGCAAATACCACTTTTAAGACCCAATTTTCATAAAGCTTATTTCTCCAAAAACACCTACAAAAACATAAAATACCAAAATAAGCGCAAAATCGAGTACTAATATTACAGAAATTGAGACTAAAATAGACACATAAATGCGTCTATCAACTATCCTTGAGGAATCAGGAAAACCATAGAACAGGGCATGCTTGTAGTTTTCCATGCATCGATGTTATACGTAGGTGGTAATTTTGTCACAATCTAATGAGGAAATCACTGCATTAAAACTCAATCTAAGAATTGATTTTCCAGTTATCTGTACGGTCAAGTGATGACACTTAATGAAGGGAATGTAGGACAAACAATGATTAATGCGCGAGACAAGAAATCTGATAAGCGGCCAAGACATTAAACTTTGCCCAGTAAAAATATCCTAGTAGTCAAACAAACTAATTTCTTTGAGACCATCATGACAACATTAAAGGAATCGAAGTCGAGTGTCGATTACTCTTTGCCTTTGAAGAGTCTTTTTGTTGTACTTGTAAAATATTTTCAAAAAGTTCAAAGTGAGGTGTTGTGTATTTTCTTTGGCGTAGGTAAAAGCTATCGGGAGAGGAAGCGAACCCGATCCGATGGCTAGTACTTAGGGGACGGGCAGGATCCTGAGATATAAACGATGGCTTGAGGAGCCGGCATGCAGAGGAGTAATGGATATGCGGCGTTAATGGCGATTCTAGGAAACCAAAGAAGGAAGGAAGAATTCATGAGGGAGCTACAGAGGAGAAACCTGGCACTCGAGCACGAGAATTATCAGTTTCGGAATCAAAGGTCGCTATCACGAGGATCTTCAACCCAAGGCACATCAGACTATCGAACCCGACCAGGCCACACTTGGGGACACCACGTCAGGGTGATGCCCGACCCTAGACAAGCTAGAGGAGGTATGGTCCTCCAGGGATTCTTGACAGATGAATAAATGCCCAGGAGCAAAGAGGAGGCCCGATAGTGCAAGCTGGAGCTAAGCTCAAACAACTTGAGGAGATGGTCAAAAACTTCTTGGAGGCAGTAAGGGCGAAAAATTAGCGAAGTAATCAATAAGCCACGAGAAGACCCCTTTCACCGAGAGCTAGAACAAACACCTTTCCCCCAAAATGCACGTTCCCAACAAGATCCTAACGACACGGAGATGCGGTGAACATGTCAAGATGTATTCCATGTCGCCGCAATGGAAAATCATGACGTAGTAAATGTAAGTTTTTTCATGAGCCTAGAAGGAGAAGCAAAGGCCAGTTCTACACCCTACCCGATGAGTCTATCGGAAATTACGAAGTCTTGGTGGAAACATTTTGAAACTTATATACATGAAAGCATTGCAAGACCAGAATAAACAAGTTGTTTTCTCTAGCAAGAAGGTTGAGGCCCTTAAGATCCTTAATGGATACATGGAGGAAATTGTGGAATATCGGTAGGTGGACAAAGAAATATTCGGATTTGAGAACTTGCTCGGGAAATCAGATCCTATTTGGATAGCCATGTATACGGAGAAGCCACAAACACTAAAGGAGATGAGAAATATGTAGGAACACTACATTTCCTTAGAACAAATACAGGAAGGAGCACAACATAGGGGAGTACAAGAAGCAAACGCGGCGATAGAAGAAACCACCCAGGAGATTTCAAAACGGCCCGAGAAGAGATCGGGTCTACAGTATAAACCATTGGGGAAGAAGGAATGGGTCGAGAAGGGAAAGAAGCCCAAATACAAACCAAAAGTGTACATACCCTTAAACGCACCATTAGAAGAAATCTTCAAAGAAGTAGAAAAGAGTAACAACATCAGATACCCAAAGACTAGAGGAATAAAGTTTTATGAGATGAAGAATCATCCCGAATTCTATCATTAGCATCAATTCCGAGGGCACACCACCAATGAATGCAGAGAGATAAAAGACATAGTTCAACACCTAATTTGGGGACGGATATTTGAGACAGTTCGTCAAGCGGATAACACCAGCACCAGCACCGCGTTCGTAAATCAAGTCGAATCGATTCGTGGAACCCAATTCTTATGCAACACCATCTCTCGCTCCGCGACCCGGGGATAGATCTTGGGCAGGGATCACATCAAGAATCCATAAGAAAGATCGGAAGGGAAGGAAATCTTTAGTGTAGCAAGGACCTTGCCTATGGAACCTTGGATGATACAACCAATCACATTCTCGACCAAGGATGTCCTGATGAATGGACAAGCACACGGTGATCCTCTAGTAATCACTTTATTAATTGAGGAGTGGGGGGAAAAGAATACTCGTGGACAGAGGAAGTTATGTGGAGGTCCTCTTCTATGACACGTTCAAGAGAATGGAATTGTCAGACGATATTTTGATCCCCTCGACTTATAAAATCTATGGTTTTAATGGGTTAATAACAATACCTAAAGGAGAAGTTACGCTCCGGGTCTCGGACGGAGGAGGTTACCTGGATACCCTCACCACCTTTTGCGTAGTCGATGTCGTGTCACCATAAAAGGTGATCATCGGGAGACCATGGATAGAAGGCATCAAAGGGGTAGCCTCGGCTTACCACCAGAGATTAATATTTCCTACCTACAAGGCGTGGTAGAAGTCTTGGGAGACCCGCAATATGCAAGACAATGCATACAAATAGACATCCAGCAAAATGAGGACAAGAGAGCCCAACTATGCCAAGAAAAGAACAAGGCTAAAGTTATTAAGGCCGGACTAGAGTTCGAAAAAGTAATTTCACAAGCGGTCATGACCTACGAAGTAGGAGAGGACATGATCTTATAACAATCAAAGGAAGCGGCGCAAGTAAAAGATCCAAAGCCAAATTTCACATCTCACAGAGTCTGCCCGAGAAGTTAACTTAGGAACTGACGAAGAGCCGAAGATAGTGAAGATCGGGTCGCTGTTATCAGAGGAAGATTCAAGTCAATTAACTTTCTTTGCTAAAAAGAACACATGGAATTATTCATGGAAGATGCAAGATATGGAAGGAATCGATCCGAAGTATCTTTGTCATCACCTAAGGATATACCCAGTTCAAGCCGGTCCACAAAAAATAAGGAGGATCGCACTTAGAGCTACAAGTGGCAGTTGAAGCGGGAATTGAAGAAACTACAAATATCGGGAATCATCATAAAAGAACAGTACCCATAATGGATCTCGAATATGGTAATCGTTCAAAAAAGAAATGGAGGAGTAAGGATCAGCATCGACTTCCGCGACTTAAACAAAGCCTCTCCAAATGACAACTTTCCTCTCCCCAATATCGATCAACTGGTAGAATCCATAGTAGGGCAAAAGGAGATAACATTGATGGACGGGTATCGGGGTACAACCAGATCCCACTTGCACCCGAGGATCAAGAAAACACGTCTTTCTTTACACTAAGAGGGCTGTATTGTTACGCCAAAATGGCGTTCGGGTTGAAGAACGCAGGCGCTACGTATCAACGACTAGTAGAGGAACTGTTCGAAGACAAAATCCATAACACTATCGAGGTCTAAGTGGATGACATGTTAGTAAAAAGCAGGGTAGCAACCAGCCATATCAGCGACCTTGGGGACATCTTTCAAACAATGAGAAAGTACAAGATGAGAGTAAGCCCGACTAAGTGTACTTTTTGGGTGACTACGGTCAAGTTTTTGGAATACATAATTACCGACAGGAATACAAGCAGATCCCGATAAGGTCAAGGCAATATCGGAAATGCCATCTCCAGTGACAGTAAATGACGTACAAAAGCTGAATGGAAGCTTGGCGGCACTAGGGGGGTTCATCTCGTGATCGTCGGACAAGTGTAAAGACTTCTTCGGAACACTAAGAAAATGAGTAAAATTCAAATGGAGCGAAGAATGCGAGGAGGCGTTTCAAAATATCAAGCAACATATCGCGAGCTTACCCGTACTACAAAGACCCGAGCCCGAAGAGGTGCTCACCCTATACCTAGGAGATATAGCATGTGCTATAAGTGCACTTTTGGTCAAGAATGACGGAGTGGAAGACAAACCTATATACTTCATAAGTAAGACCATGAACCCGGCAGAGAAAAATTACACCATGGTTGAACAATTGATCTTAGCATTAGCATTTGCAACACGTAAGCTGCGAAAATATTTCCAAGCCCATAGAATTCGAGAATTAACCAAGTCTTCTATCGAATCGGTACTTGAAAATGCGCGAGGTCGGGATGTATAGCCAAGTGGAGTGCTCAGATTAAGCAGTTCAACATTTTAACGAAATGAGGATGGCTGTAAAAGCACAGGTGGTGGCAAATTTCCTTGATGATTTTCCCCTTGGTAAGGAGGAAGAAGTAGAGGATATCCCAGGCATGGAAGAAGATAGGGACGACCCACCCGACCTCTTGGAAACCTGTAGCCCGACGCGATGGGAGGCATTTGTCGATGGTTCATCAAACAAAGAAGGATCGGGACTAGGGTTGGTATTCATAATGCCGAAAGAAAAAAATATAGTCCATTCATTAAGACTCGAATTCAAAGCAACAAACAACGTCGCAGAATATGAAGCAGTGATACATGCCTTGCGACTAATTATAGAGTTAGGACTTCAAGAGGTGAGATTAACCAGTGACTCACAGTTTGTGATTCGAAAACTTAGTGGACAATATGCTATTCATGACCCGACACTTCACAAATATGTTGATTTAGCGCCAGTTCTACATCGATAAGATCCCCAACATCAAGTTCAGACATATCTTCCGAAAAGATAATCGTCATTCAGATGCCTTAGCCTATATTGCCTCAATGTTAACGGATCCGAGCATCGAAGCAATAAAAATTGCACGAGTATTAATGCCTTCTGTACCCGAAGATGGGGACCTAGCAGTACACGTTGCGGTCACCACAGCCGATAGATACAAGGCGGGTGATTGGCGTAAACCCATACATAAGTATTTGGAATCGGGCGAACTACCGAAAGGACGAGCCGAGTCAAATAAGATTAAAAGCAAAGGCGGCATAATATGAGCTACATGAGGGAATTATCTACCGAAGGTCCTACCTAGGGCCACTCCTAAGATGCTTGATGAGTAAGGAAGAAGGACACTCGGTTTTAAATGAGATACATTACGGCAACGTGAGAAATCATAGCTCGGGTCATAGCATCTCGGCCAGAGCCAAAACGATGGGGTATTTCTGGCCCTACATGAACGAAGATGCAAAGAACATGGCATTGATCCGTGATGAGTGCCAGAAGTTTGGGAAGAAGATACACGCACCATCTGTATCCTTGAACTCGGTAGTGAGCCCATCTCCCTTTTCCAAATGGGGCATTGACATTGTCGGTCCTCTACATGTCGGCTCGAGACAATGAAAGTACTTGATTGTAGCGACAGACTATTTCACCAAATGGGTCGAAGCTGCACCCTTAAGACACATTCAGGACAAGGAAGTATTTCGGTTCATCTTTGAACATATCATTTGTCGCTTTGGTATCCCGGCAGCTATCATCTCGGATAATAGAAAACAACTACAAGGAAGAACATCGATTTTGTTGTTTAACACTTATAACATTAGAAAGAGCAAAGCTACACCCATTTAGGATCATAGTAATGGGCAGGCCGAGATCACCAACAAGACGATAGCATACATTCATTCTCAAAAAGAAATTAGACGACGAGTATGGTGAATGGTGTGAAGAATTACACAACGTGTTATGGGCCTATCGGACCACCAGAAGGGAATTTACAAATCTCTCACCCTTCATGATCACATATGGACCCAAAGCTATTCTTCCAACCGAGGAAATGATATCTACAACAAGAACTGAAGCATGGAGACGAAATCTGACGTCAGATTTCGTCTTGGCCAAATTGGACGACGTGGAAGAAACAAGAGAAATGACACTAAAAAAAATGGAGAATTACCAAAGGCGGTTACAACGCGAGTATAACAAAAGAGTTCGGCCAAGGGAATTTCACCCAGGGAAATTGGTGTTGAAAAAATTTCCCAGCTATGAGCGTGACAAAAAAGACGGAAAATTGGCAGCCCGATGGGGGGGCCTTACACTATCGTGTCGAAAATAGGAGAAGGAGCGTATAAGATACTAAAGCCATACGGAACTCCGGAACCAAGGCCATGGAACACACAACATTTGAAGATCTACCACCCATGAGCGGTGCATAGGCAGGTATGATACTCGGTCAATCGAATCCTATAGATATCACGAGAGATAGAAAGGGTTATGATATATGCGACTAATGGTCATTCGAACTCGGGGCGATGGCAGTGTGCAAGTGCCGAGGTAACTTACACTCGAATGGTCGTTTCGAACTTGGGGTGATGGCAATGTGCAAGTGCCGAGGCGACTTACACTCGACGGGCTATTCGAACTCGGGGTGGTGGCAGTGTGCAAGTGCTGAGGTAGTCTAAGGGTTCTGGTGATTGGAAACTGGTAACCGGTTATCAAAGCATGAGTATTTGATAGCCGAGCATACTACATTGCTCCCATCGTAAGTGACCAGTTTCACTTGCCCGGATAGTTGGTTGATAACTACCCGGGGACGTCGAGACCTAAAACCAAGGAACGACCTAAAACACTTCCATTGGGTCATAGCACCAATGATGAGATGCCTCAATCGGGACATGGCATTGGGCCCGATGACCCTCCCCGTTAAGTGTGTTTGACAAAATTTGAATTATTACTGACATACAAACATGAATATGAAATGCAGGAAATTGAAAGACTATCGGATACGAACAACCAAGCATAATATAAACACAAGACATTGTCGAAAAGTAACAAACTATGGAATAACAAACCCGATTGGTGACGCAGTACCCCACAAATTAAGTTGTCCAGAAAATATAGGTGTTCAAGCGAAAGAAAATACAGCCCGATACAACGAGCAAAATAGTGACGCAGTACTACAAAAGGCACTTCTATTCTGTAAAAGGAGTTGGCCCCGAGCCAGACTTTCTCGCGGCAGTTATAGCTTTCCTCTTCTCAACAAACTCCTTTACGCCCTCCTTGATCTTAATGGCGAGCTCGGCCTTGAGCTGCTCCTTTACATTAGCAAGATGGCGGGTGAGCTCAGTGGTAGCAGCTTCGGCAGTGGAAAATTTGGCATTCAGCTGAGCTTCTTTGTTCTTCAACTGCACGATCTCCTCTTCCAAGGACTTGACCTTTCCTTGCTCAGCTGCTCAAAACGAGAATAAGAACATGATTAACACAAATATAAATAGTAACAAACTGAGAGGAATAACAAAAACATGCACAAAACCTGAAAGAATGGGTAACAATATTTTTAAGGTTTCTTCGGACTTAGAAAGATCAAGCTCAAGGGCAGACATCTTCAACACCAACTCATTATGCTGCTGTTCATTAAACTCATTATTGGGGCAATATTGCTTATGTTTACCCCAAGCGGTTTTCTGTCGATCATGTGTCATTTGAAGAACTGACAACTGAGCCCGAGTCTACTCCAAGTCCTGAGCTACTTGGTCAAACCCGAGAAGTTTATCTTCCAACTTTTAAGCAGCTCATATGGCATCATCCCTTAGCTGCAATAGACGTTTACGATCGACATGGAGATCCATGTTCTGAAGCCTCAAAGTTTCGCACTGGCTCTCCAAGGAGTCGTTCAGTAACTTCCTATCACCACCAACTCTTTGGGCCTGAGACAGATCGACTCGGAGATTATCTATCTCATCAGTATCATACTCAAATCTCTGATTATGAAGCAGTTCGGCTTGGAGATTCTCGATTTCAACTGCTTGCTGATCGATTTTACCATCCTTATTATATATCTTCTTCTGAAGCGTAGCAACATGTTATTTCTCGATGTTCAACTTCTTGGACATAGTAAGGTACTCGGAAACAGAGTCTCGATCTAAGCTAGAAATCTCGGCTAAGAAGACAACATTGGACTCAGGATATTGGCACTAAATTATCAATCAGTAACGACGAAGTTATAAGAAGGTACCTTTGGCATCATCTAACTGCGTCTCAAGTCCTCGGGCACGCTCTTGCTCCCTTTGAAGTTGAACCCGAAGATTCGCCATGTCTGCCAACTCCTTCTCTCGAATGGCAGCCTCGAGAAGCCTCTGGTTCGCGGCCTAAAAAGATCGACTGTAGGTGAATCCCTCATAAAGACGGGAGTTGTAACACGAAAACTAAGGAAAAAAAGACTTACCATAAGAATGAGGAACTCCCTCATAACAGAACCATACAGGAGCACGGCCTTCAATATCTCGGCAGCGGAGTAGGAACTAAAACTAGAGGAAGTAAGAGCTCCCAACGAATCATACACGGGACCCGAAAAGGTAAAGACAGAGATTTTGACTGTCCCTTCATGAGGAGGAGGTTGATTCACAGTCCCCGATACTTCAGTCTGAGGAACAAGGATCTCGGGTGCCTTGATAACCGGAATCTCGGGTTGCTTCAGCTCTTCACCACCACCCGACCAGTTGCTCTCGTCATCCGAACCAAAGAACTCATCATTTTCATCATCATCGGACAACTCCACAACCACATCAGTACCAGAGAGAGCAAGACCTTTCCTCGTAGAAGCAGTCTTCGAAAACAGGGGCACATTCTTCTTTGGCGCAACCTTCTCAACTGCAGCTCATTTACCACTGGATTGATCACCTACAACGGTAGATGAGATATCAGAAACCTTCTTCGACACCAACTTTTTGGGTATGAAATGGGATAGGGGCATCCGATCATCGGGATCCTCACCATTCTTCCCAGACGAGCTCTTCATACCCTCATCACCAGTATTTGATTTCTGCAAACACAACCTCGTCGAGACCCATTCAAGGCAACAAATAGGGGAAAGTACATGTACTTAGAATAAGAGCAGTATATTTGTTACCTTCACTGGCTCTTCCTCAGCCTAGGTATTAGAGCCCCTCTTCCGAGTGTTTGGAAACTTTGGATGACCACCTTGAACCTTAGGCTGAAACTTGTGCTACAAAGAAATTGAACAGTCAAACACCTTTTCTAACTACCCGATATCGCAGAGGACAAAGATCTTACCTGATCAGCATTAACCACTAGAACAAATAAGGCTCAACAGGAAAGTCGGGAGGAGGGAGCGGGCCACTAAAAATAGGGCCACGGATGTCTAGAGGGACCCGATCCCACACAGTGTCGCTAGTGTGTTGGGCATGCTTGTTGGAAGTGCCTCCCTCAGGATCTTCATCCAACATCAGCTTCTAGAAGCCATCGGTGGGAACTTTATGGCGGCCAGGACTAGTAGAGAACCAAAAGTGGAAGTGCCGGTTCGATAATTTCCAATAAAGCTGGACGAGGTGCACTTGCTCGCGTGAGAAGGATCATACATAGACCACTCAGTTGGAGAACACTCACCCTGACCTCGTCTCTCCCATTCAGCCATGAGACAAAATGTATTTCCATTCCATTGAGCCAAGGCCGAGAAGTATGGATCAGTGTAGTTAAAATCGCTCTCCAAGGCCGAGTAATCGCTACAAGCCATATGACCGAGGCGATTTCCGATTCCAAGCCATCTCCGATTTTTAGCGATTAAGTCGGCCGATTTTGGCGATTTTGACCGATTTTTGGGCAAAACGAGTTGGCGATTTTTCAGAGTTGTTCTTGCACGTAACAAAATCACAAAAGAAAAAAATTTGTAACCCCTCAGATGACAGTTATTAAATGGAAAAACCTCTAACAACGTTAAAAATAGGTTCAATGTAACAATATTACACTTATTTATATGATAGTTTTAAACTTTTAATTTCAATTAGGTAGAAATATTGACTCATGAGCAGAAATCTATAAGTATCTAATAAATATGCTCCGAGTATTAGGCCGAGTTTTAGCGATTTCGAAGTCCAAACTTATTGCTCCTCGCTCCAAGCTCCCCAACCGAGTAGGACTGAAGAACGATTTCGACTACTTTGGGACGGAGTTGAGACAAGACTTCATAAGCAAAAGAACAGTTCGAGTCATATAAGGCGATCCGTAACCCAAGATCTAGCCGACCCTTGATAATCACAGTCGTCGTAGGAGAATGTGAAAACTTTTCAACAACAACTCTTTTCAGTTGACCCTTTTGATCCGACAGCAACTCGAGCTCATAGCCATGAAGATTGTACTCCTCCTTCAACTAGTCCAAGAATTCAACATCTGTAAGGTTGTGATATTTGTAGACTTTCTTCTCAGTCCTAGATTCAAAAAGAGAAAATTCATCAGAAAAGAGCGATTCAAGAGCGCGACGATCATGGTGAGAAGGGCTATCGACGATAAACAAAAAACCCATGGGAACGTTATCTTCATCAGAAAAAGTATAACTTACACACCTTTTCTCAGTCATTGATGGAGTGGGTGAAGCCATTGATATCGACCAAGAATTCAGAAGAGGGAGAAACGATGAAGAATGGTAGGAGAATAAAGATAACAGCCGCGATACGAAAATAGAGAAGCTAAAATAAAATAAGTAGAGAGTTTCAAAGGCGGAGGAGTTG
The DNA here is from genome assembly GCA_023531295.1 of Papaver armeniacum. Lineage (NCBI taxonomy): Eukaryota > Viridiplantae > Streptophyta > Magnoliopsida > Ranunculales > Papaveraceae > Papaver > Papaver armeniacum. The sequence goes on from JAJJWW010009513.1 coordinate 40,565, forward strand.
AATGACAGAGTAACGAAGAGTTGCAGAGGTGGAGGAGCAGAGAATGTCTATTCTTGAGAGAGAGAATCAAAAGAGAAGAAATAAAACCCTCAGCTATCTTTTGTATTTATAGTCCGGGTAATGGAGACTGACAGAAAAGGTAACGGGTCATAAAGGTGGAGTTAATGTAGAACAATCGACCGGGAAACGCAGCATGGCCAGAGTCGTGGAAAGAGAAGAAGTTTCTTCCCCTCGTATCAAACACATGAGTGGAAGAAGGGGCATAAATGTAGATGTAAATAAATGGCAAACCTAGGTGGAATGATCTTGAGCCACGATACACTGAAGGAATAATGAAGCGCAACACCGAATCATGATCTACAACCCTAGCACGAAGAAAGAGAAACCTACCCTGCATTCGTATGAATAATGCGTGTGAAGAAGATACTCGGATGTGATAGAGAGATGCTCATCGGGAATCAAGATAATGAGTACACTGACGAAGCACGTGGGCAATTCAGAGAAACTCAGTCAAAGTGGGACCCAAAGACAGAGATACCAATTCGAATCAAGAGAGAAGGCGACATCGGGCCTAAGAATATCAAAGCATCAATGTCGGGAAGAAACACATCGGGCACCACAGCTATCGGGATTCTATGAAGATCGGGTAATAAATATCGGAGGGAATTCTATCCATCACCCGACAAGATCATCAAACACGATGAACTGTGTCTTACATTGTAACTTTATTGTATAAGCATGTTAGCCTATAAATAGATAGCTTTGTCAAGAGAAAAGGGCAAGTAAGTTGTAAGTAAGAGAGAGCAAATATAGAGAGTATTGAACAAAGAATCGTACCTTGTATCCTTGATCGAAGTAATAAGATTAACCTTTCAACCCCCGTGGACGTAGGTAATCATGCCGAACCATGTAAACCTTGTGTTCTTATGAGTCTTCATTTACTTATGTGTGCTTTTAGTTCATGTTGAGTGTTGGATCTAGTGGTAGGATTTTCTATATCTACAGTAAGCATAACCATGCTAAATCAAACAATAATAATCAAAACCAAGTATCTTATTGGAGCAAACTATAATGGCCAATAATGTAATAAAACTACAAACATTAAGATGTGAAGCAACTTAAAGTAAGTATATATTAATACCGAGAAACTTACACTAACTCGTCACGGTGATCACTGTCGCTCGCTTGAGGTTTCTGTTTTATGTCAACAAAATAGCACATATAGGTTTGAATGGGTAGGTTTGATGGAAATGAAATCCAATTCAGGCCCTAACAAAACATATTACGTAAACAAATACTTTCTAATTAAGTTACCTGAACAAATACTTCATGAACAGTTGGACGGGTACTTCATGCAGTGGTACATGGTTTATTAGTCCGAGTTTAGCGGAGAGATAATAAATAATGACAATGACATATTTCCGTGGCTAAATCCTCGAAAATTCTAAATCCCCTCTCTTTGTTCGAAAGCAGGTAAGGTGGGAGGGGATTTTAAAATAGGCGAAGATTGAATTCTTGCCAGAAAAAAGAGAAAAACGAGGATTCAATTCTCTGATAACGGTCTGCGAGTTATAACCCCAAAGGTGTCACTATCCATCCACAAAAAACCCATCAAAACAAAAGTAACACAAAAACCCAAAAAAAAAACAAAAGTAACACAAAAACCCCAAAGAATTTGATGAAACCAATTTTGGTTTCATCATAAAATTTGATGAAACATCATAGAATTTCATGAAACCAATGGTTTCATCATAAAATTTGATGAAACCAATTTTGAAATTTGGGGTTTTTGTATCAATTTTTAAAATTTTGGGGTTTTTTTATCAATTTTGTTTAAGATGGAGTTTTAATGGATTCCAACATTTGAACGGGGTTTTTGTACCACGAGTTTGGTCACCTTGGGTTTTTATGACTAGTTCTGATAATAAAAAGCCTAATAAATATATTAATATATCAGATTTTGGGCCCACCTTTAGTGTTTTATATGAATAAAACACTGTTGGGCGAAGATGGATTCCTCGTCCATATTCTAAATCCTCCCTCACTACTAGACTAAGACCTTACCTTTATAAAACATAGCACTAATGCGCAAATAAGTATGAAAAAGAGACGACTTGGTGCAGAAAGATTTCAACACACCAAAAACTCATAGCTTCTCATTTGAGCAAAAAAAAAAGAGAGAGAGAAGAATTTCATTCATTTTCTTCTTTCAGTTAAATTTGTAAGCATAAGGAGTAGAATCATAAAGGACTCCGGCTCAGGATAGGCCTTGCTTGTAGTACTAATTTTATTGAAGTAAGAGTAGCTACTGCGAAAGCAATACCCTAAGATGTAGTGATATACCTTGATTATCCTTTTTGGCAATGCTGGAAGACGAATACAGTAATGATGATGCAGAGAAACTTGTACTATTACTTTGAAGGCTCCAGATATCAGCTGGACGTCCATAGCCAACATTCTTCCGGTTAACAACCTCGGGCGCCATGATTTCACGTAGTTTAATTTTGTTGTCTTTGCCAACCCGAAATCATCAAGCTTTACCGACCCATTTGCATCTACCAGAATATTGGCACATTTAATATCCCTGTGAATCACATTATGTGGTAGGGTTCTAGACTTTTAACACAGGTGAAACTTAGCAAAAGAAAAAGAGAGCCGGACAAACCCTTTGATTGGGGGTTAGCCACTAGCTCTGTAAGAAAACAAACTAAAGATAAACTGAATTGTTATTGATTTATAAACCTTTCCGTAAATCAGCTACCATATTTATATGCATATAAATGTGTTACCCAAGTCTGCATTAATTACGGTAACAAATAAGACTCCTAACTAAACTAGATGAATTAAAGGAAATAGCCTGTCTAAAGAAATAATAACTACTTAAGGAAATATCAAGTAAGGAAATAAGAGAGTAAGGTGTTGGTGCTACAACATCCCACCCCGCCTGAAAAACGACTTGTCCTCAAGTTTGAAAGTCTGGAAAACGATCAATAAGTGCATCTGCATCTTCCCAAGTTGCTTCATCATTTGAACGATCTTTCCATTTAATAAGCCATCTAGTACATGCAACATTCCTTTTTTGAACATCTTACGATCCAATATCAGACTCGAGGTTCCCACTTTTCATAATCTGATGGTGGTAAATCAGTGTTGACAACAACGGAAGAACCAAGTTTCAATTTCAGCTGAGAAACATGGAAGACGGGATGTATGCGAATAGATCTTTGTGCAATTCCAATCTATATGCTACTGTACCAATTTTCTCCAGAATGCGAAATGGTCCATAAAACTTTGGAGATAGCTTAGAAAATGACTTGTCACGAACTGTTGCATGTCGATAAGGCTGAAGACGTAGGAAAACCCAATCATTAACAACAAAAGAACATTCAGTTATGTGCATGCATAATTTTTCATCATGACTTGAGCATCTTGTAAGTTGGAGTGAAGAATCTTCAAAATATGATCTCTAGCTCTTAGTAATTCATCTACATCATGCACGATAGTTGTGCCAGGTTGATAAGTAGAACTATTGGAGGATCTATACAATATAAAGCTTGATAGGGAGTCATTTTTATGGGTGAATGATAACTGGTGTTATACCACCATTCAGCCCATGGAAGCCATTTATACCAATCTGTTTGTCTAATACCAGGTTAGCAACGTAGATAGCATTCTAAAGTTCTATTGGTTACCTCAGTTTGCCCATTGGTTTGGGGATGATAAGTGAACTCTTGCAAAGCTGAGTATCTTGCAGAGTAAATAATGTCTCCCAAAAATTACTCATGAAAATAGGATCCCGATCGCTAACTATTGTTTTAGGCATACCATGCAGACGAATAATTTCACGTATAAAGACTTTAGCAATAGTGGAAGCAGAATAAGGATGTGATAATGCTATAAAGTGAGCGTTCTTAGATAAACGATCCACTACCACCAAGATGGAGTTCTTCTTGTTGGATAAAGGAAACCCATAAATAAAATCCATAGAAATATCAATCCAGATATAAGTAGGGATAGATAATGGATGTAGTAATCCAGAGGTCTTTGAGGCTTCATATTTATTGCGCTGACAACATCGCAATGCTGTATAAATGTCTTGATGAAATATTTCATACCTTTCCAATAAAAGTTTTGCTGAAGTCGTTTGTAAGTTCTCAAATATCCAGAGTGGCCACCAATTGGAGTTGAATGGAACTCATGAAGTAGTTTGGCACACCATTCAGAAGTAGATACTACAACAACTCGATCTTTAAAACGTAAAACTCCATCAACATATGAGTAAATAAATTTTGAATAAGAACTCCTAAGACAGCATCTGTATGACATTCTTGAGCAATTTCATTGATTCCAGAAAAAAATGGGAGTAGAGATGGCCAAAAGTTGAGGATTAGCCATTCTTGATAAAGAATCCGCAGCTTTATTTGCAGCTCCACATCTATAGATGATTTCATAATCATATCCTAATAGTTTAGACAACCATTTTTGTTGTTCAAGAGAAGACAATCTTTGCTCAAGGAAATATTTAAGACTTCTATGATCTGTGTGTAGATTTTGAAATGTCTTCCAAGCAAATAAGGTCTCCATTTGTTTTGCGAGAGACAATAACAAGCATCTCCTTATCATAGACTCGATAAATTCAAATTCTTACCGACAAGGTTTGTTGTAATAAGCAATAGGCTTGTTATTGCATTAAAAGCGCTCCCAATCCATTACCAGAAGCATCACATTCCAAACAAAATTATTTTGTAAAGTCTGGTAATGCTAAAACTGGAGTGCTGGTTAATGCACTCTTGAGTTGATTAAATGTTGTTGAAGCTTGTTCAGACCATTTGAAAGCATCTTGTTTTAACAACTTAGTGAGTGGAACACAAATTTTTCCATAATCTTTCACAAATTTGCGATAATAACCTGCCAAACCTAGGAATCCTCTAAGATCTTTAATGGAAGAAGGAATAGGCAAATTCTTAATGCTTGAAATCTTATCTTCTTCCACAGCAACACCTTCAGCTGATACGGTATGGCCAAGATATCCAATAGATAAATTTGCAAAGTCACACTTAGATTGTTTTAGAAATAACTTGTGTGTTCTTAGTAAGTCAAACACAATTTTCAAATGCTGAAGATGTTCAGATACAGAGCTACTGTAAATCAATATGTCATCAAAAAATACCAAGACAAATTTTCGAAGGTAAGGTCGAAACACATCGTTCATCAAACTACGAAATGTTAAGTGCGGTAGATAATCCAAATGGCATTACTAAGAACTCATAGTGGCCATCATGCATTACGAAAGGCTGTTTTATGAATATTTGCATCAAATAATCCGATTTGATGAAATCCAAGCAGCATATCCACCTTTGAAAAAATTATCTTGCCATTTAGCTCATCAATCAACTCATCAACAACTAGAATTGGATATCTTTATTTGTGATAACTTTGTTAAGTGCCACCGTAATCAACACACATACGCCAACTAGAATTCTTCTTTCTAACTAATAACACAGGAGAAGAGTAAGGGCTAGAGCTTTGACGAATGAAACCAACTTGTTTTAGTTCAGACACAATTCTCTCAATTTCATATTTTTGAAAATGTGGATATCTGTATGATCTAACATTTATTGGTCTTTGTGAAAGCGGTTATCACGATGATCATGAGCTCGACGAGGGTGGGAGAGATGTTGGAGTTTAAAAAATATCTTTATAACGCAAAAGTAATTCTGAAATTTCAGTAGGTACCTTATCAGAAGTTGTTGTTGGCAAAGTAGGGTTAAGTTGAAGAAGAAATATATTGTGTGCACAATCCAAGAATTTATGCAGTGGAGAACTATCCAAAAGCATGATTGAGGCTGAAGAATTGCCAACCAACAAATAATTACTATTGTTTAACTGAAATTTCATGTGAAGTTTTTGAAAATCCCACATTATTTCACCCAAGGTTTGTAGCCATTGTACACCTAAAACAGCATCGCATCCACTGACATTCAAAACAAAGAAATCAGTAGTGAATGTATAGTTTTGTAATTGAAGAGAGACATCTTTACAAGAACTACGAGTTTTTAGAAAACCACCATTACCAACCATAACTTGTGAGGCAGCACCACTAGATTGATGAGAAAAACCATGTTTCTGAGCAATTGATGGATGTAAAAATTATGAGTTGATCCTGAGTCAATGAGAACTGTAAGGGGTTCTCCTTGAATATAGCATGTGACTCTCATAGTTTTAGGAAAAGAAGATCCCAGAAGAGAATGAAAAGAAATTTGAGAATCTTTAGGAACCTCAACTTCATTGTGAATTTCTTCTGTAACCTGTAGATCGTCTTCCTATTCAACAATATTGTTAATCTCATCCTTGTCAGAAGTCATATCCAAAATTAATAATCTTGGCTTATCACATAAGTGACCAGGTGTGTAGAGCTTATCAAAATTAAAACATAAGCCTTTTGCTCGTTTTTCTCTTTGCTCTTCTAAGGATAACCTTTTAGCTCCTAGAGGTAAAAAGGATTTATTGTATGGGGTAGGTTGTAACGTTGCAGCAGGTCTGAATTGAGGAGGACGATAAGGTTGCCTTGTAGACCTTATTAAAAGCATTGCATAAGCTTCTTCTTGATAAATGTCTTTGGTAAAAGCCTTAGTTAAGGTTTGTGGTGCCAATAATTTAACCATAGTGCCAATGTGAGGTTTCAAAGAACGGATAAAACAGCTGATCAAGAAATCCTCAAGAAAATCAACCAAGTTCAATAGATGTTCAAACTCAGGGATATGTTCACGGACAGTACCTTTCTGTTCAATGGTGCTTATAGCCAACCTAGCATCCACGAATTTTTCTGGAGCAAATCTTGCACGAACCAAAGTGAAAAATTGTTCCCATGTAGTAATCTCAGTTTGGGTTCTTCTCCATCTAAACCACGGGTTTGCCTCACCTTTAAGATGTGCAGCGGCTAGAATAAGTTTAAGAGCATCATATGCATTGTATACACTAAAATACTGATCTGCATTGAAAATCCGGTAAATCGGGATCGTCACCAGAAAAGTTAGGAAACTTGATATTAGGGCGTAGCTAACATTTGTTGATCATGATTTGGTGGTGGAGGTGGTGGAGGATTTGCGATGCAAGGACGATGGTGTAGAAGAGGTACAAATTCTCTAAATATGTTGCGGAAAGAGGTTTCTATGGTTGTGGCAAGTTGTGTGGCGAGAGCAGTACGTTCTTGTTCTCGTAGCAACAACTTATCTGCCACTTTCTTCTTTTGAGTCTCTTCATCAAGAACATGAAGGTTAGTAATAGTGTCAACAAGACTGTCGATCTTGTCTGCTATGACATCAATACCTTCATGCACGTTTTCAAATTTTAAGTGTAAGACATTGTGAGTAATAGAAAGAACCTAAAAAAAAATGGTCGATTTTTTGGAGATTGTCTTTTGAACACCTTTCTGTGCAGGATGGTAGGGTTCGGAATTTTAACGAGAATTGAAACTTAGCACAAGAGAAAGAGAGCTAGGATAAAACCCTTTGATTGGGGGTTAGCCACCAGCTCTGTAAGAAAACAAACTAAAGATAAACTGAAACCTTTACATAAACCATCTAGCATATTCATATGCAGATAAACGTGTTACCCAAGTATGCATTAATTACGGTAACAAATAAGACTCCTAACTAAACTAGATGAATTAAATGAAACAGCTTGTCTAAGAGCTTCTCCAATGGTGAATGTGAATGTTTCATATGTGGCATCACTTTTAAGACATCCTATAGGTTTAAAATCCTAAATATTAGGAAAAAATAAATTTTATCTCAACCCATTAGATTGTTTCATCTTTCATTACTTATTTGTAGGCATATAATTGGTTAAAATTATTTCCATTATTGTTTTCATTGATTTTTATTAGTCAAAGTGTGATAGGATGGAAGACATCCTCTAAGTAAATGTCTAAAACTAGAGGTTCACCTAGAGGATGTCTAACTTTTTTTTTGCCACCTCATCCCCACGTCAATGGGTTGGAGATGATTTTTTATAAATATGATTGTGCATCCTACGTGGATGAAGACTTTTCCCCTTAGATACATTCCATTGGAGAAGCTCTAAGGAAATAATAACTACTTAAGGAAATATCAAGTAAGGAAAGAAGAGAGTAAGGTGTTGGTACTGCAACATTATGATCATGAAGATACCTCAAACCATGGAGAATCTGCCTTGTGTACGAAGAGACTTGAGAATCAAGTAAATCATGGTTTTGATAAAATTGCGCAAGAGAACCTTTTGTAACTAGCTAGCTCAAGGAAGATATAAAGTTTAATACCTTCATCCTTGTCTGTTCCAAGATATTAAACTATGTTCTCATGCTCGAACTGACTTAGCAGCAGTGCAACTTCCTGCTCGAGTTGATATATACTTTGCCTTCCCTTATCTCCAAGACCGCGTATGGAGACCTCTTTTACAGCAAAAAGAACCCATCATTGCTAAATCCTTCGTACACCCTTCGGTATGAAGTATGGACCTCTTCCTAGAAAACTGCCTTTAGTCCACGATCTAATGTTGCGTCCATTACCGTGTTCTGTGGTTGCACTTGAATAATCTTCATCATATGAACACTTTTGTGGTAGTTGGGCAAATCCCCAGGCAATTGCGCGACTTGAAGAATGAGTTGCCTTGCCTCCACCGCCCACCACTACCTCCAAGTCAAAGATAAAGTAAGTTCACCTTCAACCACGGTCCATGGGAGGACTCATAAAAGTCAGTCGTGTGTTCCTCGTATGACCATTTTTCAAAATGCCCCAAAGTCTCAATTAACAAAATTGACGTTGGCTTTTCTATTCACGGGATTCAACTGATTCATCCTTCTACTAATTAATGATAGGATATCGTATATCATGAAGAGAACAACAGGGCTGCTAATGGGGTATCGGGTTATGTGGGGTGTACCAACCCAAGGCAAAACCTGTTTTGTCTTATCTTGATTTTGGTACACCCCACCTAATTTGGTACCTCCTATTAGCAATCTTGGAGAACAAAGACCAAAATTTTTAAAATTCAACTGTGGGTGTCCAATCATTCTCAACTTCGGAAATTTCGTTTTTGCAGCTTATGTACTCCACCAATCCAATCCACATGACTTACCAATCCACATGACTTAGTTAGCGGATGGAACCGAACAAGCCCTAAAAGGTTTTCTTTTTTCTTTTTACGAAACTTCGAAGACACTTTATCAGACAAGAATAGCGAAAAAGAAGGAATAAGATCGAGAGGGGCCGAAAACTGACCTCTAGGAGAAACCGGGAATAATAAATCAACCTGATTTATCTCCCGTGTCTCACTGATTTGTGAGACCCACTACACAAAAACTGGCCCAAAGATAAATCCCGATTTATTTCCCGCAACTCACTGGTTTGCAGGACACACCACACAAAATCTGCCACCTGTTATAAACTTGGTATTGTGTGAGGCGAGGTTAAAATTAACGCCCCACCAGGCGTATTTAAATAGTCCATTTCAGTGGCGGAGCTGGAAATTCAACTTGGGGTGAATTTGGGCTTTTAGGGGTGTTTTAAGCCTACTACTTGGGCTTAATTTTATCAGCCCAACTAAAATAGGTAGTGGAAAATAAGTCTTTTTGGGCTTCTAGGGGTGGCTTAAGCCAGCCCTAGTCTGGCTGTAGTTCCGCACCCGGTCCATTTCATTTTAAATCTACGTCTAAATCAGGCCTATTTATAGAGTTTGTTTCATTTTAAACGAACATATGAGGTTTGCCTGTTGTTAGACGAAGTTATAATGCGCGTCTGGCTTAGGTAATCGCCAGTGAGTGAGGCGCAGATTATATGTTCGTTTCGTGTCAGGCGTAGATTATACGTGTGTTTGAGTATAATTTGGTCGTCCTCCGCTATGTTTAACACAACGACTATAAACTATAAAATGCCAAATTTTTTAGTTTTTTCTCTTTGGTTTTGGTCGCTCCATTGTTGATTTTTTTTTTTTTTTTTTTATTGTCACTCTCGCTCAGTTGTGTGGAATGCTGGGTCCATCTTTTTAAGGAGCTGGCTCCATTTTTTTCAACTTAGCATTGATAAAATATATATATTTAGGCTAACCCATGATTCAGATAAGCAACGCGTTCCATGGATTGACAAAGTAGAAGAAACTTTTTTCTTTTACAGTCTAAATATCGTTGGGAAAATCCTGATGAAGGTTTTCAATCTCAGGGTCCATTTTTGGTCCATAAGCATATTTAGGCCCCGAGGTAAATTCCGAGCGACAAGGGAAACTTTGATCCTTTTCAGCTACGGTGTAGATTTTTATTTTGTTCCACAATCCTGATGAAGGTGCACAAATATTTCCTCTGTTTCTGAGAAAGAATTACTGTCACTTTTTTTGAAGTCAAGCCTATTTTCCATAAAAAAAAAAAAAAAAAAAAAGTCAGCCTATTTTT
>JAJJWW010009514.1:0-73946 GCA_023531295.1 Papaver armeniacum
ACTGGTATTGTGGCCGGGTGCGAGAAAAAGTCATAGGTCGCCGGTCGAGTCAACTCGATCCAATCAACGGAGTCCAGTGCAGTTGTGACCGAGTCATTTGTTCGAGTGAGCTGCTTGCTTTGACTTGTCGAGACCATAATCTCGCACCGGGCCAGCGTGTGCATTGGCATCTTTGCTCACCCACAGCCATGATGGCTATGCATGCCCCTGCAATTTTGTTCGAGTTACTAACTACGTCATTCTTGCCACCAATTAACCTCGGCTTTGCAACACACCTTGTAATTTCTGCTCACTTGAGCTATGACTTTCTCAAGCTTGTGACCAGCCACCCTGATGAACTTCATAACCAGTTTGAATTCATCATAACCCAAGCTATATATCTGCAATTCCAGCTCAACTCGAGTTCATCTCTAGCTCCTCTCCTTACGAAACAATGGCAGCAACATCGCTCCATGGAAAGCAATGATGCCATACTCATTCTGCGTCACGCCATCCATTCGTCTTCATTGACCATCACTATCAATCATCCTTCTAGGCGCACCGCGGTGGCCAGAAACTTCATCGATTACCAGCACTACAGCTTCCTCGACTCCATCTCGCTAGCCAACCGTCAGCACCATTCACCATCCAACGGCAGTGACCCATCATTGCTCATCTTCTTTCTCTTTCTCACCTCGAAGTCGATTGACTCCAATGGCACCAGCGTTCAAAGATTACTGCCATGATGTCGCCAATAACTGCTCTCGTCATATCACTGCCATTCACCACCACTCTTCTCACATATCCACGGCTCAGTTCACGACAAAGAATCAAGAGAAGCACAACAAAAGATGTACAAGTCATCAGTGACATCATTTTGTTGCCATCACCAATAATCCGTCCGATAGTCACTTATGCCGTGACAATACAGACTTGGATCATGTCAGTGACTTCCATCATATATCATTATCGACTGCTTCATTCTTCATCATTTGAAGTGCTACAACTCGAATTCCCTCGTCATTTCATGCTCGGCTCTACCTCTCTCGATGCAGGAACTCGACCCATTCTTCTCGTAGGTCTCCACAGTCTCGGCAACCATTCGATGCGTTGACCATATACGTCATTAGCAATCATTCCCATCTCGTTGCGCATCAGCCAGTCTGTCCTCGAACTCATGGCTTGACACCATTCGGCTTCCGAAGCACTGCAGCTGCATAAAACCCGTAAACCACGATTTCACTACGGTCCAGTTCATCATCTCAAGCACAAGATGCACTTGCGATGCCCCTCTTACGTTCAACTCCAGTTCCTTCACTAGTTCAGCTTTTAAACAGCTTCACGCCATACTACATGATCGCTGTCGTAAGCGACACAAATATAATTACACTTTCTTACTACTCAAAATATAAATATAGCAAGGGCAAGAAAGGATCGATCCTGAGAGAGGTCAGGTTGTCGAATTGTTATGGTTTCCTATATAAAACACTAGGAAGAATTTCTGATTGTGTAAATAAAAATAAACAAAAAGCAAATAAACAAAGCACGCAAATCAAGGATGTGAAAATATTGGATAAAGGTTTCATCTTCAATTGTAAACAAGTTTATGAATATATGAATAGAATTCGTATTTAATCTCTCCATCATCAAAGCCATAGAATACCTTCTTGCAAGAATACTCCGTAATTTCCAAAGTTATCAACACACACATTAGGGCTGCGTATGTGAAATCTACCTAAAGAATAACCTAACGCATGTAGCTAATCAAGTTCAATTCCTAGGAGCATTAAGTTTCAGAAATAGGCTAATCAATGCAATTGTAATACATTATAAAACAACCAACAAAGGTCAATTTCTACATATGAATACAAGGATGTATCACTACAACCTAGGAATCATATCATGCTACTAGTATTCAAGGTTATCAGCTCGATGAAAACCTAAATTAGCTATAGATATGGATGTGAGTTCAATCAATTCTAGACTCGACTAAACAAACATTCAATCATATTGCAATCCATCAATCATGCAATTGTTGTAACCCGTAGAAATCAAACGATAATATTGAGAGAAAACTAATTCATAAAAATCATAACTTGGTTGCAAAATCCAACTACGTCTTCAACCAATAATAACTTAGTTCATATTCATGGAGTTCATAACAAGAAGAAAGAGAAAAGACTTCATGGTGTAAACCCTAGAAAACTAAGTAGAGAAGAGATAATAAAACGTGGTGGTCAAAGATATATCATAGATAATAAAAGTCTTCACTTTATATAGCTCCACTCCTTCCAAAACTAGGTTTTGTCTTCAAAGTCCATTAGTTGGAAATTCAGGCCCACCATGGAGAAAACCAGGTCAGAAATTGTCCCAAAAACGCTCGCCGGAAAAGCGGGATTGTGGTAGAATTTGCCGGAAAGGTCGCTAGGAAAACTAGTTCGGGTGACCAGAGCAAAGTCAAACCGCCCCGGTCAACGGGTCGAAACAGCCGGCAGGTCAATCGGGTTGGATCGGTCAACTCGGACCAGAGTCATATGAGTTGTCAGGTGAGTCAAGTAGAAGTCAGGTGAGTTGGCTGAGTTAACTTGGCCAGGCCATTGCACAGGCCAAACTATGTGTTGCACCAAGATGGTGCATTACCAATTTCCATCCCAGCCATCATGGCCCTGCAACCATTCTTCCATTCAACCATTTTGGCAATAAAGCAGCATTTTACCAATCTTGCAATTGACTACCCCCTGCCTAATCAACTTTGATTCTGTCGGTCTAATGCCACCGGACTCATCTCGGTTAATCACCCGTTTGCCATCTCCGGTGCGCAACAACATTTAATCCATCGAGGTCAAGTCTTCTCGGTGCCATGCAATACAACCAAGCTGCGAGTTCACCTTCAAAAGATGTATTGCACCCCGGTCATCTCGGCTTAATCCCATTCCTTCATCCATTCATCTCGAAACAAACACCATTTCCACTGCCATTACATTCACTACCATCTTGGCTTCTAGCTTCACTCACTACAATACTCAGCTGCCAGCACTCCTTCCTTTCTTGTCTCGGTCAACCTAACTCAAACCCCAACCAAGCCGACAACCACAATCCATGGCACAACCAACCCGCAATCTCAATGGTCGCAACTACCGGCTCGGGCCAAATTCCCAGCCAACACAATCTTTGCAACCCTCCTAAGCATTCACATAATAAGGCTCAGCCATGAACTACCATCTCAATCAATTGCCTCCAGCCATCTCCATGGGGACCAACTCTCGGGTCATCTCAGCAGAGCCAAATTCGGCTCAAACAACCGGTTATGCCTAGCCAATGCACATACACTCACCACCGCCAATTTGCAAACCTCATGTAAATACACACCAAGTGCCGGCTGCCATTAGCGATCTTCCATGTTCTTCTCAGTCAATTCGGCCTTCAAGTCTTAGCACACACACGAGAGATAACCACTGCAATCTTCTCTAAACCAAGCCATGGCACCGATGCTCCAATTCACAACACACACGACAGCTATTATCGGGTCTTCCATTCCATTCGGTTCCTCCACTCCCGATTCACTTCATCCAACCATTGCTTATGCACATGTGACCTCATTGCTTCTTCTTGCATTCTCTTGCCATCCACAACACGAGCACGATTCAAATCCTAGCAACAACCACCATACACTTGGAAGTGCACCTTCTCATCCTTCTCACCGAAATCATGGCAACGCAAATTCATCCCTCAACTTATCATTGGAGCATCTCAACACACACACGGTCCATCAGGTCCAACAATCTCCCTGAGTTCACCATGTCAAACTCAGATTAACCAACATCTTCCACAAACCCATGAAAATGGTAGTGAACAGATTCACATCGAACCCGACTTCATAATCAAACATAAACCCATGAATATCAATGACAATACATCTTTTACGCAATTCGAGTGAAACCCCATCTCAATTGAAGCTCAAGAACCTAACTCTAATTTGGGGAAGAACAATAGAGCACAAATCTCCGATTCTCGAGTTTGGTGTAAACACGAATCCATCATTCTTCTCCGAATCTTGTCGTCACCATTTACATTTCTTTACTACAACAGATTGAACCCTCTCATCGATCTCAAACCCAATCTAGTTCTTCTTGATTTCCTGAAACAACATCTTCTTTATTTTGATTTCAACTTCATGGCAAACCCTAGCCTCATTTCTTCGAGCTTAATGACCGCGACCACCAGATATCATCAATTCTTCTCTCAACTCCCTCTTGATTCCACCATTAACAGCATCTGTTCTTCCTCTCTTAAATTTCAATTTCAGGGAAAAACGAAACAAAGAATGAGAAACAAGCTCTCGAAATGAACATAGGGTTGGATTGTGAAGTGGGTCTGGATCCGTTTTTCGGGTTTGGATGGGATCCGGGCCATGGATGGGGCCAGGCCCAATTGGGTGTTATCCGGCATAACCATCCTACGGATAAGGGCTACCCGGTGTTAGTAACACCACTTTGCTGAGTGATAAGGGGTACCCTGAATGAGAGCCCTTAACCACCTCTCGGACTCCAAATAGTCTTCGCCCTTGATGAAATGACAAGTTTGCCCTTTTTGTTCATGAGTTCTTGTTTTGCTCATAACTTCTTCATACGAACTCGGAATGACTCCATTCTTTCGGCATTTTCTTCATCTTCTCGTCCTCTACACAATGAAAAGTAGAAATCTTGTATTTGAACGAGTTCCAATTGGTCCTTTTTGCTCCAAATGACTCCATTGCACCTAATAAACTCAAAAGCACACATAAGATACATAATTTACAAGAAAAATAGCAAAGAAAGCATAAACTCTACATAGTAAATATGGTGTATTCTACACCTATCAAATTCCCCCACACTTAGACTTTGCTAGTCCTCGAGCAAATCAAACAAAACAATAAAATACAACAACTCCGTGTCGTCGAGGCTACGGTCAATTTTAGCATAAATAACAAACCTTTAAACCCCTAGGTGTCCCTAGTGGACGAGTTATAGTCTCGTGAAGGTTTACTAGAGATATACCTACAAAACCTATATTTCAAACTCCGTCTATTTGTGACAAATCAATGAACGAATCCAAATTGACTACAGGAGGAGGTACCTTGCAAATTCAATTCATATTAGTAAATAAACTCTAATTAGATAGTCGAACAAGCCACAATACTAGGAAACTAACAAACCACAATCACAATGAAAAGATTAAGAAGATGGATATAGATGTAGATGTTGGCGGATATTCACAAGTGTTCGATGTTTCCCATATCTGTCTGAAGGTCACTGCTAAGATGAACCTAATCCTATTGGATTGAGCTACTTAGTGCTGAATGCTACATCAAATCAATTGGCATATACAAGGGAACCAAAAGTGACTTTATTCAACACAATAATAATTTTTTTTTTTTTTAAAAAAAAAATTGGATCAAACTGGATCCAATTTCTCTTTTTTTTTTTTTTTTAGACGGCATGATTAGATCTTTTGGATCCAAGCGCATGCTTCTTGTCGCAAGTACATGATAGTTGCCTTGGATCCCGCATTCCACGCTTGTTTAGGCGACGGAGACAGGGGACTCGTTTCACACATACTGCTATTCCCAAGTGTCTTTTTATTCCGTTTTGGTCTAATTGGTGGGTTTTTTTTTTTTTTTTTTTTTTTTTTTTTTTTTTTTTTTTTTTTTTTTTTAGTAACTCAACCACTCTATTTCATCCTAGCAGTAATAACACGTCGATTTTTTTGTGACCCACCAAAGCACTTAGAGAACAATAGATAAATATGGAAAAATAAAAATAGAATGTGATATGGTGATATTCCGAGATATGGTAACAACTATCATGTTAATTGTGATTTCTGAGCTATATTCTTCCCTTTTAGTTAATTAGTTCCTCAACTCCTGCATTCAAAATGGTTCCATCCACTAATGGTGTCAAAAACAAACTATACAAACATATAATGCTCCCCCACACTTAAACTTCACATTGTCCTCAATGTGTAAAACCGAAAGTTCTGAATTCTGACGTAACAGCAGATAAAACGCAAAAACTGTGCAAATTGGTAAGGAATTTGGAAAAACTCCATTTCACAAAAGTTGTTCATCTACGTGTTTTCTACACAGTGTCAAAATTTCACAGTGTTTCGATAAACGGTCTGACAGTTATGGTCTCTGGACTGAACTACGCGCAGTCTGAAATTTTTCTGACGAAAAGGTATTCGTCATAATTCTCTTCTAAGATAGATTACGGACTCAATGAAATTAAACATAGGGATGCAAATATAATATAAAAACAGTAAAAAAAATAAAAAATAAATAAACGAAACAAAAATAAAAAGCAAAAGGATAAGAGATACAAAACCGGTGGGTTGCCTCCCACTAAGCGCTTGTTTTAAAGTCGACGGCCCGACCTATATCCTTGCAAGATTCATTCCCCATAAACCAATAACCTGAAAAGTTGGGGATCCGTCCATAGGACCTGTTTTGCAAACACTAGCTTCACACAAATATTAGTATAATAAAGCAAAAGTGAAGCTATGAACCGATAAAAGCTTCCCCCACACTTATTCTTGTCCACACATGGAAGTGTATAAAGAATGTAGAAGTCGGGTACTTCCACGGTTTCGGGTTCCATAACCTGCATAGTATGAGAATCAAGTATCTCTAATGGCGGATATCGAGATATAAAATCATTCAACAATATTTTTGAAGCACAAACATTCAAACCAATAAGAGGTAAAGGAGAAGAAACAATAGGTAAAGGGTTAGATAAACCTTTCACAATCTCTTGTATCACGGAATCCTCTTCATCCTTGAAAAACTCAAGCGAATTATTCACCTCTTGTATATCATGGTCCTCTATCAAACCTTGCAACCATTCTTCGTCCGTTTCTGCCTTAACCAAAGTATCGACATAAACATCATCATTACAATTATTTGCAAGCTCAATTGGGTCTTCCACAATATTGGTCATAACCGTCTCATTCTCAACATATTCCTCCTTTTTGTTGTAAGGCACATATTCTTTTGCGGATGCAATATTGTCCATAAGAAATTTCTTTAGAACACTCATTGCATCATCCTCAAGCTCTACCTTTTGAATAGGTTCTTGATCATTATTAAGATCAATGCTTGAGTAATCTACACAAGTGTCGACATATTCCTCTTCGTCTTCATCTTGATCCCAAAAAGACTCCTCGGAGATGTCACCATGAGTTGTTTCAAGCAATGTATCATAATCACCGTCACTATCATAGTCAACATAACATCGGTCCTCGCTGAATTTAGTGTTGCTAATCTCTAACTCATCCTTTTGAATAGGTGAATGATCATTATTACGATCAAGAGTTGAGTTAACTACACAAATATCAACAAAAGTCCCCAAAAGTTCGCCTTTTTCAACATAACTATTCATTTCCTCCTTGTACTCATCAATGCCTTGTCTTAAAGTGGAAACACCTTTTTGAAGCTCTTGGAGTGTTCCATCCAAATTCTGAATATAGTGTTCCATTTGTTGGTAAAACTCATTCGACATAGACAAAGTAGAATTACTTACCTCCGTATTGTTAGGCCAATTATATTCCCTTTGAATGGGTGGATGATCATAACTACGATCAGAAATTGGGCCAAACATACCATGAGCACATTCGGTCGATGAAATTGGTTCCACGCTTGGTTGTCCACAAATTGACTCCATGCTGTCCATAAATTGTTGCATCTCATCTACCAAATTAGAGGAAATATTATAAGGAAAACAACTATTCTCCCCTCCTTGTGGTTGCTCACTTACATAACCACCATAAGAAGGTTGATATGTATGAGAATAACTCATAGGGTACGTGGAGTATTGATCATAGCCAAAGGATTGGTTTTGATTATACTCCCCATAAGGGTGATAGTTTCCATGTTGTTGAGGTTGAAAGCCGTATTGATTGCTCCAATATGCTCCGTCCATAGAATTGGTACCTGAAACGAGATTCTCAAAACTCGAATAAGAACTAAGAAATAAGAAAACGTAAAACAAAAATAAGAAACCAAAAAACAATTAACAACCGTTGCCTCCCCGGCAGCGGCGCCAAAATTTGATCGCTGTCGTAAGCGACACAAATATAATTACACTTTCTTACTACTCAAAATATAAATATAGCAAGGGCAAGAAAGGATCGATCCCACAGAGAGGTCTAGGTTGTCGAATTGTTATGGTTTCCTATATAAAACACCTGGAAAAATTTCTGATTGTGTAAATAAAAATAAACAAAAAGCAAATAAACAAAGCACGCAAATCAAGGATGTGAAAATATTGGATAAAGGTTTCATCTTCAATTGTAAACAAGTTTATGAATATATGAATAGAATTCGTATTTAATCTCTCCATCATCAAAAGCCATAGAATACCTTATTGCAAGAATACTCCGTAATTTCCAAAGTTATCAACACACACATTAGGTTGCGTATGTGAAATCTACCTAAAGAATAACCTAACGCCTTGCGCTAATCAAGTTCAATTCCTAGGAGCATTAAGTTTCAGAAATAGGCTAATCAATGCAATTGTAATACATTGCGCAAACAATTCGAACAAAGGTCAATTTCTACATATGAATACAAGGATGTATCACTACAACCTAGAATCATATCATGCTACTAGTATTCAAGGTTATCGCTCGATGAAAACCCTAAATTAGCTATAGATATGGATGTGAGTTCAATCAATTCTAGACTCGACTAAACAAACATTCAATCATATTGCAATCCATCAATCATGCAATTGTTGTAACCCGTAGAAATCAAACGATAATATTGAGAGAAAACTAATTCATAAAAATCATAACTTGGTTGCAAAATCCAACTACGTCTTCAACCAATAATAACTTAGTTCATATTCATGGAGTTCATAACAAGAAGAAAGAGAAAAGACTTCATGGTGTAAACCCTAGAAAACTAAGTAGAGAAGAGATAATAAAACGTGCAAAGATAAAAGATATCCCATAGATAATAAAAGTCTTCTCTTTATATAGCTCCACTCCTTCCAAAACTAGGTTTTGTCTTCAAAGTCCATTAGTTGGAAATTCACCCGGCCCACCATGGAGAGAAACCCGTGCAGAAATTGTCCCAAAAACGCTCGCCGGAAAACTGGGATTGTGGCCGGAATTTGGCCGGAAAGGTCGCCGGAAAACTAGTTCAAGTGACCGGCAAAGTCAAACCGGCCACCGGTCAACGGGTCAGAACCGGCGGGTCAACTGGGTTGGATCGGTCAACTCAGACCGAGTCATATGAGTTGTCAGGTGAGTCAAGTAGAAGTCGTGAGTTGTTTGATTAACCAGCGGGCCATTGCACAAAGCCAAACTATGTGTTGCACCAAGATGGTGCATTACCAATTTCCATCCCGACCATCATGGCTTTTGCAATCATTCTTCCATTCAACCATTTTGGCAATAAAGCAAGATTTTACCAATCTTGCAATTGACTACCCCTCGCAATCAACACCAGTTAACGATCTAATGCCACGGACTCATCTCGATTAATCACCTGGGCCACATCTCCACTGCAAGAACAACATTTAATCCATCAGGTCAGTCTTTCAAAGTGCCATGCAATACAAACAAGCTGCCGGTTCACCTTCAAAAGATGTAGCTGCACCCCAGTCATCTCAGCTCAATCCCCATTCCTTCATCCATTCATCTCAGAAACAAACACCATTTCCCTGCCATTACATTGTAGCTACCATCTTGGCTTCAGCTTCAATTGCCATAATACTCAGCTGCACCAGCACTCCTTCCTTTTCTTGTCTCAGTCAACCTAACTCAAACCCCAACCAATCTGACAACCACAATCCATGGCACAACCAACCCTGCAATCTCAATGGCTGCAACTACCAGCTCAGGCCAAATTCACAGCCAACTTCTGCATCTTTGCAACCCTCCTAAGCATTCACATAACAGCAGCTCAGCCATGAACTACCATCTCAATCAATTGCCTCCAGCCATCTCAACAGGACCAACTCAGGTCATCTCAGCAGAGCCAAATTACAGCTCAAACAACCAGTTATGCCTAGCCAATGCACATACACTCACCACTGCCAATTTGCAAACCTCATGTAAATACACACCAAGCTGCGG
Source organism: Papaver armeniacum (assembly GCA_023531295.1). Lineage (NCBI taxonomy): Eukaryota > Viridiplantae > Streptophyta > Magnoliopsida > Ranunculales > Papaveraceae > Papaver > Papaver armeniacum. The sequence continues at coordinate 10,096 of JAJJWW010009514.1, forward strand.
CTGCCATTAGGCGATCTTCCATGTTCTTCTCAGCCCAATTCAGCCTTCAAGTCTTAGCACACACCAGAGATAACCACTGCAATCTTCTCTAAACCAAGCCATGGCACTGATGCTCCAATTCACAACACACACAGCAGCTATTATCAGGTCTTCCATTCCATTCAGTTCCTCCACTCCCAGATTCACTTCATCCAACCATTGCTTATGCACACAGCCTCATTACTTCTTCTTGCATTCTCTGCCATCCACAACACAGCTCTGATTCAAATCCTAGCAACAACCACCATACACTTGGAGCTGCACCTTCTCATCCTTCTCACTGAAATCATGGCAACGCAAATTCATCCCTCAACTTATCATTGGAGCATCTCAACACACACACGGTCCATCAGGTCCAACAATCTCCCTGAGTTCACCCTGTCAAACTCAGATTAACCAACATCTTCCACAAACCCATGAAAATGGTAGTGAACAGATTCACATCGAACCCAGCTTCATAATCAAACATAAACCCATGAATATCAACAGCAATACATCTTTTCTGCAATTCGAGTGAAACCCCATCTCAATTGAAGCTCAGAACCCTAACTCTAATTTGGGGAAGAACAATAGAGCACAAATCTCCCTGATTCTCGAGTTTGGCTGTAAACACGAATCCATCATTCTTCTCTGAATCTTGTCGTCACCATTTCGTTCTTTACTACAACAGATTGAACCCTCTCATCGATCTCAAACCCAATCTAGTTCTTCTTGATTTCACAGAAACAACATCTTCTTTATTTTGATTTCAACTTCATGGCAAACCCTAGCCTCATTTCTTCGAGCTTCAACAGCGACGACCACCAGATATCATCAATTCTTCTCTCAACTCCCTCTTGATTCCACCATTAACAGCATCTGTTCTTCCTCTCTTAAATTTCAATTTCAGGGAAAAACGAAACAAAGAATGAGAAACAAGCTCTCGAAATGAACATAGGGTTGGATTGTGAAGTGGGTCTGGATCCGTTTTCGGGTTTGGATCCGGATCTGGGCCATGGATAGGACCGACCCAATTGGGTGTTATCCAGCATAACCATCCTCTGGATAAGGGCTACCCGGTGTTAGTAACACCCACTGCTGAGTGATAAGGGGTACCCTGAATGAGAGCCCCTTAACCACCTCTGGACTCCAAATAGTCTTCGCCCTTGATGAAATGACAAGTTTGCCCTTTTTGTTCATGAGTTCTTGTTTTGCTCATAACTTCTTCATACGAACTCGGAATGACTCCATTCTTTCGGCATTTTCTTCATCTTCTCGTCCTCTACACAATGAAAAGTAGAAATCTTGTATTTGAACGAGTTCCAATTGGTCCTTTTGCTCCAAATGACTCCATTGCACCTAATAAACTCAAAAGCACACATAAGATACATAATTTACAAGAAAATAGCAAAGAAAGCATAAACTCTACATAGTAAATACGGTGTATTCTACACCTATCACTACACAAGCTCTACGTCCGAGCACCATGGAACCATTCATTGCAGGCCAACTACAACTGCATATCTGCAATGCCCTTCATTCAACAACTAATTCGACTGCAACTGCGACATCACTTTTGCACCATTCCTAGCATTCATCTTCATTCCATGTGTCTTCATAACTGCTTCGATTTCAAATGCCCACCCACCAGCACCAGCTTGAGCATCTACCGCTGTCAATTCCACAAACCCATCGATTCATCTGAGCTACGACCCCATCTCCGATTCATCTTCTCCCTGAGCTTCATCAATCTTACATCATCCGTCGTCTGATTTTGCTTCTCAACTTCTGTTCTCTCGACCGTGAGCAATCTCTGCTTCTCTCAATTTGAACTTCATCAGCAGCTCCAACTTCGATCAGCTCTTCCCTGAACTCATCATCTCAATAACAATTTCAATTTCTCCCATGAATATCTCCAGCGGCTTCATTGCAGAGATTCAACCCATCTCTGATTACAACTCAACCACCAATTTCCTTCAGCTGAACCCGTGAATTTCTTCATCTGCTGTAGCTTCATAATCATCACCGATTCACTCTTCTTGTAATAGATTCAATTTCTCATTCTCCTTTGATTTCTTCACCATGAGCTCGTCAATCATTATTGCTATTTCTCGATCTGGTCTCTCAGCAGCAACGTCTCAATCTCGATTTATACAACATCGAACCCTAATTTCTTCTGGGTTTCGATCTGCTCAGGTGTAGGAAACGAGTAAATGAAAACTGTGAGAAAGAGAGCTTCTTCTCGATTTAGGGTAGGATAGTGAAGTGGGTTTGGATCCGTTTCGGGTTTGGATCGGTTTCGGGTTTGGATGGGGCCAGGCCCAATTGGATGCTATCCGGCATAACCATCCTCTGGATAAGGGCTACCCGGTGTTAGTAACACCCATCGGCTGAGTGATAAGGGTACCTGAATGAGAGCCCCTTAACCACCTCTCGGGTTCCAAATAGTCTTAGCCCTTGATGAAATGACAAGTTTGCCCTTTTGCTCAAATAGTGTAATTTCTTCCTCTTTTCCTCCGTGTGACTCCAAAGTAGCTACAAAACTCAAAACAAGCGTAAACTACAAAATTCACACGAAAAATAGCAAAGAAAGCATAAACTCTAGACAGTAAATACGGTGTATTCTACACCTATCATGTACTTGTAGGAATGTCTCAAGGAGAAATTGGATGTCTAGCTGATAGTGCAACCACCCACACTATCCTACGAAATAGACAATTATTTGTTAGTTTTACTCCTTATAATACATTTGTGACTATGATATTTGGATCATCACAAGTAATCATTGGGCGAGGTACTACCCAATTCTTATTGCCGAACGGCACAATGATTAAAGTCACGGAATCTCTATATGCACCAAGAGCTCACCGAACTTTGTTGAGTTTCAAGGATATCCGTGCAAATGGTTATCACTTGGAAACTCACTGTGAAAATGGAATTAAGTACATATAAGTGACCTCTAATGAATGCGGAAGGAAGCACATCTTAGAGAAACTAATGAGTCAATCTAGTGGATTGTATATCACTACTATTAGGATTATTGAATCCCATGTTGTTACCAACGATGAACTGTTGTCCAGTGACTTATATAAGCTTTGGCACAATCGACTAGGGCACCCAAGTCGTGATATGGACATCCCTTCTTTCAAATGAAAAATAAAATGGGTAAACAGAATGTTACAATGCAGAGTTACAATGTGCTTTCTAAAGTAAATTATGCACAATATATTCCTTCTAAAGCAAGAGAAGCGCAACCTTCGCCTTCCAAAGTAATTGAAGCGCGCCCCCTGTCCCATTCTTCTTCGATGTCCTTATCGAAGGCACATCGCTCATTCTGCAAAGCTTGTTCTTTGGCAAAGACAGGATCGAGACCATCCTATGCTAAAGGTACCAAACAAAATATTTCATTTTTACAAAGAATACAAGGTGATATTTGTGGACCTATACATCCGAATGCGGAACACTCCGGGTATTTTATGGTTGGTTGATGCTTGACCGTTGGTCACACGTTGCATTGTTGTCCGTAAGAAATGCCGCATTTGCAAAGCTCCTAGCACAAATTATACGACTAAGGGCTCACCACCTTGATCATCCAATCAAGTCAATCAGACTTGATAATGCTGGAGAATTTACATCTAAAGGATTTGATGATTTATGTATGTCTAATGGAATTGACGTAGAGCATCTCGTACCCCATGTACACACTCAAAATGGTCTCGCAATAGCTACCATCAAAAGGTTACAGATGATAGCTAGGGAATTGGTTATGCATTCCAACCTACCTATTACTGCCTTGGGTACGCCAAATTGCATGCAGCATTACTTATTCGCTTTAGACCCACTGCGAGCCAACCATTTTATGCGTACCAGTTGGTAACTGGATATGAGCCTGATATTTCACATTTACGCCTATTTGGTTGTGCCGTATACGTGCCTATTACACCCCCACAGCGTACTAAGATGGGTCCACAAAGATGACTAGGTATTTACGTTGGATATGAATCCCCAACAATTATCCGCTACTTAAAACCTTTGACAGGCGATCTCTTTACTGCTAGATTTGTGGATTGTCACTTTTATGAGACAACCTTCCCGTCGTTAGGGGGAGGTATGGAAAATGACTTCCAAAGGGAACGACAGGAATTGTCGTGGTGTGTTCCCACGTTGTCTCATCTTGATCCCCGCACTCCACAATGTGAAAGTGAAGTGAAAATAATTATCGATCTTCAGAATGTGGAAAATTCAATGACTGGTGCATTTACTGATATCGCTAAAGTTAAGAGATCACATATACCATATGCAAATGTGAAAATGTGCCTGCAAGGTTGGAAAATCCCGACAAGGGAAAAGGTACAATAGATATAGGTACCAAGGCTGCACTTGGTGGAAGTGTAGCTAAGGCCATGGCCCCCAAAAGGAAGAGGGGGAGACCACTTGGTTCGATCGATACTTAGCCAATGAAGAAAAGGGCGAGTAAGGCACAAACTGATCCATATATCATCAATACATATAATCCATCTCATGAGATTGTCTCTGATTATAGTTATGTCCATGAATCATTACTGGGGGACGCCCCAAAGTTTGAATTGATTCCATAGAACAAAGAAATCTCTATGGATTGTGAAATTTCATACGTGTTGATGGAAAGATCCTCCACGCATATTTATGATATATTCGCATATACTGTTGCTCGAGAGATTATAGAGCACGATGATATCGAACCACTCTCTATTGCAGAATGCCAAAAAAGAGTAGATTGGCCTCAATGGAGAGATGCAATCCGTTCTGAATTAAATTTACTGGCAAAAAGACAGGTATTTGGTGCGGTAGTGATAACCCCACCGGGTGTAAAGCTTTGTAGGACATAAATGGGTATTTGTCGAAAGCGTAATGAGAAACGAAGTCTTGAGATATAAGGCTTGCCTTGTGGCGCCGGAGTTTCTCCAACGCCCGGGATTGATTACGAAGAAACGTACTCTCTGTAATGGGCATCATCACGTTCGATTACTTAGTCAGCTTAGTAGTTTCAGAAGGACTTGAAATGCAACTTATGGATGTGGTTACCGCATATCTCTATGGGGATCTTAATACAAAGATATTCATGAAAGTTCCAGATGGACTTCCATTGCCCAAATCAAGTAACTCTAAACCACGAAATGCGTTTGCAATATAGTTGAAACGCTCACTTTACGGAATAAAGCAATCCGGGCGGATGTGGTATACCCGTCTAAGTGATTATTTGATTGGGAAGGGATATACAAATAATGAATTGTGCCCTGCGTGTTTATAAAGAAAACAAGTTCCGGATTTGCAATTATAGATGTCTATGTCGACGATATGAACATTGTAGGTACTCTTGATGAAATAAGAGAAACCACAAGCTATTTGAAATTCAAATTTGAGATAAAAGATCTTGGGAAAACTCGGATGTGTCTAGGACTTAAACTAGAACATCGAGCTTGTGGAATATCAATCCACCAGTCTGCATATGTCCAAAAGATACTCAGGAAATTTAATATGGACAAACTGCACCCTGCTAGCACTCCCATGGTTGGTCAAACTTTAGATGTACATAAGGACCCATTTCGTCCAAAGGAAGATGGCGAAGATATATTGGGAGCTGAATATCCTTATTTAAGTGCATGGCGCATTATTGTACTTAGCACGATGTACTCGACTAAATATCTCGTTCTCAGTGAACTTGTTATCTAGATATAGCTCAGCGCCAATGCATCGTCATTGGAATGGTATATAGAATATCTTTAGATACCTAAAGGGAACCATTGACTTGGGTTTGTTTTATCCCTACGAAGACTAAAGGAGACATGCTAATGTAATTGCAACTCCTTACACCAAGACCCAAAATAATGTTTTGGTTGGTTTTGTTGATGCTGGGTACCTCTCGGACCCACACAAAGGTCGATCACAAACTGGATATGTGTTCACTATCAGGAATACAACGATATCCTGGAGATCGACCAAGCAAACCCTTGTGGCTACCTCCATGAACTACTCTGAGATCATTGCCCTACATGAGGCAGTTTGTGAGTGTATATGGTTAAGGTCTATCATTACACATATTCGAGGGACATGTGGTTTGATTTCTACCACTGAGGAGCCAACTTGCATTTATGAAGATAATGCAGCTTGCATCGAACAGATGAAGCAAGTGTATATCAAGGGTGATAATACGAAACATATATCACCGGAGTTTTTTTTTACAATCATCAACAACAATGTCTTCTAAACATTCAGGTCAGTAAAGTAAAATATGACGAAAATGTGGCAGACTTATTTACTAAGTAATTACCTAAGGCCACATTTGAAAAACATGTGAGAAGTATAGGACTAAAAAGATTGTCCGAACTTCCATTACCCCATAGGACAAAAGGAACTGTCCACTCCCATGAATGTATTAGACTAAAGAAATTGTCCTGCATCAGAGGGAGCACCTGATGGTATGTTGAACTCTTTTCCTTTACCGAGGTCACTTTTTCCTACTGAGTTTTACTACTCGAAAAGGTTTTTAATGAGACAACAATAATACCATAATACAAATCATTGGGAGATGTCGATATCAGGGGGAGCATCTAATGATGTAATGTTGACATAAAGGTGTGTTGCACTCTTTTCCTTTACCGAGGTTATTTTTCCCACAGGGTTTTATTATCCGGAAAGGTTTTTAATGAGACAACAATATCACCAGAAATATAACTTCTCGATTGAGGTTATTCTTATCCTTGTATGTGTTCGGGTTATTCTGACAAATGTTTTTCCTAACACAGTTCTACAAAGAAGAAAAGTCTTGAAAGTTGACGCCATTATAGAACCTCAAATATCGTCTTTCTCCTTCGACCATTTTTACCTCGAAGAATTTTTCGGCAAGGTTTGACAACGCAATGAATCAGTAATGGTGGTCATCCAAGGGGAGTGTTGTAGTGACATGTGTCGACCACTACCTACATGTGTCATAGTGCATGCACATGTCTCCTTCATGCTTCCCACATGTTGTCTTTTCTCTTCCACTAACTACACATGTAATGGAGTAGCTAAGGCCCTCTCTTACTTTCCTACATGTATTTAATGAGAAACACAATGAATGAGAAGTATGTCTGATTCTCTTTCTCTTTTGTCTCATTTATGCTTTACTCTTTGTCTCCTCCATGCAACAAACTTAAATACTAAGTAGCTTTTTTGTAAATTATGTCAGTTACATTTACCCATTTTTCTAGTACATAATTGCAATTTAAGTGGTCTTGTTGTATCAAAATTTGAATAAATGACAAGCAAAATTGGGCTTGGGTTTTGATGGAATTTTACATTGTGTATCATTGAGTGTGTCAAAGGTTACAAGAGAAGGGCTAGGGTTTCACGATTTATAGCATATAGTGAACTATTAGAGGACACAAAAAAAAATATATATATATAAAGAAAATTAACACTAAGTTCACACTTATATCATCTAACATTCCCCCTCAAGCTAATGTCTCAAGAAAGTGCATTAGCTTGCGAATACAAGAATGAAACATTGTAACCCCAAGTCAGGTTTATTAGCTTGACTAACAATGAAGCACTTGACACAGTTCACTCTCCAATGGAACAAGCTGAATGTTGTGCAGTTTCAATCATCAGCTTATGTTGTGGGTGCAGCAATAGCCAGGACAACATAAGCAGGCTTCTTCTTCAAACCAGCTTTCTTTGCAACAACAGTTGCATCCTTCTTCTTTGTTGGAGCAGCAGTAGATGCAGGTTTCTTTCCAGCCTTGGCTTTTGGAACAACAACAACAACAGTTTTAGGTTTAGTTCATTGTTTCTTCTTCTCAAAGACCAACAATGACTTTCTTATTCTGGTTGTGGTTGTTGTTGTTCAACTACCTCCTCCATTGCTGGTGCTGCATTGAGATATTCTACTTGTTGTTGTTCAGACATTTTCAGGAGCTTACTTTTCAACGAATGTAGTGATACTTGCTTTCATTTACATATATAATACTTCCCCTCAAATTGATGTCCACTGCCCATACAAAGGAATCAATTTGCAGATGGAAAATAAAACAACAGAAAATCTCACTTTTCAAACTTCAAATTTACTTCAAATGTTGTATGAGAAAATTGGTGTTTCTGTTCAAATTTATAGTGTGAGATAGTCAGAGTACCTCTTCAAATGGTAGTATTGATATGTGTTGGTTAACAAACATAAAAGGTATAATTGGTAATGGTAATGATGTTCTGTGTTGGTTAACATACATAAATTGTATTGATCTGTGTTGGTTAACAGACATAAGTGATATTGATTTATGTTGGTTAACAGACATAAGTGGTAATGGTAGTGTTCTGTGTTGGTTAACAAACACATATGGTAGTGATCATTATTTAACTGATTTTGAGAGCGGGTGTTGATGGGAAAAGGGATATGTACTGATGGTGGAGAATGGTGTTGTAGGTAACATGGATGGATAATGCGAGTAGAGTAGGTGATGAAACTGGTGATATGAGTGAAAAACAAACACTTACACATGGTGTAGAGTTCAAATCTCTTTGAGGTGTTTTCACAAGCAGGTTAGGGGTATATCATACCTTTTTCAATGTTGGATTGTATGGACTTCAAATCCCTGCTCCATATTCAAATCCAATACAAACCAAATTCTCTTAATCTACTCTAATACAAAAAACAGGTCTAAATCCATACCATTTACCAGCAAATAAAATGACAAGCGCGTCTCCTACGATTGACTTTCCAGTGAGAAATTTTCGCAATCCTTGGCGAACACAGAAAACCCAATTTTCCCAAACCTTCGCTGACTCATAGATTTGATTTCTTTAGTTTGATAAACCGACCACAAATCAAATCAGTTTGAAGAAGTTATAGATCTGATTCAAATACTTCTTTTACTTCTTTTTTTCCCTTTAAGAAGTGCGTGAGAGATTATTAGGTTGTTTATTTTTGAAGCTTTTGGTGGTGAAGATGGACAAAAATCAAACAATGTCAAACCTCAAATCAGAAGATTAATTGGTTTATTCTCGACCAGAAGAAGCAATTGAAAGTGGTTTAGGTTGAATAGAAAGGGAGATTTGAGTATTTGGACGCGGTTATGAAAGGGATTGTGGTGGTGGCGGCGGCTATTTCAGCGGAAGAGTGAGGGGATCGAACCTGAAAAAGCGGGGATCTAACAACCACACCCAATATTTCGTTTAGGAAATCTACATGGACAAACAACAATATAATTCCAAGAGAATCAACTAGACAATAAGACTTAATCAATAGAAATATATCCAAGAGTTGTATCTCTATTTCTCAATGTAATCAACAAATCAAACAGATAAAATCCATGAGCCTGAGTAATATGAGAAACAACTTGAACGGTACCAAAGACCAATGTTCAAGTGTCAATCAATTTATATCAAAAACCAAAGATTAAATTATCTAATTGATTGAACTACGCACAACCTGTGATATTTCAATTATATAAACAAATAACACAGACACCATAAATTTTGTTAACGAGGAAACCTCAAATGCAGAAAAACCCTGGAACCTAGCCCAGATTTGAACACCACACTGTATTAAGCCGCTACATACACTAGCCTACTGCAAGTTAACTTCGGACTGGAATGTAGTTGAGCCTTAACCAATCTCACGCTGATCAAGGTACAGTCGCGTTCCTTATGCCTCTGAATCCCAGCAGGACTCTACGCACTTGATTCACTTAGATTATCTCACCCACAATTAAGAGTTGCTACGACCCAAAGTCGAAGACTTGATAAACAATTCTGTCTCACATAGAAAAGTCTATTGAATAGATACATCTGTTTGCCACATAAATTAATACCTATGAGTTTTGTTCCTTCTTTTGATAAATCAAGGTGAACATGAACCAATTGATACACCGGATTTATATTCCCGAAGAACAGCCTAGTAATATCAATGACCTCACAATAATCTTAATCATATCGTAGCGAAACAAGATACCGTGGAATCACAAACGATGAGACGAAGATGTTTGTGACTACTTTTTATCTTGCCTATCGGATATTAAATCTCGAGCAAATCTTAGAGAAGATAGTACTCAATACGATAAAACAAAGCAAGATCAGAACACACAACTACAGAGAAAATAGTTGGGTCTGGCTTCACAATCCCGATGAATTCTTTAAGTCGTTAACCTATAATGGTTTTAGGAAAAACCTAGATTAAAGGAGAATCGACTCTAGTCGCAACTAGTATCACACAAGAGGTATGGGGATTAGGTTTCCCAGTTACTAGAGTTCTCCCTAATATAGTCTTCAAATCAAGGTTTGCAATCAATGTTACCTTGGTAACAAAGCATTCAATATTCAGCGTTAGATGAAAACCTGATTAGACTCAAGCTAATAACTTTCAACCGTTAGATTGAATTTAACTTGTTATACACAAATGAAAAGTGACTTCATTTAGATATGGATAACCGTACCTAAACGTGTACACCTTGTTTGCTCAACAATAGTTAACCGAAGTTAGCCATATGACACTTTCATATCAACCTTGTTCATCTTAACACAACTAGTTCAAATGACTAAAATGAAACTAGTTATAGAGTTGTTCAATTGCTTATATTCTCGTAGAAGTATACAAGACACAATTGAAGCAAAATCGATTTTGATTCACTCGAATCAATTCATGAACATTATAGCCACGGTTTGCAAAATATTGTATTCCTTGATTTATAAATGTATTAGTTCATGAACAACCCAATTTTAGAACATAACCCACTCAAGTATGCAAATGGGTACGCATACCTACGTGGCCGGATTTGGTTTGGGTTCGCCAGTATGCGAACAGGTATGCATACTGTCTTACAGCACCCAGCTCAATTGAATTCCCGGACTTGAACTTACGCCGGTACGCATACGGATATGCATACTAAGTTCCTGGACTTCAACTAATAAACCAGTACGCATATGGGTATGCATACTATGGCTCCCGGACTTGGAATAACTTGGAACAGTTAGCATACAAGTACGCATACTGTACTATATCCAATTAATGGTTAATTGTTCTAAACTCCCATTACAATCATTAAAACATTCTTAGAAGACGACAATAGCTGTCTCACACATACTATTAGCTTCAAAGCAATTTTCAAGTGATCAAATGATCAATACGAAACATTCCGAGTCTACATCAAATGACCGTCTCACACAAATCATATAAGATGTTACCAGGCGATTTTCACATGATCATATTTTGACTTTCATCAAGAATATAAGATGAACTTGGTTAAAGCGAAAGCTTACCAACACATATTTCGAGAAATATGTAACCGAGTTAAACTCAGCTCGAAATATCAAATATGTATAATCGAAGTCTATATAGGTATACGACTTTTGTCTCAAATGAGAGATAGAGTAAAAATAGACTTTTGAGTGATAGATGATTTCAAGTCTCCACATACCTTTTGTTGGAAGTTCCACAAGCTCCCCTTAGTAGTTCTTCATCTTCAACTGATGAACGCCGTGAAGTCTAAAGCTCAACTACACGTTATATCCTAATCCGAGACTTAGCTCTAAATAGACTAGAAATCAAGACTTATAGTTTTGGCAACTAAACTTGACAAACAAGTTTGAGATAGCAACGCTTGCGAGTTCGACCGAGCAGTGCTCAATCTCCCCCTTTGTCAATTTTAGTGACAAAACTATCAATACATATGGATTACAAAATAAATAAACTTTGTAGCTTCTCATCCAAATACTTGATTTCCTTGGTTCTTCAACATTACTCGAAATCTTCGTCACTTCCAAGTACTCCAGTGATTCTGAACGTGTTCAACTTTGCATCATAGTTGTTGAAGATCCGTAGCTATAACAATAAGATTACAGTAGCTCTTAATCATTGTTATACAGTGTCATAGTATTATCACACAGCATCAAAGTTCAATTGTATCACAACTTTGACAACAATATTATGGTAATATGTATCACTCCTCCTTAGTCAATACTTCATCTCACAATGAAAACCACTCCCCCTTAAATAATGATCCGTAAACCATATGTATTTGTAGTGTGAACTATACAATAATTCTCTGCCTTTTTGTCAATATAAATTGGCAAACATACGAAAATTAGCGGGATGATAATGAAATTCTCATAGAGATACTTCATGACTAAAAGAGAACATATCAAATTTGTTTCAATGATTTTACATAGTCAAAACTTAGTGTATTCATCAAGGAGTTTATAAAGATACAAGATAACTCCTACAATATTCCACGGCCGCACTCCCCACAAAGATTTGGCAATTAATCACAAGTTCAATTAAGAACTCTCCCCCATAAAATGTCATTCCCGAAAGAACAACAAGAGCGACCTTACTTTTACAAGAAAAGAAGGATTTCTTTGGACATTAACAAATTACGTGAAACATGAATTTGTATCCAGAAAACTCAATTAAATTAACCACAAGAGAACCCATGATTAATTTAATCGGAAATGCTCAACATAAGAAAACTTACGGAGCCGCACAGTACTTACACATACAAGTGGACCAGGGAAAGATCAATACTGTGGAATATTCAAAGATTTATTCTATTTTATCATCAATATTTGCATAATGATACCATAGACTTAATCTTTGTTATCAAAAGTTCATTCTATTTTCTATCAATATTTGCATAATGAGATATAATAGACTTAACTTTTGACATATATGGGACAATCATAGTTCACAGAAGTAAACACGCATATCCCATAAAAACAATTTTTGTAATATGTAAAACCAATAAGATTAATACTGCAAAATCATCTTCCAAATAAACTTTAGAAATTTAGATAAATAAATCTAAAAACATTGCAATATGAAAATCGTTGGCAATAGCTATGTGTACTCACAATAATTGCTATTCCAAACCCTAGTTATCCTTCTTAAAACACAAGAATAAATTCTCGTAAGAAGTTTCCTATACATTAACAAAAATCAAGTTTCTTTGATAACATCATACCTTTGGAAGGATCTGTCATAAAAGGTATCACTGATAACCTTGATTCTTTTGACCATAGAGATTCCATGTTCATGAGTTCGAACATTAACTTTCCGATCAACAATGCGGGAAAGATGCCTAGCTTTGACACAGTCCACGATGAGTTTCTTCTGATTCTAAATCAAGACCTTTTGATCTTCAAGGATTTTGGTCTAACCATCAAGAATTGATTAATTTGCAATTAAAGATTTCCAAATTCCACCATTGAGTCATTCTGAAAAAGAATTAAATCCTTGACAGATTCACCAATCCAGGAGTTGTACTCTTTTCTTGTCATCATCTTTTTCAAGTCAAGGTCTTGAACCGAATCACATCATTTAAAGTCTTCTTCCATCTCAAGTTTCGCAACTTCCTGAGGTCTTGAAGAGTTTTCCATATTTTTTTTATTATGGATGGACAAACAATATATGTATATACAAATGTTTACGAACAAGAGAACACCCTTGCTATGAAAATCCTAAAAACTCACAAGAATGACACGGACGTTCGTGGACCTATTAAAGGATCAGAAAGGGTCAAGGAAAAGGAAAACCTTTATGTTTTTAGATATCTCTTACCTTCATATCTCAATAATCAAAAGAATTAATCAAAGCATAAAGAAATGATACATTAGTTACTGGGAGTCCAGAAATGACTCAACCTTCACAAAAGAAGAAAACAATTAAATCAAACACAAGACAAATGGTAACCTACAGTAGACTTGAGCATCTCGAAAAAATCATCCTTGCAACTCTCATGTTAGATACAAGGATGAAGTTACCTAGAGTTAGGTAGCAAAGTGAGATGTAATCCCACCATGAATATTGAGAGATAAATTTGAAATAACATCTGAGAGTTTGATCCTTGTATTAATTGCCTTCCTTCGGTTATTTCTTTTTCCAGAAGAAATAGACATAACCTTTTTTAGCAAATCCATCAGAGAGATTTTTATGAGGATTAAGTCTAGGACCTCTAGAGATTGGTTCCATAGAATTAGAATTGTGAGATTTCCACCTCCTAGACTTAGACCTACCAGTCTTATTCTCATAAATACTGGGAGTGTGTATATTTGTGGTGTAAGAATTTGCACCATAAGGAGGAACACGATTCCAGAAGAGATTTCGAGATGAGTGACCATTGAAATCCTTTTTATGAGAAATCTGGTTTTCTGCAGGAATGAAATCCATGTATATGTCGTCAGACAATTTACTCTGTCGACTGTAAAAAGAAATAGATTTTGAAGATCAGAAATCTGTTTCTTTCTAGCAAAACAATGTATAACATGGTGACTCTTTTTCCCACATAAGGAACGGGTTCGTGGAAGAGAAACATCGGAATGAACCTATTTTAAGTTCATAGCCTTATTGGAAGACTGCAAGTTATGTAAACATTTCTTAGTAGGAACTTCCTTTGGAATACTTTTCTCCATGTACTGTAATTCCACATGAGAATTAGTGATTGGCACAGAAGATTTTCTCATTAAAATAGAGTTTGCCTTTTTCAAGGATTTGCACTGTTCCTGGGCTAGAAGAAGGGATGCATCCAGTTTCTATTTCTCAACACGAATGTTGTTCAGATCTGATGAATGAGTCTCGATCAAACGTTTTTAATCTTCTTTAACAATATCCTCAAGAACACTAATCTTTTCACGCTGTAGGGTAGTTTCTTGAACAAGTTTTTCGATATTGTTAGAGAAGGACTCAACGATACTATAGAGTTCCCGTTCTCGACCAAGAGACTTTTAAAGTTCATCAATGAGTTGAGCATGATTTTCTTTAAGAGATTTTATTTTAGCACTTTGAAAATCAATAATCTCAGCAGAATTTTTTAAAGTTCTGGTGAGTTCCATTTCAGCTTCTGACATAATGTCAATTGTCTCATTTCTACCTCGGGATTCAGAAGAATCGGCTAAGGAGTTATCCTTTGAGGTAAGCCCGAGACATTTGGCATAATCAAAAGCTATGGAAGGCATTTGTGTTCGCAATATTGAGATAAATTTTTATCCACTAGAAAATAGACCGCTACAAATACAGACTTATAACGTCTTAAACGTGTTTGCCTGTTCTAATACCAATTGAAAAAGCGGGGGTCTAACAACCACACCCAATATTTCGTTTAGGCAATATGTATAGAAAAACTCTTATATAATTTCAAGAGAAACAACTAGACAGTCAGACTCAATCAATGGAAATATTTCCGAAAGTTGTATCTTTGTTTCTCAATGTAATCAGCAAATCAAACAGATAGAATCCGTGATCCTGATTATTATGAGAAACAACTTGAACGGTACCCAAGACCAATGTTCAAGTGTCAATAAATTTATATCAACAACCAAAGGATGGATTATCTAATTGATTTAACTATGCACAACCTATGATATTTCAATTATATAAACAAATATAATGCGGAAAAGAAATAACACAGATACCAGAAATTTTGCTAACGAGGAAACCGCAAATGCAGAAAAACCCCTGGACCTAGTCCAGATTTTAATACCACACTGTATTAAGCCGCTACAGACACTCGCCTAATTCAAGTTAACTTCGAACTGGTATGTAGTTGAGCCCTAACAAATCTCACACTGAGCAAGGTAAGTCGCGTTCCTTATGCCTATGAATCCCAGCAGGACTTTACGCACTTGATTCCCTTAGCTGATCTCACCCACAACTAAGAGTTTCTACGACCCAAAGTCAAAGACTTGATAAAAAAATATGTCTCACACATAAAAGTCTATTGAATAGATATATATGTCTCCCAGAGAAATTAATACCTATGAGTTTTGTTCCGTCTTTTCACAAATCAAGGTGAACAGGAACTAATTGATATACCAGATTTATATTCCCGAAGAACAGCCTAGTAATATCAATCACCTCACAATAATCTTAATCGTATGGAAGCAAAACAAGATATTGTGGAATCACAAACGATGAGACGAAGATGTTTGTGCCTAATTTTTATATTGCATATCGGAGATCAAATCTTGAGCAAATCTTAGAGAAGATAATACTTAATACGATAGAACAAAGCCAGATTAGAACATGCAACTACAGAGAAATTAATTGGTCCTGGCTTCACAATCCCAATGAAGTCTTTAAGTTGTTAACCTATAATGGTTTTAAGAAAAACCTAGATTAAAGGAGAATCGACTCTAGTCGCAACTAGTATCACACAAGAGGTATGGGGATTAGGTTTCCCAGTTGCTAGAGTTCTCCCTTATATAGTCTTCAAATCAGGGTTGCAATCAATGTTACCTTGGTAATAAAGCATTTAATATTCAGCGTTAGATGAAAACCTGATTAGACTCAAGCTAATATCTTCCAACTGTTAGATTGAACTTAGCTTGTTATACACAAATGAAAAGTGACTTCATTTAGATATGGGTAACCATACCTAAACGTGTACACCTTGTTGGCTCAACAATAGTTAACCGAAGTTAGCCATATGAACACTTTCATATCAACCTTGTTCATCTTAACACAACTAGTTCAAATGACTCAAATGAAACTAGTCAAAACGCGAGGGTCTAACAACCACACCTAACAATTTGCTTAGCAATCTGTATGGACTAACTCCAATATACGTTCAAGAGAATCAACTAGACAGTCGGACTCAATCTTAAGAAAAGTATATCAAAGAGTTATATCTTTATTTCTCAATTCAATCTGCAATCAAACAGATAGGAATTTGCGAGCCCGATTGAATATAAGAAATAACTTGGACGGTATCAAAAACCAATATTCAAGTGTCAATCAATTTAATCAACAACCAAAAGTTGGATTCACAGTTGATTTAACTTACGCACAACCTGTGATATTTCAATTACATAGAAAATATAATGCGGAAAAAAAATAACACAGACACCAGAAATTTTGTTAATGAGGAAACCGCAAATACGAGAAAACCCCGGGACCTAGTCCAGATTTGAACACCACACTGGATTAAGCCGCTATAGACACTAGCCTAGTCCAAGTTAACTTCGGACTGGAATGTAGTTGAGCCCTAACCAATCTCACACTGATCAAGGTACAGTCGTGTTCCTTACGCCTCTAGAACCACGCCGGATTCTACGCACTTGATTCCCTTAGGTGATCTCACCACAACTAAGATTTGTTACGACCGAAAGTCGAAGACTTGATAAACCAATCTGTCTCACACAGAAAAGACTATTGAATAGATAAATCTGTCTTCCACATATATACCTATGAGTTTTGTTCCGTCTTTTGATAAATCAAGGTGAAAGGTAACCAATTGATATACGAGACTTATATTCAGAAGAAACTGACCTAGAAATATCAATCACCTCACAATAAACTTAATTGTATGGTAAGCGAAAAAATATATTTTGGAATCACAAACGATGAGACGAAGATGTTTGTGACTACTTTTTATCTTGCCTATCGGAGATTAAATCTCAAGCAAATCTTAGAGAAGATAATACTCAATCACGATAGAAAACAACAAGATCAGAACACGCAACTACAGAGAAAATAGTTGGATCCGGCTTCACAATCCCAATGAAGTATTCAAGTGTTCACCTACATGGTTTTGGAAAAACCTAAGGTTAAAAGCACGAGAATCGACTTATTCGCAAATAGTATCACATAGGAGGTGTGGGGATTAGGTTTCCCAGTTGCTGGAGTTCTCCTTTATATAGTCTTCAAGTCAGGGTTTGCAATCAATGTTGCCTTGGTAAGGCATTCAATATTCATCGTTAGATGAAAACCCGATTAGACTCAAGCTAATATCTTTCAACTGTTAGATCGAATGTAGCTTGTTACACACAAATGAAAAGTGACTTCATTTAGATATGAGTAACCGTACCTAAACGTGTACACCTTTGTTGGCTCAACAATAGTTAACGGAAGTTAGCCATATGAACACTTTCATATCAATCTTATATATCTTAACCATAACTAGTTCAAATGACTCAAATGAAACTAGTTCTAGAAGTGTTCTATTGTTTATATTCTCATAAAGGAATACAAGACACAATTAAAGCAAAATCGATTTTGATTCACTCGAATCAATTCATCAACATTATAGCCACGGTTTGCAAAATATTGCATTTCTTATTATATATAAATGTATTAGTTCATGAACAAACCGATTTTAGAACATAACCTACTCAAGTATGCGAGCGTGTACGCATACCTAAGGGGCCGGACTAAGTTTGGATTTGCCATTACGCGAACGGGTACGCATACCACCAAACTTAGTTAAGTCTCGGAACTTGAACCTCACGCCAGTACGCGTACCGACATGCGTACTTAGTTCTCAGACCTCTACTAAACCAATTAGTACGCATACGGGTATGCATACCATGGTTCCCGGACTTGGAATAACTTGCAACAGTTAGCATACAAGTACGCATACTATGTTATATCCAATCATGGTTATTTGTTCTAAACTCCCATTTAAATCATTGAAACATTCTTGGAAGATGGGAATAGCTGTTTCACACAAACTATTACCTTCAAAGCAATTTTCAAATGATCGAATGATCAATGCGAAATATTCCGAGTCTACATCAAATGATTGTCTCACAAAAATCATGTAAGATGTTACCAGGAGATTTTCACATGATCATCTTTTGACTTTCGTAAAGAATATAAGATGAACTTGGTTAAAGAGAAAGCTTACCAACACATATTTCGAGAAATATGTAAGCGAGTTAAACTCAGCTCGAAATATCAAATGTGTATAATCAAAGTCTATATAGCTATACGACTTTTGTCTCAAATAGGATATAGAGTCGATAAACTTTTGAGTGATAGATGATTTCAAGTCTCCACATACCTTTTGTTGATGAAGTTCCACAAGCTCCCCTTAGTAGTTCTTCGTCTTCAATTGATGAACGCCGTGAAGTCTAATTAATGCTCAACTACACTTTCTATCCTAATTCGAGACTTAGCTACAAGTATACTAGAAATCAAGACTTATAGTTTTGGCAACTAAACTTGATAACAAGCTTGAGATAGTAACGCTTGCGAGTTCGACCGAGCAGTGCTCTAACAATCTCCCCCTTTGTCAATTTTAGTAACAAAACTATCAATACATATGGATTACAAAATAAATAAACTTTGTAGCTTCTCATCCAAATGCTTGATCTCCTTGGTTCTTCAACATTACTCGAAATCTTCGCCACTTCAAAGTACTCAAGTGATTCTGAATGTGTTCAACTCAGCATAATAATTGTTGAAGATCTGTAGCTATAACAATGAGAAAACATTAGCTCTCAATCATTGTTATACAATGTCGTAGTATTATTACACAACATGAAAGTCCAATTGTATCACAACTTTGACAAGAACACTATGGTGATATGTATCACTCCCCCTTAGTCAATACTTCGTCTCACATGAAAACCACCCCCCCTTACATAATGATCCATAAACCATATGTATTTGTAGTGTGAACTACACATTAATTCTCCCCCCCTTTTGTCAATATAAATTGGCAAAGGTACGAAAACTAGTGGGATCATAATGAAATTCTCATGGAGATACTTCATGACCAAAAGAAAACATATCAACTTTGTTTAGATGCAATCATATAGTCGAAACTAAATGCATTCATCAAGCAGTTAATAAATATACAAGAAAACTCCTACAATATTCTACAACCGCACTCCCCAAAAAGATTTGGAAATTAAGCACAAGTTCAATTAAGAACTCTCCCCCATAAAATGTCATTCCCGAAAGAACAACAAGAGCGACCTTGCTTTTACAAGAAAAGAAGAATTTCTTTGGACATTAACAAATCACATGAAACATGAATTTGTATCCAAAATACTCAATTAAATTAACCACGAGAGAACCCATGATTAATTTAATCGGAAATGCTCAACATAAGAAAACTTACGGAGCCACACAGTACTTTCACATAGAAGTGGATCAGAGAAAGACCAATACTGCGGAATATTCAAAGATACATTCTATTTTTCATCAATATTTGCATAAATACATATAGTATACTTAATCTTTGCAATCAAAAGTTCATCCTATCTTAATCAATATTTGCATAATGACATAATAGGCTTAACTTTTGACATATATGGGACAATCATAGTTCACGGACGCAAACACACATATCCCATAACAATTTTTTGCAATATATGAAACCATAAAGATTAATATTGCAAAATCATCTTCCAAATAAACTTTAGAGTTTAAATAAATAAATCTAAAAACATTGCAAGATGAAAATCGTTGGCAATAGCTATGTGTACTGATCGGATTTTCAATTGAGTTGTAGTAAAAAGTTCGTTGAGACTTGTGAAGGCAATAGATTTATACTTATAAAACTTAAAAACAAACAAAACTTAACTCAAAATTTAATTTCAAGATATTAGAAATAACCAAGACACTGATTCCACTATTACACATGAATGAATGATGGTAAATAATCCAAAACTCTAATTATCTTTTAAGTCCCTTATTTTCTTAATTCACAAATAATCATACAAATTCTCAAATATTAATTGTATTACCTAAGCATAGATTATCAATTGACTTAACAAAGTATAACCTATCAAATTGAATCACAACTAATTAAGAAAATTATGTAAACAATTTAGAACTCTGCAAAAGCAGTGATTGAGTGAATTATAAATTATAAATTAGAGAAAATAAAATAAAATAATTACCAATTATTCATGCGTAAATAGCTTCCTCATTGCCTTGGTTGTGGGAGAATGAGCCTCTCATCATGTTGGAAACACGCTCAAAAATCATTATTATTGCTCAAAGGGTGTTTACAAAGATGAAATGGAGAAAATGATGAAAATCGGGTGTTTGCAACGTTTATAATTGTTGCAAAACATCATTATGAGGAGAACGATAAAGATGAACTGTTCTTTATTCTGTAGCTCTGCGACCCTCGTCTAATTATCGTTGTCACTGTAGCATGAACGACTGCCTCTGGTGGTCTTTTGTTCTTCGTTTTCTTCAGCAGCAGCAGAAATGGTGGTTTTCTGCAACTTGATTTTTGATAGGTGTAGAATACACCGTATTTACTATCTAGAGTTTATGCTTTCTTTGCTATTTTTCGTGTGAATTATGTATCTTATGTTTGCTTTTGAGTTTTATAGGTGCAATGGAGTCACCGAGAAAAAAGGAGAAGAAATCACCCATTTAAAGCGAAAAAGAGCGAAAAGACCAATTCACGGGCGAGCTAAGCTATCTACGGTTGAGCAACGAAGTGAATAGGCAGTCGGTTCCGCGAAACCGACAAGCCATGCAAGAACTGGGAGGCTCTTTACCTAATTCTGGGTGCCTAGAGTCATTTCTGGGTAACCCCTTATCTGCAGCACCTGGATGGCTGTATCATTTTCATTTCCTACAACTCTAAGTTGAGTTTCATTACATTCGAACTCAAATTCATTAGAAGTATGGATGCTGTAAAAGAGAGTTTGAGAAATTGAATCTGGGATTGATGGTTCGAATTAGAGGGTTTTGAAGTTGTTGGAAATGAAGTTCTGTAATAAAGACAGAAGAAATGGGTAGATGAGATTTGCTAGGGTTTGTTCAAGAAGAGAAAAGGGGATCTGTTGTTGTTGATTTCTAACGGAGGAGAGATTGGGATCGAATTCGAAGAAAAACAATGGAGAAATTGAGTGTTGTTGCTCAGTTGAAGACAAAAAATGATGGGTTAAACTCGATATGAGTTTGGGTAGCTGCTGTTGTGATGAGAGAGATGATGATAGATTGAGATTTTACTTGAATTCGAGAAATTGCAGATTCATAAGGAATGGCTCGAGTTACTGGTGGGTCTGTGACTAATTTCTACAGGCTAGGTTTTTTTGAATTTGATGATTCAAGGGTTTTGTTGGCCGGAGAACTGAGGTGTTGATGCTTGCCTGATTTATTAATTGAAAGCTGGTAATTGAGAAACCGAGATCTGGGGTTGTCTCTGTTGTTGAATTGGTTGAGCAGTATGAGCTGCAGATGGGATTTGAAGCTACAGAGCTGTAACTGGTGTTGCTCAAGTAGATGAGTGGAGCCATGGATGAATCACAGATGGGTCATAGATGGTGATAATTGATATGCTAGTGTTGGCTGAGAAGGAACTGTTGGTGATATTGCAGGTGGATACTTAGATGTATGCTAGGTACAGGTATGGTGGTGATAATGGAAATAAGCCACAGGGGATGGAGTTGGCAGTGCAGAATTTGTGTATCTGTTGTTTGTTGCTTCTGAGGTAGTTGAGATGTAATTGCAGCTGTATGTGTTTGGAGATTGAAGTACTGAGAAGAACAAGGTGAGGGTGAGTTACCGGTGATCACTGCCATGAAGAGGAGAAGGAAGAAATGATGTGGCCATGCCTGCAGTTTACAAGGGTAATGGTTGAGCTGTGATAGCTTTGGAGAATGGAGATATATTGCATTACAGGGATGTTGAGCTGGTAGAAGCAGCTGAGATGATGTATGATGGCCTGAGATGCAATTACAGGTAAATGGGAGCTAAGAAGATGTTGGATGAGCTGATGCTAATGGAAATGGAGTGTGGTCTGAGATTGGCTCGAGAATGAGATGAGCAGAATGCATTGGTGATGGGCTCGTTAGTGGTGATTGAGAGCATGAAATTGATGCATAAGAAGAGATGTTGCGGCTAATGTCTGGTGGTAATGGGATTCAAATGAACTGGTGGTGATGTTACTAGGTGATTATGTCTTTGAAGTGAATCGTAGCAATTCGGTGAGTAGTAAGCATTGCAGGGATTGAGCGAGATGTAAAGGACTTGGTGGCATTGGAGCGGTTGCGAGGCATGAAGAGAAGTTGATTGTCTTTGTGTTGCAATGGAGCTGCAAGTATATATTGCGGTGAAGTTGTAGCTAGGGTGGTGTTAATGTTGGTCTCTGGTGAAGACTAAGGGTGATTCAAGTCCTGTGGCAGGTGAAGGAACTGTATTGCTTTTGGATTGATATGGTTATGCTGGTGACGGCTAAGGCTATGGCTGTGTTGTTGCAGTTGGCATTGAGACAGCAACATTGCAACTGGAGTGAAGCTCGAGTGGTGGTAGGTTTGAATTGATGGAGCTGTTTGAGAGCTACGATGGTGCTGCTGCTGATGGAGTTGTTTGAGGCAACAGAGAATGGAACTTGTGGTGATTTGAGATAGCGGTGACACTGAGTATGAGGTTGAGAAGACGCAAATGGATCCGCGTGGTTAATGATGAAATGAGCTAGCATTGCAGTCCGAAGTTGCGGCTGAACTAGTTGACGAGGAGTGAAGGATGTGAAGCGTCATCTTGGTGCGGCACAGATTCTGGCATATGCAACACAGCTCAGGCTGTGCAAGACCATGGCTTAGAACCAAGTCAGCTGAGTTAGCCTCTGAGTCAGACTTGATTACTGACTCAGCTGACTCTCTTACTCACCCGACTCTCCATTGACTCAGAGTGACTCGGTATGACCTTGACCGAGTTGACCCGAGTTGACTCGTTGACCGGTGACCGGGTGGACTTTGCCGGTCACCTGAGACGTTTCATGGCCACTTCTTCCGGCCGATTTCCGACCATAATACCAGTTTTCCGGCGACCTCTTTTGGGACATATTTTCACATGGGTATTCCTCACATATGGGCTTGGTGGACCACTTGGACTTTGGGTTTTGAAGACCTAATTTTGGAAAGATGAAAAGCTATAAAAGGAGAAAGTTTCTACAACTTTGGGAATAACGTTTTATTTTTGGAACTTTGGAGAGCCGATTTTGTTTACGCTTCTAGGGTTTGCTTTTGTTCATCTTCTTCTTTTCAATTAATATTTTTATGATGAACTCCATAGCTATGAGTAGCTAAACACATATTATTGGTTATGGGATAAAGTTGATTTCTCAATATGTTATATGATTCAATGAATTAGTTTTGTCTCAGTAATTTATTGTTTGTGATTCACAATTAATAGTGTTATATGATTTGAATACTTGTTAGGTTGAGTCCGGAATCAATCCGATTTGCTTTCATCTCTAAAGCTATATTAGGGTTTTCAATACGAAAAAGTTGTTTATCCCTGATTCTAAGTAGCATAATTGTGGGTAGTGCTTGTAGCGATATATCCTACTAGTCACAAGTGAATCATAACTTTTGTTAAAACGATTAGTGCTTTTACACATTCGTTTGCATTGATTAGTCTTATTCCATAGAACTTATTGCTTTTAGGGAGTTGTATCTAATTGTGCTTTTACACTTTAGGTTGCTTTCTAGGAAGAATTCACATATGCATCTTTTAATGTGGTTGTGATGAAAACAGGGAATTAGCGGGATATACTTGCGATCAAGGTATCCTAGGACTTTTAGTGAATGAAAGATTAAAATACCAATTCTAATCATTGATGAAAATACATGTTTGTGAATGATACTAGCCCGTGACCAATATCTCCTCCTTATTGATTATTCCAATTATTTGCTTTATTTTATTTTATTTTATTTTATTACTTTGTTAAAACAACAAAAATCCCCACTTGGTTACCTTAGAAACTGAAAATCGCATAACAACAATTGCCTCTCTGTGGATACGAACTCTTCCTTACCTTGTACTTCATTTATATTTAGTGAGTAAGAAAGTGAAATTATTTTTGACGCTTACGACAACGATCAATTTTTTAGCTCTGTGATGTTCTGTCTCTCTCCCAAACACTCCGTAAACCCCCTCTGTGATCCCATAGGCCTATATATATTCATTTGGACCGAGAACAAACCCTCATAACTCCAATATATCCGGCAGTTAATCAAGAATATATCCATGCAAGATACGGGAATTTCTTCCCTGATTTAATTCTTCACGCGTTCTTGTACATCTGACACACTCCAGTTTGATTGAAACACGTTCCAGAAAGATACGACAATGCAATAGACTCGCTCCAACTTTCCAAAACAAATCTAACAGAATCCCGAGCAAACCTCCACCTCTTTGCTGCTTCACTTCAACACGGGTCTTCTAGCCAAATTAAATCAAAACAAAGACCAATACCAAGCCTGTTAGGATCAGTCAAGTCATCTCGTGCAACTACAGCCATCGAGTCTCTTTCATTCCCGTCCAAAATGCAAACCCTACTTCTGCCAGGCGAATAACAATTTTTCCCGCCAAAACAAAATTCAAAAGAAGAAGATGGGTGCTAAAGATGAATTTGGGCTATACATAGACGTGGGTGCTGAGGATGAATTTGGGCTCCACATAGCCATGGGTGCTCCTAGCAAAATCTGGGGTCCGTTTAGCAAATGTCGTCCGGGGGTGTCTTTAGCAGCTTTTCGAGATGATTCTTCCAAAAATGTTTATTTCCCAAAAATACCTACAAACACACAAGACACCATAATAAGTAAGAAATCGAGTACCAACAATACAGAAAATTGAGGACAACATAGACACAAATATGTGTCTATCATGTACTCACAATAATGGCTATTCCAAACCCTAGTTATCCTTCTTAAAACACAAGAATAAATTCTCATAAGAAGTTTCCTAGATATTAAGGCCTCTAAAAAATTCTTTATCGTCCCTGAACTCCTTGTCATCAACAGCCATATGAACATAAGGTTCATGAAGAAAAGAGTCAATTCCAACAAACCTTCTAGACTAATGCCGAACCAGGGCCTTCTGAATTTCGAGAGTCCTCAAAACAATAGCATGTATTTGCTGAATCTCCTTTCTTGTTTCAATCAACTCTTCAAGAACACCAGAAAACTTTTGAAATTTTGAAGGAACAACTCTTGGTTTCCTCACATTCCTTCTTTTTCTTTTCAAATTTAATGGAACAAGAGATTTATTTTTTCCCTTCATAATTGATGGCTTAACAATCATATTAACATCTTTTCCGTCAGAATACTGTTGATGGTGGATTTTTGTACAAAACTAAAATTGTAAAAGCCAAATTTAATATGCTGACATCCTGCAGAGGATAAGGCTATTTGATAAGTGATGAATACTTCTTCGCTTTATTAATTCACCCAGAATGGAGCATGTGGCAACAATCCCAAATATTTTGTGAATTAAATACACAAAATTCACCTAGAATGGAGCATGTAGCAACAATCCCAAATATTCTATTTATAATGCATGATTTGCCTAGTATTTCCTGTGCTGTTCCCGCAGAACTCTCATTATTGGTGCGGCATGACAACTGAGCGTTGCTCTTCGCAGAGTAACACGAATCTCCAAGTGTCAATGGTGAGTCATGCACGAAATACCCGTACATGCTACATCTCTCGGTGTGTTATATTAGCCCGATTGAGCATATTTAATTTCCTAAGGGAAATCTAGATTGTCCATATCAGTCTCAGAAACAATCACGGCCACGCAGGTTAACCACATGATTTAACCAGCCTAGACGAACACTAGTAGGAGCAGGCTATCACCTTAATGATCACCAATGGGCCTATTTATGCCCTAGCCGGTCAAACATTACACTTCACTTCCCAGCGTGACAAAACGCCAGCCCTAAAGTAGGGTGGCCGCGCTGCTTTTGGAAGAAGCTCGAACGAGCAAGACTGCTTTAAACAGTCTCAAAACGATCATGACCGTCCAACTTCACTGGCATGATTGGACGGCTTAGATCGCGCCATGAAAGATGGAGGAGGCGCCAACATGCACATTGGCGGGCCCACTCTATCCCTGCCTGATCTGTTTTCTCACGACCAAGCCATGGAGCAATGAACGTTTGTTCGAAACATGGCTGGTGTGATGCTTTAAAGGCCGCGAAAATTCCACTAGTGTCTTGAATCGATCACGACCATACAACTTCGCAAGCATGATTGGATGGCTTAGATCACACATAGGACCATGAGACAGGTATGGATACGTTCACCATCGGCCCAACCTGGGCCCCACATGGTCGGCCTCCCCAAAGGAGGAGCATAGCCTGCCAAACCGATCGGCTAAAGTTGCATGCGCGTGACCGGCCCAAAACCCTAATTAGGGTTTGCGGCATAGTATATGTGTCGTAGATTGATCACGGCTATCCATCTTCGCCAGCTCGGATGGAGGGTGCAGATACAGGCTAAGGAGGTCCAGGGAGCATCAACGTGATCACTGCGGGCCCACCTGAGTGCGTGACCGATCGGCCGAAGTGAAGCAGGGCCAGACGCCTCGAAACGCGCGCTCCA
Organism: Papaver armeniacum; assembly: GCA_023531295.1. Classification (NCBI taxonomy): domain Eukaryota; kingdom Viridiplantae; phylum Streptophyta; class Magnoliopsida; order Ranunculales; family Papaveraceae; genus Papaver; species Papaver armeniacum. The sequence goes on from JAJJWW010009514.1 coordinate 37,198, forward strand.
AAGGTGGCATGCCGTGGCCCCCTTAAGTCCTTTGCGGCATATGATTCCTGTCACAAATCGATCATGGCCACTCATCTTTGCCATTCAAATTAAGTGGCCTAGATCGAGCCTTCATGGGACAGAGAGGTACAGGCGTGCACAACAATATGCCGCCTCCATGCAGGACCGATCGGTCCCACCAAAATTGGCGCCCATGCTTGAGTTCGATCAAGCCAAAGAGGGATGCTTGCGCACCTCTTAAAACCCTAAAATTTCATCAACGGTCGCAGATTTATGCCGTAAACCATCTCGTCCGTCCAACTTTGCTAGCTTGGTCGGACAACCTAGGTTGAAAGCTAGACGACCAATGAAATACCTCAATGATCACCGTCCGCCACTCTTCCACAGGGAGTGATCGGCCAGAGATAGCTCGCCCATGCATCCTCCAAACGATCACTCGAAGATGGTTGGACGTGATGCTATTTTAAGACGCTTGGTCCGCAACTTATTAGGTCAGGCTTTAAAACATCGATGTTTCATACATGCTGATTGTCTGCGATGCATTACATGCATTGAGCATACACGATATTTCATAAATATCAATTCCTTAGTTATTTTAGCATCACAAGCTACTTCCTACAGTGGGTCCCACGATTCACTCATTCGAGACATCAAACATGTCACAAACTGGGGGATACTTACTGGGGTATTGGTCTGGCGGTTTACAACGTGCAGCGTGCAACGCGCCATTACGAGAATGTGTCAGGAAAAGGTGGACGGTTGGCAGTGATGAGGGAAGTGGGCAAAGGTGTGATCATGTGACAATCACCACTCCTACACGACCCCACTACTCCATCACTTCACCTCCTCCACTTCCTACGAGATGAGGGTTTTGCGCTCAATGACTTGTATAAATAGGTCCTTCACCTATTTCCAAACAACACAGACAAACACAGAAAACCAAGTATTGTCATTCGTATCCAGAAAACACCAGAACTGATAGCTTACATCATTGCAAGCCAGTTCCTCTTTTTGATACAAGTCATAAACAGCCACCACCTTCACAATCTCAACACCTTATTCGCTTCCCTCCCTAAGATCAACCCAATCTCCTTCACTTTGTGACCGAAGCAAGTCTGGAACAGCCATTTCTTGTTTTAGGCCATAATTGTATAGATTGATCTCTCGAATCATAAAGCACTCCCGTGCAGTGCATTTGTTTAGGGTTTAGATTCATTTCTCATCCACACACACCCGAAATTACCGAAACCAGCAAAAATAGTTTTCACCCACAAACAATTGGCGACCACAGTGGGAGATTGATCTCTCGGTTGTGAAGCCAATTTCTTCAGTACCCAATTCAATTTTACTGATTTCAAAAATGGTGGATCTTAGGTCTGGATCAGCAACCAATCCCGACGGAACCAACGCCGACAACACTCTCGACGTTGATATCGCGATTAGTGGTGTTACCGTGCATCCTGTCAATACAATCAATGTATCTTGTGGAATTACGTCCTCTACCACCATCACCAGCGGAGCAGGAGGAGATATTCCTTTGGGCGTAACACCTCCTATCACCAGAGCCAGAGCAGCTGCAAATCCAGACATCTCTTCGCGTGTAACGCCCCCAGCCATTGCCAGAGAAACTGCCACTCCTCCGTCAGGACGAGGGGCTGGAGGAGCCAAGGGAGGACAACCCCCTATTACCATGGTGGATTTGATGGAGAGACAAGAAGTTCTCTCTAAGGCGCAAACGGACATGGCTTCAACTCAGAAATAGGTACTCACTTTTCTCAAAACATTAACCGAGCGATGGCCACAAGATTCACTCCAGTCCCTGGAGCCAACAAGGAACGCATTCAACGCACCCGGAGCAGGTACTTCAGCGGCGCGGGCCTATATGGACGAAGAAGCTCGTGTTGTTCCTGAACGTCCAAGGGAGAGGGACCAGCCATCCAACTTCATCACACGTGAGGACCTGGAGCGACTCCTCCAAAACAGGGGCAAAGGAAATCCAATGGACATGCACCAGCATCAACCTCCGTACCCTCAAGACGTACAACGGATTCCTCTTCCAAGAGGATACACCTCTCCTCAGTTCTCCCTTTATGATGGTATTGGTAACACTCGTGACCATTTCTCTCGATTTTTGGAATCTTTGGGAGCATGAATACAATCATGTTCTCCGCCTGAAAGAGTTCTCAAAATCACTTACTGGAAGGGCGTACACCTGGTACAACAACATCGCACCTAACAACATATCCAATTGGGGCGATATGGTCAGCGCTTTCTACAGGAAGTATTTCTTCGTGTCTGAGAAGTTCACATTTTCAGATCTGGGGAGAATCTCCCAACGGAACAACGAGCATCCGAACGACTTCGTTAAGAGGTTCAGGACTCAAGCATTGGATTGTCATGATCCGAACGTCACCGAACGCCAGTTGGTGGAATTGTACATTAACGGGATGGTACCCGTATACCGTGCTTTGTTATAGAATCTGGGCTTCCAAACATTCTCCGAGCTACATGAAGCTGCCAAGCGGTCAGCCACAACCGCCCCAGCATTACTGGAAAGAACCAGGGTTGTTCGAAACGAAGATCCACGTGAGAGTCGAGGAAGTAGACGTCTCATCAACAAGCAATATAACACTGGTCCTTCTGTGAGCGTGGTGGGCGAAGGAGGAAAAAGGAAAGCTTCAGCAACAGAACAGCAACCCAAGCGTGCGGCTCCAATACACACAACTTCATCTCGAAAGGGAACGGGCAAGACTCCCGCACAAGATGTTGGATATACAAGTTTCCCATTCCCCAAGAATGAAGTAATAGAACTCTTTGAAGCATGGATTCAAGATGACGCTATCAAGCTGCCTCCTATCAGATGCCCGCCGACCGAAAAAGAGATGGCAGACCCCAAATATTGTCGCTACCATAGGTTTGTCCATCACCCGACCAAAGATTGCAACAAATTGAAGAACATTTTCAAAGAAAAGATAGAAGCAGTAGAACTCCAGTTAGGAAACGAAGATGTTCATAGAGATCCTCTTCCTATTAGGATCTCATGATTTCCGGGGATTCTGTTCGCAAGACTGTACAATCTATGATGGAGCATTTATGTGAAATCCTATACCTCTCCAAGGCAAAACGTCAAGAGATATTCGTATCCCTCAACCATATCGTGTCGGGCAGGCGTTTGTATCTAGAGGAAGCAGTCTCAGAACCTCAGTATTTCCTGAAAGATACGACCAGCAAGGAAAAATGGGAACTCTTGACCGTCACTCGATTGAAGGATGTCGAGTTCGATAGCACATTGATTGATGCAGCCTCCGAATTCAACATCATCACTGTCAAGATTCTGAGGGCCGCAAGAAGCTACTCGCAGCCCAACCGTGATCAGGAGCCCAGAAGGAGAATTCATAGACGCCTATGGATGCATTGATCTTGACATAAAAATCGGTGATACTCCAACACAGGCCAAATTTTACATAGTCAAAGAATATCCGAATTACGACATGGTCCTGGGACGCTCATGGATACACAACAACAAAGCATTGTTGGGAGCGTGTCCTTTGCCAATTTCGGTACCTGAAAGAATCTCCAATGATCCATCAAATCTTGAAGACTATTTGTTGCCGTGTCAACAACTTGCAAATGTGACGCAACTTCCTGGAGAAAGCCCGTCGTCATACCTTAAGAGATTTCGAGCTCAAGTAAGTCTCATTGAAAAATATTTTTTACAAACAGTAAATCATCTTCCTGCTGGGCCTTGGGGACTTGCTTCGGTCGAAAACCTGACCGCCACTAAGAGATGTGATTGGGGTGCCGCCCCTTTTAAACGTTTTGCCAAGAACTTGGAAGCAGTCAGAGACAACGTGTCCCAGAATGTTGTGCCCAGTCCAAATACGTTTCAAATTGGAGATATTGTAGCAAAGATAACCACATTTCAAGTTGGAAACGTAGCAGTGAAAGTAACTACCCAATCTGATTTGTCGGCAAAGGAAGATGAAGCATATTTGGTAGCAGATGTCATCTTGGGCGGCTATTGCAAGATCATCAACGCAGACAAGCTCGAAGGCGTGATTATTCACTCACGATGGCTCAAGCCCTACAATACCTAAGAACACGGTGCTACCCCTTTTCCTCCAGTTTTCTCCGTAAAAATTCCTCCAACAATTTCCCTTTAATGCAATGTTTGTAATTCCTCCAAAATGATTGTACTGTTTGCTTTCATAATTATTAGGGTTTCAATTTTCAATTAATCAAAATATTATTTCCTTTAGATTTTTCTTCACCCCTAGGCGTGACACAAAATTCTGGGTCGTCCTAAATCATAATTACCCATAAAGAAAACCCTAAAAAAATAATCTTTGTACCTTTTTGAAAACGTTGGAGGAATAGAATATGTACAGAGAAAAGGGGGAAAATGCTTTGAGATGTCTACTTCAACAGAATCAGACTTACGCCAGAAGAGCACAGACAGGTTCGTGGTATTTTATTATGGCGTTACTTCTCTTATCGCAAAAATCACATGCAATCATATGAAGGCGCACCACTGCGCCTGAGAAGACTCAGATGCAGTCTTAATGAAAGATTTGTCTCAAAATAACATAAATAAAAGCCCTTGTTCAAACTAGCAAGCAGAAACCAAGAAGACCTTGAACTCATCCGCCACTGAGTACAAGGAGAAAATGTCATAAATCACGGGAAAATACTCAGAAAAGAAGAAAAGAGAAGAAGATTTAGTCATCAAGAAAATTGATTGTGTCTTCATCACCACTGGAGCCTGCTTCAACATCATCATTGTGGGTCGCTACTGCTTCTTCCTTTGGATCTGCCTCAGCTTCCACTTCGGGTATTTCTGCAATCATGTTCTCTGCTTTAACAACATCCTCAGTAGGGACAGCTTCCATACCTTCTTCAAGGGCAACTGCAGAGATTGTGCTGAAAACCTTTGGGTGCTCGGGTTCATCCGTGTCGGAATCGAGGATTATCACACCATCACGGATTGTATAGTCACGCATATCTCCCTTTGGAGGCCATTCATGTTCAACCCTTCGTCTCTTCAGCTGTTTTGCAAACCTCTCAGCTCTTGCACTCTCCGGTAGTAGTAGCGACGCTTCATCATGCCGCCATTTCTCCCCTATCGATTGTAGCCAAGAGAGTTTGAATGCGTTATCGAGCGATGCACAAGTGTAGAACAGACATACCCCGTATAGCACGATCAGCCTCGCGAAGCGAAAGATCAATTCTAGACATCACCTCCTCGAACGCGCCATTAGCCTCAGGTTTATTGACTTCGAAGCTCCTTTCTGGAGAAGTACCAGAGTAGTCCTTGCCGTCTGCCTCCATAAAATTCTACGAAGAGAGAAGGAGATGTTTATGCGATGGGAAAAGAGTTTTGGGATATTCTTTATATTTCACAAACCAGCAAGACCCTGGGAAGAGAATGAGTCTTTACTTATCGTCTATAAAGGCTACAAATACGGGATAGTGATCGACAATGCTTATCAGATATATTTGAAGGGAGCAACCATGCGGTGAGAGGAAACACATCTAGTCGGGCCAGATTGGGGACTTAATTATGTCAATGTTTGGCCGTGGGAGAATATGAGCACAGCATGCCCACGCCCACGTTCGAGCAAAGCAAGCCCAGTTCGATCAAGCAGGCGCATGGTATGTCCCATGATCGAGCGGAACAAGCGGGCCCACATTTGATCAAGCAAGTGTGATAGGGCTGGTGTTTGGTCGAATCATGCACACGCTGGGGCCACATTAGTTCGGGATTGCATACGAGCTATGCAAAAGGCAACCAATCTACACGGTTTTTTATGGTTTGTTTTACTAAGCAATCCTGGGAAATACGACATCAACATAATTTATGTATTTAGTTACTTGATTATGGGTGGGATACAAGTGAGGTTTCATCCTAGGAAACTATGTATTATTACATTGTTTAAGGAAGTAGATGTACGAATTTGTTTCGTAACCGAAAGGGAAATCAAGAAGTGTGTTGGTCCTGTTTTTCATTGAAGAATATTTGGATGACCAATGCAAGATAACAAGGGGGAACCGATCTTAAATTATATTGACAATCAAGGTAGAAGAGGTCACATCCTATATTGTGTGACAAGGTATAACCTATCCTAACTAGTATTGGGAGACAATGTAAAACCGGGCATAACCTATATCCAGTGACGAGTTAGAACTGGTCCTGACTAGTTATGGGAAGCAAGGTATAACCGGTCATAACCTATACTGGGAGTCATGGTAGAACCGATCCTAACTTAGTTTGGAAGTCATGGTAGAACCGGTCCCAAGAGCAAACCGAGTTTCCAAAGTTCACATATTTTTTTTTGTTGTTAGTGAATTCGGAATTAGGGTTTGCTAAGATAGGAAACTTCTAGATGGTGACATTATTTGAACATGCGCATAACTATTGTTCAAAGATATTCCTTGATGTCCAAGCTGATCCCAGATCGGAATAATTGAAAAGCATTTAATTATAATTTTCGATTTTATATATTTTAATTACCAGCAATTAAAGCATATACTCTAGAAAAGGTCTATTAGTCAATGTACTAAACTAATAATATAAATTTTCTGTGAGAGATTTCAGAAATATTGTTTGACATTAATTGGAAATAGGAAAACGGAAATTAGATACTTATTGCATATCTTGATAATATTTTCGGTTTTGGAATTTCCTTGTTGTCCAAATAACCTTGGTCTATAAATACTTGAGTTTGCGTTTCTTGGAAACTATCTTAAGAGCCAGGCAAATTTCATTCGTGGTGGAGCCATATATCCGGAGAGGAAAGTACCATAATTAGGTGAAATCTCTTACGACTGCTCGTTTAAAGACTTCTTTGGGATCAAGAAGATTTACGAGTATCGTTGATGAGAAAATAGATAACTGTATTGTTATTTTAGTTTTCGATTATTGATTTGATTGACTAACGGTTGTTGTAACTTTGATTGCACCTAGTTTGATTATTCTTGAGAGCCTTTTTTTTTGACATAAAAGACACTCAAACTAGATCAAAATATAAATGAGATCTTTAAAACTGTTGTTAAATCTAAAGACATCTTCTGATAGTCCTTACACATGTATCCCTTCCGGAGAGCAATCCAATAAACACAAAACATACTTGTAGAGTGCAATTTATAGCCTGTATAAGACCCATTTCTGTGTGGTTTTTCACAGGTTTGTTATTAATCACGCTTAAACTATTTTAATACTTCCTCCGTCCCAAATTAGATGAGCTAGTTGTGATTTGCACAATTTTTAATGCAAGGAGGAAAGGGGAGTACATTTAAGTATTTTTTACAATTATACCCTTATAGATAATAAGGAGTAAAATTTAGAAATGATTTATCTCTTAAACTATACCACGGTTTTTTGTAAACTTTATACCATTGAAAAGCATTTTAAAACACCTACGTAACGAATATAAACATGACTATCAAATTATACATATTCTCTATATAAAAACAGAGTTTTTTCGAGCGACGTGGTTAACCGGAGCTTCCGGTTGATTCTGGCCCCACCATTTAGAATTTCAGCCAATAAAATTTCAGAAGAATCTTTTGGACCCACAAAATATTATTTGGCCAATCACATTTTAGAAAATAATTTCCTCAAATTACGAAATCTTATTTAATCTAAGAAACATATCAAAACAAATACAAACAACCTTAACATTACCAAAAAAAAAACACGATTTCATCATGATAAAATAAAATAAAATAAATATGCAATGTTCATCGTGATTTCATTGTAAAATTAGATCAATCATATGATTAAAAAAATCAATCATATAAATAAAAAAATAAACCAATGTCCAATGTCCATTTACAATTTTTGTAATAAGATCCCCCTAATTACATCTCCAAACTACGGGTAAAAGAAAAATGCTAGCAATTATACTTTCTGTCAGTATTAATACCTAAAAAAAATCATAAGCATAAACCTGATTAAAAGAAAAATTTAGAACATCGATTAAAAGAAAATACCTGATTAGAAGGAAATAACAAATTAATTTTTGGTAAACATCCTTTCTGAACTGTTAGTAGCCCATTGTTGTTGTTCATTATTGATTCTTCCTCAATTGTGAATAAGTTAATTATTAGTCCTGTCCAACAATAAAAAGAGAAATCTTTAGTACAAGATTGAGAGCATTTGAAACGAACATTAAGAACGGGAAATCAAATCGGTGCATTAAACAAGATGAATGGCTTTCTATATTATTTTTCTTAATATTGTTCATTCCTGATTTTTTTTTTTTTCTTAAAAAAAAACATCTAGAATAGTCTTTTTCGAGTTTTTTTGTTAAATGAAGAAACTTTATTTTATTTTTGACTCAAAACGTACTTATGTTGCCAAAAAATATTATTTTTATATTTTCTAAAACAGACTATCCAAGATAAAAATTTAAATTAAGTAAAAATATAACAAAATAATTTCTTTCCCAAAAAAGACGTTCAATTATTAATGGTTGCTATGCAAAAATATAATTTTCCATAATCAATATTCTTGAAATTCCTAATTCTAAAATAAATAAATATTAATTATTCCTGTGAATACTTAACATATTTAGGACAAAAATAAATACGCATATCCTAAAAGAAATTAGAACTATAGATATTTTTAGGTATTGAATAATATTATTACCATGGCATAGTCTTTTCTTTTTATGGAATTTATGAATTTGGTGTCTATATAAAGCATTCGTACAAATGCCAAAACCCGACTGCCAGGTTCTTTTGCGATTTTGTTTTTTTTTGTTTTTTTTTTCCTTTTGTTTGATCTAATTTCATTCTTTGTTTTGCAGGTATTGATCATGCACCTGTCGTAGATGTTTTAATCGAGCATGGGTCAAGCAATATCAAGGTATAAATCGGCTCATCCATTCATGTGAATATTCATTTTACACTTTTATTAAGGATCGTGTTGATGCTGAAATTATTATTGATCGTGTAACATTGTTTGTTGTTCAATTTTATTACTGATTGTGTTCATACGATTGTGCTTTGTATATTTTCAGTTTTTATCTTTGTATAGGTAACTTCGGGGCGCTTATCGAGGTAAATCTCAAGACTCCATATTTTCCCCTCCACGTTGTTTGGTTGCACGTTGCTCATATTTCTTAAGTGTTCATTTCTTGCTCATATTTTCCCCTCCAGTAACTCATAACTGTGAGTTTATTTCTATTCATCTATTGTAACGATTGGAGATGCTCTTAATGTGAATGAGAAGTGTCCCGATGCTTTGTCGATGCTTTGGAGCTTAGAACTTAAAAGTGATAATTGGGGCAAAGGATATATTCCAGGCTGCAAAAGAAGCAACTGATGGTAAAGATTCATATGATACTCTCTCCCTGGTATGTAAATTTTTAGGAAGATACATATGTTCTTCTATGTTCTAAGAAATTCTTCTCTGTTCTAAGAAACTTAGATAACATTTTTTTATAGAATTTTCCAAGTGTTTGTATAAAATCTACGGAAGATTTTTTTAGTTCTAGCATAATTTTTTTTTTTTTTTTTGCTCGGTAAAGAAAGAAATTTATTGAGAGGAGGAAAAAGAATACGAGAAACAAAAAACCCCCAAGGTCAGAGACCAGGAAAACCCAAAAACAAGGGCCTGCAAACCCAAAGAAAGAATGGAAAATTACACTACTGAGATACAATAGAAAAAATGTTGCCAGATAGAGAATATAGTAGAAGTGTCAACTCCATCGAAACAGAACTTTCCTTTGGCCCATTGAAAAGAATCAATCTTAATGTCTCTGATCACATCTTGCTCCCTAAAGAGTTTACTGGAAAAAACCAAATCATTTCTTGCCTTCCAAATACCCCATAAATTATCGTGAAAACTTTACTACTATACACTTTTAAAATCTTTGGCGCCTGTTTTTGATATTTGTAGGTGCGTTTTGTGAAAAAGAGGTCATTGAAAAGCGACACATCTGGATATGGCGAGCTCTACATCAAAGTGTGACTATTACCTGTCGTTATTGTTTTTCCCTCTATCCGGATTCTTAATTGTTATGTGAATTTATTATACCTTGGGATTTTCTCCTCTCAGGTTTTGGTTCAACGTCCTGCAAATTTATATGCTGTAAATGATAATGGAGTGGTCTTAGCAGAAAAGGGCCAGTTTGATGTTTCAAAAGATATTTTTACCCAGTTCAGTTTTAGCTCAATTTCTCTTCACATATTGATTACGTTAGAATTATTGTTGACTTGTGTGCGTTTCAACTCAATTTTTATATAGGTCCAAGAAGCTGCAAGTGGAAGTATTTTTGTTCAGATGCCTAACGTTATTTTTCTCAAGGACAATTTGCTCAGGCCGTGAAAATGGCAAGTTATTTGCTTTTCTATCATGAATATGCAATTGGCATAATGTGAGGCGCTAATATTTTTTGCGTTTTGAAGTTATGAATTGTGTTCGGTCGTTCCGTTTCAAACCCTGTCCATCCTGTGGTCAGACTGCAGCAGATATGCACATATGTAACTGAATCTCTTTTCTTATCTTTTTGGTTTTCCTGGTGAAAAAGTTATCCGTGTTCAAATTACTTTTGATAGGCTCAGCGGTTATGCAACTTAATGCAAATGGAATTCATGAATAGTATTGAAACAACACGGATGATAAAGAAGCAAATCCACAATCTCGGGGATGAGATACTTAGGACGGGGATCAGGTTGGTCAAATGTGGCCTTAATATTGAACTTTTTATCTATTACCGTGTAAAAAAAAAAATCAAAATTTAACAGCTGGTAGGTTCTACATGGTTAAATGTCGATTACGTCAACAAAAATTCAAGTCTTTATGCTTACTTATTTTCCTTCTGATAAATGGTTGATTTAGTAATTGGAAGCAAACAAGTTTTTTCGTAATTTCCTTTACAATTGTAATGGTTTGTTTCGCTTCGGAGTATTTGCTAGCGTTGTTAAATGTCACTTTCTTTGTTCATGAAATTTTCAATTTTTAGTTGCATAATCCCATTACTTTGTTAATTGAGCATTTCACATTTCGTTACATTTGAAGTGACGCTTTTTCTAATATTTTTCTTTAGTCTTAAATTACATATAGTGGTGGTTAAGCGATCCTGAATTTATTCATCTCCTTTTCATTTCCTTCTTCCCCTATCCTATCTTGGTAAATCTTGACGTGGTTAAGCGATCCTGAATCGAATTTAGCTTATATTCGGAATCCCTCTCCATGGCAATGATTTCAATCCCCATGAGGCGCATTCTGTCACCGATCATCTCACTTTAATTGGTAACTTTTTCGTGGAAGAAGAGTGATTATCATGCTCTGGCAGCTTTCATACTAAAATATGATTTAGCTGTGAATTGTCAAGGTTTGGCATGTCCTACAATATTCCCTCGAGACAAACCAAGTGATCACCGATCAACATCTTACTTCTGGTCACATAACGTAGTAGACTTGCGCCGCTTTGGTCTACCTGCAGTTGCGGTTCCATTCGGGGAAGATCATTACATCGAAAATGGAAGGCTTGTTGTTGTAGAATCCTATCCTAAAGAAAAAAAAACTAATTGCAAATCTTACTACAATGTCATTTGAAAAGAGAGCGAAAAAAATTTCATCCTCCAAAAGAAGTTGAACACTGAACAAAGAGAGGGCCAAGAGACAAATTCTAGAAGGGATCTTAAAGAAAGCAAACGGTAAAATAGAGAAAGAGATAGATGAGAAACGATCTAGAAGAAAAAAAAAATCCATCCTCCAAAAGGACCTTATGTACTTACTTACTTATCGGGTGAAACAAGGATTTATGGTTTGTTACGTAAGATTTTGCTGGCTAATGTCGTCTTGCAGTATCAATATGTATTGAGGAAAGTAAATAATTCAGATAGTCAAATGGTTCTCTATCTGGCTCAAAGCCATCCACTTGGCACTATCAAATTACACTTTACGGTTTGATGCTGGTTTACCCATAAGAAAGTTTTGGACGACCAAGAAAATATTAACTCCTTGGTTAACCATATACTCAAATCATTCTAGAAATATGATCCAATAATACAACCTAAAATTTTACATCACTGAGGTAGTTATTAAATGGGAAAAATGTGTACGGTGTACCTATTACTTATCTCTCTAGGTTGCTTATACTATAACTTACATCACATAGAAAATTTATGATTTTCGAGTAGTAGTCCGTGTTCAGCGTCTCTGGATCCACACACTTGGTAGATTGTTTGGCATTGTCTTGATGGTTTAGTTTTTAAATTTCTCATGCTATTGTTGTTCCTTCTCTAGAATTCAAAACACACCAAGGATGTTTAGGTGAACAAAACTTCAAAAATGAATCAAGAACAACACTTGCTTTGGTCTTTGTTTCGAAAAGGGAAGAAAATTTTGCTTCAAGTTCGTGTCCTTATGTGAAATGGGGATGGTATGAGCTGGTGTGTGGATTGAAGGTGTGGTGGCGTGTGAGCAAGTGGTGTAAGAGGTAGGCTGGTGATGGTGGTAAAGGTCAACGATAGGAGGTTTCTGGCGGTAGAGTCATATAGCTGATGATGGTAGTCCGTGCAGAACATCTGGTTGTTGTATAACTAATATTAGATGGCGGTGGACCTACAGATGATATTAGAATAGTTCATGTTTAAGAGTTGTACATACATTCCAAACACTATCTTGGATAAAGGGATTAAATAAAAATTATTAAGTGTTTTCTTGCCATCAAAACTTGGAGTTATTGAATCTAAATGCACAGGCACTATTGTTGTTCATGGAAAGGTTTTTTTGCTTATGGGTTTTTAGCTTTGTACCATATATTCAAGTGATTGTTTTCTTTTATCTCAACATTGAAGCAATTCGAATCACCCTTGGGGATAAAAGGATCGGAAATAAGACAAGTGTCTGGAGGAGAAACCTACGCATGAAATATATTAGGGTCATGCGAGATGAGCTCAACGAGGATTCAATACATGAATCCGATCAGAATGGTTGGATGCACTTTGTTCATTTCAATATATATGGTTTGTTGCGGACTTAACGCTTGATTTAAAATGCATTTGGCCTCCACTTCTTTTCTTCTTTTTTTGATCGACAAAGAATTTTGGTGTTTACAAGTTTGAACTCGGAGTCTTTGGTATCATCACCCGGTGACTTTACCACTTATACAATGATGACACCAACACATGTACATGATTTTTGTGGAATCATTTTTTTAGTGGTTTTTTTCTTGCGTAACGGAGGCAAAGTGCCAAGGTAATTTTTCTGGCATTGCGGAGGCATTATGGTCTTTAATAATAGCCATAAGTTAAACAGAATGGAATAATTTCCTTTACCAAGGTAATAATTTTCGAAATATATCAACAGAAAATATCTACCATGTATTTCATGATTCAAATATTAATCATTTTGGAAAATGTCAAATTTCTTATTAGCATAAAACATTCATACGAAAGAAAACACAAGTAAACCTACGGTTAAAATCAATGAAATAGTAATGCAAAGATTTTATATAAATACGATTCATGGTGATATAACCAAATAGTCAAAAGCGATTTTAAATAAGTCTAAAGATGACTTATAAACTTCTCTATGAATTAAATTATCTATCATCGTGAAAACATCATTATTATGAAAGCGTAGGTTTTATTTTCTTTTTCAAATAAAGTTATTCTGACCACTTTCTAAATACCTCTGTAACTATCTTTTCCCCTATCAATACATCATTATTTCTCAGGAAAAAGAAAAACATAAATTCCAAAAATTTGTTAAAAAGCAAAGGAAACAAACCCTTGCTTCAAGAAAACAAACCCTACAAAAACAAGTGTTGTATTTTTTAAAAAGTATAACAACGTCGTTCTTTTATTAATCATGTATTTCATGATTCAAATATAATTTTCAAAATATATCGATACGGTATTGTTCCGGCTGAGTCACTATAAAGATGCGAGTTCCATACAACAATGGATACAATGCAACTATCACATTACGTGAATGATGCAAGCGGGTGTAAATCAAGATCTTGTGAGACGAGGATTATCGGATGTGAATAACGAACAAAAATGAAAATTATATTCATGGCATGACCAACTTTTAATCAACAACTAATAGTCGAAGCATCATCTTAAAAACTTTCCCAATGGAAAAAAAAGTTGTTTAACTAATTCTGAAAGCGCTTTACTAAAACATATTTTGAAGTATTAAGCTGGACTAAATATTAATTTCAGTTAAAATGACTTTGCTATGCATCATGGACAGTGTTCGGCACATGGCTTATATAATGCCGGATTCTACTTGAGATCGGGAGCTTTCGATGAGAATGAAAATGGCTTCTCAAATATATCTAATGAACTATCAAAATAAAAAATTACTAACATCAATAAAATGATTTACGAGATGGATATACCAAAACCATTGTGTGTCCACACATTTGTGACAATTCAGGATCTATAGACTTTATTATTCTCAAGCACTGATACATGCATAAAAATGGTTAATAGAAGATTAAATTTATTTGACTTTAAATTTGGAGCTTTGGGGTACTTATATAGAGTTTTCTTTTTAATCCTTATCACGCACCTTATGTTGTTTTTATTTAGGTAATACAATTTATGTTTATTAATTTGTTTGGTAGATTTTTATAGCGCATTCGGATACACATCCGAAGTAATTTTGACTTCTAGAAATCAAAAGCAAGAAGTCGGTTGGGTGCGAGAATTTGAACGACAGAAGCGAGAAAAGTTGACTTTTTGTGAAGCAAAATATCTGGACTTCTGACTTCTGCTTCTGGAGAAGTAGAAGTCATAAGCAAAATTGTATCAAAACGCGCTATTAGATACTACAAGTTAATTAAAAAAAAATTAGATGTTTGTTTTCCTTTTAGTAAATGTTTGGGTTCCAAGATGTTTCGATTTTTTCAACCTGATATATTTTTATGAAGTAGTATTTTGTATAATTTTTCTTTATAATAAGAGACCCCCAAAACGCCACATGTCAACGCAATAATCATTCTTGCATTTGGTGAAGCCATGTCAGCAGTAATTTTCCAAGTTGTCGCAAACTAATTGGCTTTTCCAGCCGTCACTAACCTAATTGGCAACTCTAATAGGCGACTCCAAGGAAAAAGAAAAGAAAAGGACGCAACCTTTCAGAACACAAATACAACGTAGGCATCTATTGAGATAGATATTCGAAATTATATCTATTGACTTCGTCTTTTAGTTAAAAGTTGCAAGAGTTACAACTCTTCACTCGGGAATCTCGATAAAAAAACATATATATTCACGATTAAATCAATCAAAATCATCGAGATGAAGTGCACTTCCGTGATCTGTAAGAATTTTAATCATAAGGTGTTGCTGACCTAATATACTGGTAGGATTCTCATATTCTATCTTACTATAGTTTTAACCAAAGTGCAGGTGCCAAAAGATCAAAGCACATCATCATACACATCATTACATGAGAAAATCTAGATTACTGCCAGCACTTGAATAATGCTCGGAGTCAAGACCCAGATGTGGATGGTGTCATGAATGTACATGTGGTTTGAGATGAATTAAATGTCGGAAGATCATCCTAAACAGCAAACTAAGACAAAAGGACAATTGATGGATGTTAATTTTAGTTGGCAGAAGAGAAAATCGTAATCATAATAGTTATGGTAAGAAAACTTCGTTGCGGGTAACACCAAAAGATACAGAAGTCTACGACTAAGAATCAATTATGGAATTATAGGTACCAAATATAAGAGATATACATGAATCGTTGCTAAGATTAAACATCCCAAATCTTCTTAACTGTACCAAATGTCTCTTCAAAAATCACTTTTCGTATAAAATGTTCTTTTATTGTAGGTACCCAGAAGACTATCTGCGCAAGAGTTTTTGATGAATTCAAACGTGAAAGAAAAACTGAATTGTTCATCTCAATTCTCTGCAATAGGTGCGAAAAACTACGTACAACAAACACTAGCAATGAAAGAAATTAATTGTAAGACATATGTCGGTGACTCTAAGAGAGATTATCAAGAGAAGATGTATGTATAGAAAGTAACCATTTAAGGCAAAGTAAAATACACGAATGTGAAATGAATTCGTGTCCTTTTGACTTTAATAATTTCTTTTTTTCCTTGCACGATAATTGATGCCCTAATTCTCCCGCATACTTGGACCTTTGTTAGCGAGGAGAAAGAGGGTGGAGGATGCTAGGGGATGTCGATGGTAATTGCAGACCGTGCACAGTTTCAAAAGGGAAAGAAGCAGAGATAGATGAGTGGATTCACTCAAACACGTTGCACAACGATTACCCAAGTAAATAAACAAGCTTACATGGAAATTTGGTTGTTCATCAACGATCGACAATCACTGTTGACAAGGTAACGCAATAGAAAGTTATGTATTTTGAAGAAAATAAACAAACATAATTACCATGATTTTTGTTTTTTCTTGGAAATGAGATGTATTCGAAAACATAAGTACATGTATAGTCTGTAATCAGGATGACAAGAAATCAAACATGGAAACAAAGGCAAACAGGGAAGAATTTACAAAAAAAACAAGAAAATGGAAAGAAAGAAGAGAGAAACACTAAGGAGGGGTCTCCACTCTAACAAGATGGTTCTGTATGTGTGGTAGTGCTCACGGAAGAACATTATTAATGATTGCAACATCATCGTTACAATAAAATGTGCAAGCTACATGCTCAGCAAATGGAGGTCATATCTATAGAAGTTAAAAAGAACAGGAATTGTACATGGTTGTAGAGAGTTTCAATGACAAACTCCAAGGATGATACTTTTCTTTTATAGGTTTGATAAACTTTATTAATCACTACTATATCAAATAGTGAACGATTGATCATATCTTTACCTGCAATTGAAGTAAAAGCCCATAACCAATGAACACCATCATGCAGGCTCACAAGTAAATGCTAATTGTGCTTCGAATTTAGAATGAAATGTTTAATTCAGTGGCTTTAACCACAAATATCGTTAAGGTAATAGAAAGCAGTGTTTTCCAACATAAAAGTTAGCTATTACTGTTGGTGTTCAAAACAATTTACGTTGAAAGGGACACAACTTTTTACCCACGGACTCTAAAAGGGTCACATCGTTGGTAATTTCCCTTTTGTGAACCTAATATTATCGGAGCTTTTGGAATTCTCTCTTTTTCCTTCAAATTTATGAAGAAAATGAATAAGGAGAGCATCATGCTTGCTTCTCTGGTAATATTTAAGATTACACGTCACAATTATTATTTATTTGATACAAAGTTACATTCATTAATAGCATTACAACTTACAAGGTAGTTAAGAACATCAAGAAACCATCGAAGAACAAGATGAACATACCGTAAAACGTCTGAGACCCAGTGGATCGGCGAGAAAACTAAGACGGGGAAAAGATGTTTTTCGCGTCGAGAATCAATCTTTACTAGAGTGGGAGAAACGAGAGAGAAAAACACTTCACAAAATACGATTTGGATGTCATACATCCGGTGCGTATGCACCGGGTTAGAGGCTTGTTTCTTATAGTAACAATAATCAATTAAAAGAGTAATTTTAGAAGTATCCCCTTGATTAGTAAGATATAGTTCATCTATTATGGGACAATATTTAAAACCAACTAGCTCATCTAATTAGGGCAGGAGTGAGTATAAAAATGGACCAGTCTTGCTAACAAATGGGAATCAAAACGCATATTACATTTGATCCCGTTTCCACCTGCAAAGGTATTTGTTAACCATTTCTAGGTGTTCCACTATCTTGTCCAACAGTTTTTTGGTTGAATAGGCCTTGGATTTGAATTCACGGGGTCTAAAAGACGAGTAAAATAGTGAGTCGGCTCTAATATCCAATAACCTTCAAGATACTTTTTTAATATCCAAATTGGATATTTCACCCAATCAATTTTAGTGTATCTGACTAAAATGTCCTCTCTTGTCTAGTCTCGATATATCCTCCATTAAAGCAGAGCCCTCAAGTCTTCTTCTCCACCGATCCGATTAACCGAAAGCGATAGAGATCGTGTTGATTTCGATAATATTTTAATTTGGAGAATCTTATCATCTCGTATATGGGTATTCATCTCAAAACTCGAATTTTTCTTCCTCCTTTTATATCAGTTTCTATCACCACCAACACCCTCCTCGCCACCACTACCACCATCACCGCCAAAAATACCAGGATTTCCAACGATGCAAGCTGATTTTGAAATTATTAATAAAATTGACTGATTTTGTTTGTTATTAGGGTTTGGGTACTTTCTTTTGTTAAGGTTTGGGGATTTTACTTAGAAATGTGAATGAATATTAATCCCGTAAATTAACAAAAACCCATAAGTGATTTTTAGTTATTAAGCTAAATTTTGTGTTGAATTTGTAATATTCATGAAGGAATTTTGATTTGATTTGTATTTTGGAGATGAATTTAGCTAAGTAAGAACGTATATGTGCAGATTTAGGGATGAATTTTGGGTTACGGAATAGGATAACGGGAGAAGAACTAAATAGAGAGAAACAAAAGTCTGATAATATTCGCAGAAAATGCAGCCATAGCATTTTTCTATACACCACCACTTATCAGGTATACTTCTTACTTGTTCTGGTCCTAATTAGGTACATGATTTAGCTGGTTTGTGTAATTTTAGTATTATTTGTTGGCCTATGGTTATGATCTGGATCTTATAATCAAAAAGATGTTGGCAAAGGTGATTTTGAAGAACTTGATCATATTCAAGTTGTAAAACCATCCGTGAAGTATTCAATTCAGGTTACTGATATTAAACATATTCCTGAGGATGTTAAAAATGTTTTGTATTCGTCCCCATTCGCTCTTCCCTGGACGTGTTATATTGCTACTCAAGTGATGTTCTTAACGAGTTTGTGGCTAATGAGCTTTTAAATACATCGAAGAATTAAAAAGTAAAATTTTAGAAGGTACATTGGCAAACCTCTAGTTTGGCAAAGCAGTGTGTTACTTAGGAATGGGAAGAGAACCTTTGATTTCATCATCACTTGAATAGTCCAGTGTAATTTTAGGATGTGCACTTATATAAAAAATAAGCGCACATATACTAAATGTTCTTTTGTTTTTGTCGCGAGCAGATTTCATCTTCTCAAGGAAATTAAAGAAGGAAAAGAAGTTGTCTTAGGCATTTAGCAGGTCAAGCATTAACAACATTATGTGTGTCATGCCAATAGTTGGTAAAGCATTCTTGTCAACACAAGATGCAGGAGTGCATAATGCATATACGATAGAAATGTATTTTTGGTCGAGTTGCACCCAAGTGCATAATGTATATTTTCAAGAATTTTTGTTGTTCCTTTTTTTTCTCTTTAATACTTTTTTTTTGCTTGATGTTTTGATGGTGAAAGTGGTGATACTAATATTGGACTTATAATTTTGAGATCATCAACTAGGGATTTTGGTTGTGTACAAGTGATTACTAGGATATACATAGATTTATCCACGAAGTACACAAGATGCACCTGAGTGCATAATGTATATTCTGACAAAAAATATAGATTCTGGCCTGGTTGCACTGGAGTACATAATGTATATTTGTTCGACTCTTATAGAAATATGTTTTGATCAGGTTGCACCTGGGTGCATAATGCATATTCTTATTGGAAAAAAAAATAGACAGGTTGCACCTGGGTGCATAATGCGTATTTTCATATGCAATAATTTTTTGCCAAGTTGCACCTGGGTGCATAATGCATATATTTATAAGAAATAAATTTGACCCGATTGCACTGGGTGCATAATGTATCCACGTCAGGTTTATTTTATTTTATTTTATCGAATTTCATATTAACAATGGATCTTTTTTTGTAGAGGTTTTCGAGCCCTTTCCAAAAATATAAAATTTATTAAAATCCGACTTATATTTTGGAAGTTAAGACATTTCTCGCGATTAATTTTAATTTTAGAGAAAGAAAATAAATAGGAGAGAGAAAATGATTTGAAAAAGAATAAAGTTTAAAGCAAAGGGTATATATATTTAATATTTCCTATGTCTTTTCAAGCACTATATTTTAGAAGTCCATTACTCCCATACTTTATGAGATTTGGTCATATGACCCATTTTCCGTTTGTCCAAATGTTCCTTGAACGGGACCCCAGCTTTGCCTTTATCTTATGCTTCTGGTGTTCATTGGTCCGAACTCTCAAAAGTGCAGTTACCTTTCACCAACCGAACCACTTTACAGTTCACATCGTAAAAAAGGATGAATGGTTTGATTTCTGTAATCTAATGCAGTTTAGTACAGAGTTAAGTTGGAGCCACATCAGTTGTTATTATTTTATTTTTTTGGCAAAGGAGAACTACATTTTATTGATAACGAAATCCTTGTAATTGGTTACATGCCCAAACTGACTATTAACCTGAGAATCATACCTAATGTAAGCATTGTTGGTATTCAGACAATTCAAATGACCCGACACTCGGCTTGTGCTTCCCTCTTCAAATATTGAATTCCTGAAAAATCCCCTTTTCGCGCCAACCTTTGTGACATTTCGTGTTGAGTTAATGTTTCCACATTACCAAATCTTGAGCATTACTCCCATTTCGTGTAGATATTTGTGACCTTGTTTTCAAGATTCATCATGTTGGTACTCCTCTGGACTCCATATCCCCAATTTCAACGACCCCATTATGAGTATAGTCTCCCCTTGCTTAGAGAAACCATAAGCGAACTAGCGCTGACCTGCTGATTTTGATCATTACTCACTCGAGAACATCAAACCGATTCTTCATGTTTCTCTCATGCATTTGACCATATCCAATCTCTTCCAAAAAGAACCCATAACCTATACATATTATACTCTGAGAATATTGTTTTCACGCTTATTACATAACACAACTTTAAAATATTTGAAATAGTTATATATTTCACCTTTTGGCTTCTTTGTAAATTTCGATCCTATCATGTTGCAATTCCCAAACCGAAGTCACGGAGAGGACTCCAAAGCATGCAGTGTAACTATGACTCTTTTGCATTTCATATCGGACGCCATTGCATCTCATTACCATGGTCTTGCTTGTATCTTCAATCACTCCTTGTTCAACAAACACTTGCACGGCACCTTTGAACTTGCTGTGAATTCATTGACATACAAAATAATTAAATATTCAATACTCGATTAGTCTTAGCCATTGTGAAATAAGGTCAGTATCACTTTGTCCTCGCCTCCCGATTATTTGTAACTCTTCTCCGATTTTCTTTTTATTGATGTACTGACTGAGCCTTAATGTTACTCACAACTGCATTCTTTGTAAACTTATAGCAAGGTTTAGTCTTCTCAAAAGTACTTTGGCACCTAGCTTTCCAAATAAACCATATAGTAATAGCACAAATATTTTCCCAATTAACCCTATCATGACTAACTTTGTTTTTGTTTTGAAACCAACTTTTGAACCAAGCCTGAAAGTTTAGATTTTTAGTTTTCTCATTCTTGATGTCATAAAATGCAGACAATTCCAAACATTTTTAACAAATTCACATTCCATAAACGAGATGATCAATAGTTTCTACTCCGAGTTACACAAATTGCAAGTATTATCGATATTAGCTAAAATTATTTATTCTATCTCCCCTTTGGAAGAATGTCATGAAGGCATTTCCATATAAAAATTTTGATCCTGGGTAACACTTTCAGATTCCACAATCTAGTCCACTTTATAGAACTAGTAGGACCAGCAGGACAGTTTGTTTCATTCTGTTCATCTAAGATTTTATACAAAGACCTCACTGTAAAATCCTTATGATGCGTGTACCTCCACCTCAACCTATCGTCGCATTTTTATCAATTTTAATGACAATAATTTTCTGAATCATATCATCTCTAAAACAAAGTTTGAGTTTGTTTATATCCCAATCATCCCCATTTTCACTAAAAAGATCTTTTACTTTACTAAAATTTTGTTTTATTTCATCATTGTTAGGAACAACCAAATTTTCCTCCCCCGGAATCCAATAATGGTTCCAAACACTAATTTCAGACCCATTGTTAACCTCCCAATAACTCCCTTTTCGAAGATTGCTAAAGTTTTTAGCAATCCCCTTCCAAAGCCAGGAATTAGCCTGTTTGGCTTTATAACTGTTATCCAAAATATCCCCATTAGGAAAGTACTTCATTTTAAAGATGGTACCCCATAAAGACTTGGGATAGGCAATCAGTCTCCATCCTATCTTAGTTAACAAAGCCTCATTCATAAATTTAAGTTTACGAAAGCCTAAACCCCCCTTTCTTTTTACTCTTGTTAACCCCAGGACCAAGCTTTAATGTACGGACCCTTAGACTTTCCATCAATTTTCTCCAAAAAAATCACGTCATAAAGTGAGTGATCTTGTTTAGGGTGTCTTTGAGGAATGCGAAAACAATTCATTTGATAATTAGGGATAGTTTCAGTGGATTTTATTAGAACTTCTCTACCAAACCCGGCGAGACGTTCTTATTTTCCAACCTTTTAACCTACCTGCCACTCTACCAATGAGAGGTTCAAAACAGACTATCTTAGAAGTATTAGTGAACAGGGGAGCTCCCAAATACTTGTCATCTAGTTTTATTTTTTTTAACTTTCAAGATTTTTATGATAACCCTTTGAAATTTGTAGGAAATTTACTACTAAAGAAAACACGACTTTTGTAAATTGATAAGTTGACTTGAGAACCTTCACTAAAAGTGGATAAGATCTTCACAATGTTTTACTTTCCACCAAGTTCGCATTCGCAAAAATCAAACAATCATCCGCAAACAATGGATGATTGATGGGAGGACTATTTTTCGTGACTTTGATACCATGGATAAGCCCTTTGTCTTGAGTAGAACAAAAGAAAGCGAGATAGACTTTCCATACAAAGAATAAAAAGGTAAGGAGATAAAGGATCTCCTTGCCTTAAACCTCTCGTAGGTAAAAATTAAACCCGGAGAACCATTTAACAAAACCGAAGAAGTAGTAGTACTTATGCACTTTGGTGTATAAGGTTACACCAAGCACTACCAAATCCCATTTTCCTAAGAATAGCCAAAAGAAAGGGCCATTCAACCCTATCGAAAGCCTTAGACATATCGATTTTAATGCCTAAATAACCCGTGTTACCTCTCTTTTTTTTCATAGTGTGAATAAGTTCATGTGCTACCATAATGTTGTCAGATATCTGCCTATTAGGGACATAAGCGATTGAAAGGGAGATATCAGGTTTATCTAGAAAGGGTTTTAACTGCTTTGGCATCAGTTTGAAACAATTTTATAAGTCGTGTTACATAAACTAATAGGCACGAATTGGCTTGCTTCTTGGGGTTTTTAGTTTTCGGGAATCGAAGAAACAAATGTGTTGTTGATTTCTTTAAGAAGGAACCCAGTTTTAAAAACATTTGAACCATAGCTACAATATCCACATAGATTAAATCAATTTTTACGAAAAAGATGAGGAAATCCATCCAGTTTGGCGAAGAATTAGGTGCCATTTTAAAGACTATGTCTTTGATTTCCTCATCTTGAGGAATACTCATTAGGAAAATGTTATCCTCCTCATTAATCAAACACGGAATATTAATTAACGGTTCATTGTTAATATCGGGTTTAGTAGTAGTTGCCATGTTAGAAAAGTGTTTGAACAACACTTCCTTTATTTGGTTTCTACTTTCCATCCAAACCCCTCATCATTTTTCGAACTAAAATTCTATTCTCATAACTCTAGTTCTCATCGGACCATGAAAGTAACCCGTATTTTTATCCCCTAAATTTAATGGTTTATCCCCACTCTTTATTTTGAGAAAAGATTCATTGATGTTATACCATTTCTCAACTTCTTGATTTAGCTTTTTCAAATTATCCGTCTTTTTAGCATTTCCATTTTTATTGAAATTTTCTAAATTTTTAATGGCATTCCAACTTAAAAACACATTCCCAAAATTGTTTTTATTCCATAAAATTAAATTTCTTTTCACGGACATACAATTTTTAACAACTTGAAACCCGGAGACCCAACATGATTAGTTAACCAAGAATCATTCACAACATCAATACAAGATCTATCATCTAGACAAGTACCAAAGCATTTAAAAGGTTTCGCACCATCTTTCATATTACATTTTAGTACTAAGAATAATAGGACCATGGTCCGAAGCTATTTGACTCAAGTGAGAAAGTTTAGCTTCAGGAAAAGGGTGATCCAATCTTTATTAGCTAATCCCTCTATCTAGGCGTTTTCAATCAGTTGACCATCCGTTCTGTTATTTGACCAGGTGAATTGATAGCCTACAAACCCTAAATCTATTAAACCCGCCTCATTCACTGCTCTAATCGAATTATTAATTTGGGTCTGTTGATTCGCCTACCCCTCCCGTTTCATTCTCGATGTAACGTAAAATTCAAATCTATTACTAGCCACGGAAGAAAAGTCTTTAGCCGAGATAAGACAAGATATCCCAAGTTAGGTTCTTGTTATTAGGATGACCATATAAGCAACTCAGAATCCAATCTTTACCAGTTATTTGATCAGTTATGCAAGCATTTATGAAGAAATCATTGTATTCTGTAATCTTTAAACTGACTGTGTCCAACCAAGCCATAGCTACACCCCCTGATTTTCCTATCGGATCAATTATTTTAAACTTATTGTAATTTACCGACCTAAATAGTCTTCTTACATTTTCTCTAGCATTCTTTGTTTCACTAAGAAAGATTATGTCAGGCTGTATCGATTGTGCCAAGTATTTTAAGTGTTCTCTTGGATACTTCTTACCACATCCCTGACAATTCCAAGCTAAAATTTGTATACTTCCAAATTGTATGCATTCTTTATACCAAACAAAATTATGCAAATTCAGAATTTGTATATCTACCAACATGACCTGCTTCTCATTCAAAATATAAGACTTGTAAATGGTAATGGAGTGTAATATAATGTGTACCTGGTTGTTGCTTGGAGCAGTTTCCACCATCTCAGTTCTTAGGCTTTCAGGAGCAGCTGGAGTAATGCTATTTGGTATATCCATGATGTAATCATTGAACATATCAAAAGGGTCCTCATTAGAATCTAAAAGTGGTTCTAATCATTTGAGGATTAGCGAGGATAATGTTGTCCTCTCCATGAGAGTGCACTGGAGGAACGGGAAAACATATTTAAAAGGAGTTTTAGGACTATTAGATGATCTATTTTTTGAAAACCAAACATAGATAATATCACTAGCAACTATAATAGACTCACCCTCTAACACCAATCCTCCCTCTTGAACACCAGTAAAATCAGCACCTTGACCTCCTTTATTCTTTTTAGCATTATCTTCTACAATATCTGGCACTTTTCTCTTGTACTTCCTCTTCTTTCTTTCTGGTTCCTTAGTATTGATAGAGAATCCAAGAAGTTTGTTAGCCTTTTTGATGCTCTCCTCGTTTCAACCATTCTTTTAATTGCTTTCCCAAATCAACTGAATATTATCTGTCATTACTAAATTCCCCCGAGAATAACCCCATTTGAGACACTTCCTTATCTTTCAATTTCTCCACCACCATTATAGCCTTTCCTTTGATACGATTCCTAGACTCCACCATTCTCAAGTCCTCATTAGCTCTATCATTAACAGACACCATTTGAGCCACCACCAGATCTAAATCAGAGATTGTTCCGACCTCCATACCTGACAGAATAGGTACATCTTCCTTAGAACATTCACCTGACCCTCCCTGATCACCTTGAAATTCATCAATGGAATCTCTAGCCAAATTAATTGAAGAATTAATGATTTGTTCCTTTCCAATTACATTCTTACTCATATCTACATGACCACTGTTACCAGTAAGGCCATGTTCTTCTTCCACAATTTCAACACTATCCTCCACATTAACTGGTGCTTCAATAGTCATCCCATCTTCTTGAACACACGGTACCACACAATGATCCAGAACCCTACAAAAATCACAGATCCTCCATGGCATGACATTATAATTAACCGAAATCCATGCTTCCTCCTCGTGAGCCCTTACTAATACCCTTCTTGGTAAAGCCCCGATTACATTGATCTTAATCAACATCTTAACAGTTTGTGCTCAGAGATAGCCCCATTGGTTCTGTGAAACCACACACATTCACCAATACCGCATTGCCATCGCCTATAAGCCCCAGTAAGCTGCAGTAGGATTCGACTTAAGAACACTATGAATAATTCATAATCCATGTTTATTGCCGCACCAAACACAAATCCTTGATTTGGTATTTCAATCAGCACCACCAAATATCCATCTAAACACCAAGGACCATCATCCTTAATTCTCAGAATATCAATCTCAGATCCAAATCTGTATAAGTGAACATTCAGTCTTGCTCCAAATTTCTTGACTATGACTTCTTTAAACATGGCCTTTGAGATCTCTAACCAAATTCGGACTCTGCTAGTAGATATTGTTACAGTGGCAACAAATCCTTCCTAGCATACATAAGTTGTAATCCACCTTTCTTTTTCCAACACCATATGTTTGTCTAGATAAACAAACCTGGGTTCAATAGCACTTTCAAGATTAAGATTGTTCTTCTGTATTAAGCTAGGTTGTGTACTGATATCCGTAGAAATTTCTATTGTTTTGTTTGTGGTGACTGAGGAAGTAGCCATAAGCATAAGATTTCCTTTCAAAATTATGTTTTCTCTAATTCCATATTTAAACTTAAAGAATTTGGTACTTCTGATGATTAGGTTACCTACTTTTAGATTTATTAGACACCCATTGAGAGATTATTAAGATCAAGTGAAGTATGGTCAAATATCTCAAATCTAAAAAGTAAGGTTCGACATGGGAACAAAAGAAAAAACAGGAAGGAAGACGCAACACAAGGAGGACAACACCGGAGAGAAGAGAAAACCTAGTTAAAAGAGAACTAGACAGAACCAAAGAGAGGGACTAGACAGAACAGAATAGAGGAACAAGACAAGGAAGGAGAAGAGATCCGAATAAGGAAACCAGAGCAGAGACTAACCAGAAAGGAAACAAAAAAGGAAGCGTAACAAGAAAACCAAATGATATTTCAATGAAGAACCACAGCAACCTGAAGAGCACTGAACCAACAATCCTAACAACCCCAAAAGGTGAAATAAAATTAGATGAATCAAATTTTAGATCACTTACCTGCTCGAAATGATGAAACCTACTCTTCAACAACCTATCAGGGATAACACGCCACCAGGATCACTCAGAAAATCCGTCTCCGATCGAAAAGAAAATCCGTCTCCGATCAACAACCTATCAACAACCTATCAGGGATAACAAGACAAATGATCAAACTTTCACTTGATGAACCCTTTGTCTTATCCAATCCATCTCTCCAACTTATTAATCACCTCAAAGTTTAAGCTAAGTGGGAGATGCCGATTTATCCATTTGAAGAGCTTCTTGTTGTACATTTACATGCATACTTTATATTCTTCTAGTGACGTAGGATGTGAATTATTAAGGAGTTGTAAATCTTACTTTTGCATAAAGCTAAATCCAATTTTGATCCCACATTTTAAATATCAACACTTATTTTTCCTAATTTGATTGGGGGCCATACATTTTAATTGGGGGCCAAGCACTAGAGGACAAAAAGGTCACCCAATCCTAATTTGGGTCACCCCTTATAAAAATAGTTTATAAATGGCTAAAATGCCTTTTGAGTTGATTAGTTTTAAGATTTAATTAAGTTGATTAGTGGGATAATTTTGTTTAGATAAAAATCGAGGTTTTGGGATTAAAATTTGGGAAATTTTAGTTGGGGTTTTTTTTGGAAGAAGAAGAGTAGTTTTTGAGAGGAAAAAACTAGGGTTTTAGAAATGAGTGATTCAAGTGAACCCGCACCTCAAAACAATCGGGTAAACCTCATATACTCTTGAAATTGTCCTAATGGTGCTCCAAGGGGTCGATTGATGGTTACTATGGAACTACTCCGAGTGAGGGTCGTTATAGTCGGGTGTTGTATACGCTGTGACCCTAAAGTCGTCACACCGTTGACACACATGGCGACGACTCTAACTCCGCAACTTTTAATGGTGATGAAAAATCGTCAAGGTGGTGTGTTAAACCATGACGATTGTTTATAATGTTCACCTAGAGTCGTTAGTTGATTCGTTTAATCTGGACGACTCTCGAATCCAAACTCTCCGTATAAAAAGGCAAGTTTTGTGTGTTTGAGTCGTCATAGGGATATTGATATACTGACGACCTAACCAACCATTTATAATGTTAACTAGAGTGTAAAATCAATAACAAGGGTCGTCAAAAATGGTCGTCATTTTCAACCTAATACCAGAACGACTCTATTCTAGGGCAAAAAATGTTGAAGTAGCGGAATTAGGGTCGTCATCTTCATCCTAATACACTAACGATTTTTCATAGAATCCGTATGCAAATGAAAAGTCGTTAGGGTTTTCACTTCGATGCCGACGACTCTTACAATCGAAATTTCGATACTAACTAATACAAGGTGGGTTTAAGTTCACATATCTTCTAATTGGAAACATAGCTTTTCTTGGGTTTTGATTTTTGGCGACGATTACTTAATGAATCGGTTGAAGAAAAAAAAATCTCTTCAAAATAGTCGATTAATGGTGGTGGTGGAGAAGAGAACGGGAGGAGAGGAAGAGGAAGAAGAGAAGCCTAATTAAGGTTTTTAATTAAGGTTAACTTATTTTTAATGTTTAGTTTTAGGTAAGGGTAAAACGATTTTTTCAATATCGGATTAATACGCCCTAAAATTTTGGCAGTCTGAATAAAAAGTCATGGCCCCCAATTAAAAAGTCTGGCCCCCAATCAAATGAGGTTATTTTTCCCGGGTTGCCACGTACATTCTTTGTCCATTTGTTGAAGGAAAATAATAAAATTACTGTTTGACAAAAGATTCTTGTGTTATACGCGGTTTCGACACACTTCAGCTTCTAGATTTTTAGAATCTTAAATCCATTCATGGAGCTACCACAAGCATCCCAAGAACAAATTGAGCGAGCACAACTTTGTCAAATCATTACCGTGGATGAGGGACAAATCCTACGTGTTTCAAGCGTTCCAAACAAATTTGCACCAAAAAAGTCTCAACAGACCGAGCAAAAAAACCACAAAAAAAACCCGCCACACACACATATTTGTGCCCCTTTCCAAACTCACGAGAAGCGAGTCCTAATGGAGCCCATAAATTTCCAAAATCTTTTTTTGTTTTTTGATAAAAGATCAACTCTTCATTAATAACTCAATGTTAAGTTTACAAAGAGTTTCAAGACATCAAGATAAAGTAATAGAGAAACACCATACGATACTAGTACATAACCAAGTATTCAAAGAAAAGAAGAAAGATAAAAAGACTAGAAAAATGTATGTAAGAACCGATTGAATCTGAGGATAAATGGTTTTCTGATCACACAAGTCCACCATTTTTGTTGATTTCTTTCTGAGAAAGAGATACCCAAATGTGAGGTGATTTCTTTGAGTCTTGAATATACCGATTTAAGATTCCGGCTGCCGGAGTTCGTCAACGATGATCTTGAAACCTATGAACATTAACAAAGAACGACCATGAAAGTCGATAAGATGCTTATAAAAGCATAGAAAAAACCACCATGAAGATGGAGACAAACTGCCACTCAGAAGGGGGAATAGATCCCAAAACTAAACCTAAAAAACATTAAAAACCTGGCCTAATCTAATGAAATAACTTGTTAAAAACAAAAAGAAAAGGTGGATCTTGTCCAGATCCAAAAAATAGATCAGGCGGTTAAAAGTAGTCTAAAGGAGTTTGGGTTTTGGTGTCGGAAATCACCTTTTACGGGGGAGAGAAGAGGGGAAGAAGAAGAGAGAGATTTAAATTCCCAAAATCTGTAAGGAACAGTTTTCTTGTTGTTTTTTTGTTTTCTTGTTCCTACTGATTGGCACCATGCTTTCACTGCTTTGAACATCACATCTCTCAACTCTCAAGTCCTCAACTAGGAACCATCCTGTTTCACCAAAGTTAAACGTGGGCCCCACGGACCAAGACTCTTCACCAACTGCCCAAGACGTCAACCTAACACCAACTCCTTTCACTTGTTTTTTTCTTTTCTTGTTGTGTTGTTGTTGTAGTCATCCTGTAGCCTTAATGGAAATAAATTAGATTTGGTCTCTAATCTCTCTATGGAGAGTGTGGTCCACAAATTACGACCACCAGCTGAAAGGAACCTATAAAATGAAAATGACATGCCACGAGTGACAGTTGCTAACCGACGTGAGAGTAACTTCGCTTGTGGTGGAGGGCGTTTGAGTCCCAATGACAAAAAGGACGAAAATAGAAGTATGATACTATGATCCACTGTACCGACTCTCTCTCTTCTGTTTGAAGAGAGAAACCATGGTAAGTCGGGTTAATCAACATCAGATGATGGGTCCATTTATTATTGTTTCAGAAAAAGAATTTCAAATGTAAGGACCACTTGGATGATAAAACGCGATCGAAGAAGAATCTTGGTCATTTTTGGGTGGGCTTCTAACAGGAGATAGCAATTTGCTTTGGGATATACTATTTCTAAGGTGAAGCGCGCTTTGTCATGAATAGAATTTAGTATAACCCTCAAATAAATTGGCACCCCCATTAGCAATCTGAATTTTTTTAGACTAGGTTTTGGCTCTAATTATTGTTAACCGACTAGCTGGGAGCTAGCAAAAAAGCTCCTTCATCTTTTCAAGAAAAAAAGAAGAGGATTTCTGTTGACTCGCACACATTTAAGGGAGCTAGCAAAATTTACGCAATAATTAAAGCGTTTGGGACCTAAGTTTTAGGCCTCTTCCCGTGCACATGCCAAAAATAGTGTTTGGCATGCCAAACCATTTCCGCGCCACTACTTTTAAACCGAAATCGATCATTTTCTAAACGATAAAGTCTTTATCGCTTCAAGAACAATAACGCTCAAGGCATAATGGTTATCGCCAGTAGTTATTCTCCAAGACGGCTAGTTCCCCTATGGTTCCTATATATACGTCATTTTGCAAATGACAAGTAAAAACTCACACTCGCTTCTAAAGATATTACTCCTTTATTCTCAATTTTAAGTTTCACAATGTCGAGATCCAATGAAGAAAGGGATATTATTATGAATATGTTCAAAGTTGACAGAAGAAAGTTATCGATGAGGTCAAAGAAATTGACGAAGAGGAAGTCAAGATGAGAATCTAATCGAAACTATGATGCTTGTACATGCATGTCAAATACCAAGAGTTCCAGAGCCCAAAGAAGTATTATCAAGAAGATATACGATCAGTGAGGGAATTTTACCATCGAAGCTCATGCACGATTATTTTCTTCCCAATTGTGTGTACTCGGGATCGAGATTTTCAAGGTCGATTCCGCATGCCTCGTCATCCGGTGAAAAAGATTATCAAGAGATTTGTAGAGTGGAACTCAATTCATTTATCGCTTTGATGCACCGAATATTAGAGGTCATAGTCCCTAACAAAAGTTACTTCAGCCTTTAAGGATTCTAGGTTATGGCACTCCAAATGATGCGAATGATTTGAGTACCTTCGTATGGGTAAAACAACTTCTTACACTTACCTTTCATTGTTCCGTGAAGTACCGATTAATCATTTTGGTCCAACATATTTACGAAACCAACCGACGAAGATGTTAGACAAATATTAAGGAGAATGAGGAAAGGGGATTCCAGGGAATGCTAGGTAGTCTCGATTGTATGCATTGGGTATGGCATGGATGCCTGTTTATCAATGGGTCAATATAAAGGTCATTATCCAAAACCAACATTATCCTAAGTTTGCTTCTTACGATTGTTGGATATGGCACGCTTTTTTTGGTCTTCCTGTTCACAAAATGATATTAATATTTTGCACAAGTCGCCCCGTTTGAAGATTTGAAGTATGGAATTTCTCCATCCGTCCGTTTCATGATCAACCCGCCATCAAGACACTCATGGCTATTATCTTGTAGGATGGTATCTACCCAAAATGGTCCACTTGTTCAATGCACACTACGCCTCACAAGGCGCATTGGGGCCATTCATACCGATATTTTAACGATGCCCAAATGGTGACCGAGAAGGATGTGGAACGCGCTTTTTGAATTTCAAGAGAAGTTCGCTTATCATTTGTGGCCCATATCGTGGGTTGAGTCCGTGAAATGCACAAGACTATGCTCACTTGCATAATTCTTCATAACATGGTAATTCAGAAACCAGACGTGATTCGCATTGGATTAACTATGATGATGAAGATTTGAAGTCGGGAGATTCGACTCGAAAGAGGCCTCCCCGCAAGGAATTATGGTCAAATGACTAACTACATTCAAGAACCGTAATTTGTATGACCATTAAGAGACGATCTCGAGATTGAATCTTTGCAGCAGAGCATGGAAAGATGATTTATGTATTTTTCTTAATGTTTTAGCTTCATTTAAGTTATGTTATGTATAGTTATTTTTCTAATTAATAAGCTTCAACATTTCATTTCAAACTAATATTAATTGGAATGCATAACAACATATCAAATTAAAACTTAAACTAGAATATTAAAACTTAAACTCGCCATTAAACTAGTTAGAAACTAGTACATTAATCATTTAGAGGAATTATTTCATCAAACTCATCATCACCTCCATCATCATCATCTTCTTCATCATTGTTAGTAAATCCAAATTTTGCTTTTCAATCTGTGCTTGAATCCCGTCAAATTCGATTTGCCATACATGTTTTTGTTGGGCGTTTCATAATTGAGGTGTTAGCTTGAAGAATGTTATGCTTGTCATAGTCAAACTGGAATTTTTCTTGAGAAAGACGACTTTTCTTACTCTCCCGGTTTTGAATTTTCCTTTGAATGGATCTTTCCTTCGCGATGGTCTTTTGATAATCCATAAACTCCGCCATGTTAAATCCTACAAAACTCCCTCCTTCTTGAGCTAATTTTCTAGCCAGTTTTGCCTTTATTCCTCCCCTGAAGTTTTCCCTTAGTATTACCATCAATATAATTATTGAAAACTACGTTGGAATTTGAGCTTGTAGGGGTATCTCGGTGAAGAATTTGATGGACCTTGTGAAAATGGTGAAGAATTTGGTGTTGAGGAGAAGAATTATATGGTGACTTTTCTGTACTATTTGATTATTTGCTAAGTAATCGGGATTATATTTGTTCAAACCCTTCAAAATATGATAACAACTTTCGAAAGCAAACCGTTTACCATGTTTTCGTTGCTAATCCAGACGAACCTCTCTTTCAAAATCAACATCGCTCCGACCACTGTCCTTTCCTTTCTCTTGGCTTGCATTATCAATGCAAAGATAAGCTGCTACTTCCTGCTGATTACAATGAAGTGTTTCCCGACAATCCTTTTGCATCACGACCATTGATGTTCATGGTTTGTTCTTCATATTTTAGAAATATATTATCCCACATGGTGTTACCATGTTGTTGTGCACCACCGATACAACTGGGTAAAAAAAACATAATTACGACAAATACATTCATCTTCTATCATGGTGTATTTTGCACCACCTGACTCGATTCTTCTTACCTTGCCTTGAGTTTGTGCTTGTGAATCCATTTTTACAAGAAAATATAATTGTAGAGGAGTTGTGATAGTTTTAGATTTGAAAAAAGATTGAGAAATTAAGAAATTCTAAAGAGATTTTGAATTTTTGGTGTGAGTTGATATGAGTTTGAAATCGTGTATTTATAGAGGGAGGAAATTGTAGCCGTTAGATGAAGATCTCGATGAGCGATTATCATAGTATCGAGCGATAGCTTGACTGTCGTTGTCGACCGAATGACCATTGAACGATTCTTTTTGACCATCGAGCGACCGAGACTCTATCGCTGAAACTCTGTGTGTATGCCTATATGCCAGGAAAAACATATTGGCATATGAGTTTGGCAGTTTGGCATACCCATAGTGGGTGCATATATGCCAAATACCATGTTTTGGCATGTGCATAGGAAGAGGCCTTATGGGCTAGATTGAAGGTGATAAATTAGTAGTTTAGTGTTGCAATTCAAAAGTGTGGCATAAAAGTTAACACTAGTTCTCTCTCCTACCAGTTGCTAACATGAACTAGCAGCTAGATATTTTCGCTGAATGATTCAACGCCAAAAAAAACACCTTTCGCTGAATGGTTCAGCGATGGACGATATATCTTTTAATCTGACGACTGAGATTTAAAGCGCCGAACCATACATCGCTGGGCGTTGAATGGTTCATCACTGGGCTGACGTGGACTGCTAATCTAGCTGCTAGATTAGCACTCCCATAAGACTTAGGAGGTAGTCCTAGCTGACGTGGACTGCTAATCTAGCTGCTAGATTAGCACACCATAAGACTTACCTACAACCTACAACATATAACATGGCCATTAAGGTGTTTAGATACACTTTAAAAATAATTTTTCCACTTAATTAAGCCGAATTATTAGAAGTTGAGCTCAGAACTAAATTTTATAATGACTTTAAGTAGATGCAACAAGAAAAAATTAACAAACAAAACATTTTCCCAAGTAAAACCAACATATATCGAGATGGCTTTTTGATTTTTATTGGGATCAAAAGATTCAAAACACAAAAATCCAACTATTTTAGTTAATGGCTAATTTTTCCTTGATTACTTAGCGTTAATTTAGTCGATTACTAGTAAAAAGATCGTGTTATGTGTGAAGTTAATTTGTGTTAATGAATCATCTGGAAAAAATTAAAATTTTGAAATTTTTTTAAGAACACCAACCATGAATCGGTTTATGTTGACATTAACTGATTATAACTTCAAAAATATACAATTTTTTTTTGAAATTTGCTTTTACCCATAATCGGTTTATATAGACATGAAAATCAACCGATTATCCTGAATCGGTTTATATGGACATGAACATAAACCGATTCTGGTAATTTTTTTCTTTATGATCGGGAAATTATGTGTTGTTAAACATCAAATACAACTAACATTTATTCTACTCCATACATATACTCGAGTTAAGAATGAGTATGATTTCATACTCATTTTCAAATCGTTTGAGAAGTCATACTCGTTTTCAATTCGAGAAGTCATACTCGTTTTCAATTCGAGTATAAAATTATACTGCTTTTCAAATCGCAAAATCATACGCTTTTTCACTTGTACTCGAACTGAAATCGAGTATGATTTCATACTCATTTTTTGATCAAGTATTAACTAGAAGAAAAAAATGGGTTAACCAGAATGGGTTTATGTGGTCTTTCACATAATCCGATTCTAGCAAAAAAAAAACATACAAAAGACTTGATATTTCACATAATCTCCCATGATATGTGAGGCACATAAAGACCGATTCTTGATTTCTCTACAAATCCAAACTTGACTCAGAATCGGTTTATGTGTGCATTAGCATAAACCGATTGTGGTTGATGTTCATCACATCAACCCAGAATCGGTTTATGTATATGTACACCAAAAAGGCAAAAACCGATTCCTCGTAACATCAACTACAATCCGCACACATAAACCGATTCTGGGTTGATTTTTCAGAAAATTAGATGAAGAAATTTCAGAGATTCATGGTTAAATCATTATTGAGTTTCTTTAAAGGAACGGATTAAAGGGAGTTAACTCAATCACTCGAATTTGTTTGTCGCCGATTTTTTTTTTTTCAAAAACCAAAAAAATAGAGAATTGAATTGTTTTTTGTGATTAGGTTTTAGTTTTTTATTTTGATGAATTGGGTTATAATTTTGATGGTTTTCCCTATTTCCCATCCTCACTTTCCCTATTTCCCATCCACATAAAATCCCATCCCTAATAATCCTAAGTACCACCCAAATACATTTTCATATATCCTGAGTACCATCCCTTGACATTTTATTTAAACCCAATGATAAAACAACCCAACAACTGGACAAAACAAAAACCCTAACTTATAACATCACTTCTTCTTTTCATCCCATCACCGACAACTACTTCTTTACTCCATTTGTACAAGTCGTCTCCACCTCTGTTCACACTTTTCTTTACTACAATCTGCCTCCACCTTCAATCACATTTTTTTTAGCTTGTTTATTCATTATTTTTCTTCTTGCCAAATGATAACCACATGAATGAAGTTGAGCATCAAACACAAGACAATGAGTTTCTCACATAGAATCCTAACATCAGCGGATCCCAATAACTTCCCTTCATGGATTCAATTAATTACAAAAACTATAACTTGGAGATAAAAAAAAAAAGAAAAACAAATTCTCAAAGTTGAGTGGAAGAGGCCATTGACGGCTGTTGCGAATCTTCTTAACAATTATTGGTCGTTCTTTACCATTATTGATTGTTATTGAGCCCGTGTAAAAATGATAAAGTGATCAATGAATTAATTGATCGGGAATCGGTTACTCCATCGATTAGTAGTCGTCCGGTTATTGAAACTATCAATTGTCCTCCAAAAATGGAAGATCATAATCATTAAAGTTCGTCCATAACTGAATGACGGTTTCTTAAAATATTATAGGAAAGTTCTTGATTGAACATCATCAGTGGTTAAAAAGGTTTCGGCTGGTGATTAAAAAGATTATGGATTAGGTTAATCAGTAACTTAGCTAGTTTACTAATCAATTGCCATTTTATCTCAGTGAATTGAATGACAAACAAATAAAATAAGTGTACCATATAATTAACGGGAATCTAAGGATGTCTAACTTGTTAGTTTTTTGTTTTGTGTGACGAAAATGAGATTTTGGCGAAGAAGAAAACCAAAAATGGTAATTGTTTAGTCAAAATCTATTTGACTCTTGAAGGTGGCACATAGGAAAACCCAAAAGTGAAATGTGAATTGATTTTAA
>JAJJWW010009515.1:0-51821 GCA_023531295.1 Papaver armeniacum
TTTTTTAAGAATTAGACTTGAATTAGAATACGGTGCTAAATTCAACCCGCATTTTAGGGTTATAAAAATTTAAATCCTAAAGTGGGCTAGTTCTATAGGCCTCTTGTTGTGAGACATTGAAGTTCTTTCTTACCCTTGATAGGGATAAGGGGCACCCCACGGTTTAGGGTTTCATTTAGAAACCCGACTACACTCACCATATATATCTCCCCGACTGTAAACTACACTATTTCGCCGCTTTAATCTCCTGCTTTGAATCTCTATAATCCTGAAGCTCTTTCATCTTGATTTCCTTCTCAAATGGATTATTGGGAAGTACACCCTCACATCTACCTAGAATCTACTAGCACTATGATTTCTCCTCTCAAAAGTAAGATGGAAAGGTGAAGACTAAACAGGAACGGTGGCTAATGCAATGGAATGATAGATGGTTTATGTTTTTATGGGAACCATCCATCTACAGCATAAATCCCAAGATCTCGTCTCGTTTTTTTTTCTAACTGCTTGTTAGTTTGGTTCATTATCAATAAAGATTCAAACTTCGCGGTGGAATTGTCTATCTATGTAATTATTTTCTATAATTTACGAACCAAAGTCCTAATTGTAACCAAACCAAACGGTTTGCAAGCGAGAAATAGTTGGAAATTAAATTTTGAAGCTTTTTGAATTTCGGATACAATTGATTATCAATGATTCTACTTGTTGTTTTTAAATTTTCTTCTATCAAATATGTAATACTATGTGTCTACATAATGTGATATGATCTTTAGGGATCTCCAGTTTCCAGATCCGTTGTTATTTCGGTCATTAGTTGTTATCGTAAGATTTTTATCTTAATCAATGTACGTATTGAATAGTACTAGGATTAAAGGCACATTTCGTTTTTCTCAAATCTCATAGAACAGCTGGTTTACCCAATTTCACCACCTACTCCTAATACATAATGTTTTGAACTCAATCCAATTCCAACCACACAATTATTCAATTTTCGGGACAAAAATATGTACTCCTCCGTTACTTTTTAATAAAGCGAGTTTCTATAAATAAATGTTACAAAAAATAATTTTGGTTTCCCCAATTGGGAAAGTCAAATGTTACTTTAATTTTTTGTGGACCACTTTTCTTTTAACTTTTTTGATGACAAGTATTTATGTGGACCATTTCAATTACTTTTGGTCGACAAGTGTCATGGGGACCATCTCACTTCACTTCTTTTATTGACAAGTGTCTAGAGGACCACTTTCAATGATTAGTTCTCATAATTTCCTTAATTTTCTCAAAAAATAAACCGCCTATTAAAAAGTAATCGGAGGGAGTAGTTTTCCCTAACAAAGGCAAAACAATTAATTTCTACAATATCCGTGAGCACGTTTTTAAACGGGTATATATTATACCAATACAATTCAAGAACAAGTTAACGAGAAACTGGAAATGCGTAAACGACAATCAAATCTATGGCCAACCACCAGAAATTCAATTTCAACAATTTGGATATTTTCAATATCTTAGAAAATTAAATGGTTTTGTTTTGGTTTCCGCTATGACGGGGGAAGTGTTACGTGTTGGATAAACACAATGGATGTTAGTTGGAGATAAAGAGACACCTTTAATAGGTGTGATGGTTCATAAAAGACAACCATTCCCAATAGACACCTTATGTGTCTTTTTGAAGTTAAGAGGCATCTCAATAGGCATGAATATCCCTATAAATAGTGAAGGCATTCTCCCATTCTTCATCAATGAATTCAACCTATTTTTTCTTCTAAAGCATCATCGTAATTCTTTTCTAGTGTGTTCTTGATTAGGTCCAGGGTGCAAGCCTTGAATCCAATTTCTCTCGTTGTAGGGCTTTCATTGTATCCTGAAGGCATTATTTCGCATACCGTTGCAATCGCCAATTGATATTGGGAGGGTAGAACACCGTCTACTTATGAGCCTTGAAATTTTGAGTACAACAATTTCTTTGTGTTTTATTTCATCCTCCGTTTACCCAAATTTTCCAACGGTTTTGCACGATTACTTTTCGACCACGGAGGGTGACAATTGATTGATTATATTTTGAATTAAGTTTGCTTTAAGCCCATTACCTAATTACAGTTTGGGTATTGTTTTGGGAACTAAGAAACAAAAAGAGAGAGAACGGAGTTGATGGAGAAGTTGTTTCCAACATGGCGAATAGATTGTTAATTAATGGTTGTTGCTTCTAGAAACTCCCATGAACACGAATAAGTACCCATCTATCTTTGATTTTCTGTTATATTCCATACCGAGAATACATGAATCATAACTTTTAATGTTTAATTAAGTATGGCTTGGACGATTGAAAACCCCCGATAATTTATGATTCATATGAATCCACTTGCTTGGATTTTTGAGGGAGAGGGAAGATTAGTATCATTATTATTTAATCATAATGAAAGACTGAGATTAACTTGATTTAACTGACACATTTGGTCGCATGACATTAGAAAAAGTATCGTCATGAATGCTCTAAGATTAGAGAACCAAAATGGAGATAACCATTGATTGTTGAGACTACAATTTTTTGGTACGAGTATAATTCTCACAAGAGGAATTATAAATTTAGAAGTCTGAAATCATAATTCTTTCATTAAGAATTATATGGTTCCAATTTTGGAAATTGGCATGTCTTAAATGGCATCGAAAGGGGTGGAATACCGGCTAATATGTAACATATTGGAAAATTGGGCGCCGACCAAATATCCAACGATGAGGTGTTACGATGTTACCGATGCATAAATTATGAACATTTGCATTACATAATGTAAAATGTTAACTAGACATTGTCTATGTTTTTTTGGGTATAAATTTTAGAAGATTGGGCATGAGTAGAGGAGTTACTCATCGTAATAATGTGCTTGTTGAAATAGCAAGTAAGTTGCCTACAAATTTTCTATGCCTCTAGTGTATGCAAGTCTGTAATGACTTCTTGTGAATTAACTATAAATGTTAATTAGGATCACTAGATAGGTTACAATTATTTTGTAAAATCAAATAGAAATTTTTAATAATGTTTTTGAATTGATTGCATGAGTAGATGCAATTAATGAGGAGGAATGGCTTAGAACCTAACTTGTAGAGATCCCATTTTTGGAAGAAGCCATCTCAAATGGTCTTGATTAATTGTGAATCAGGCTATGATCTATAACGCCCAGAATAAAGACTTATAATGAAAAGTCAAGACATACAAGTCTTGTACATTGGAACAGTAAGTCAATTATTCAAGAAAGGAGTAATTAGCAGTTAACCATTGAAACAAAGAAGAACTTGAAGACATATCTATGAAAAGTCTCCCAAAGGAAATGTTTTCAATGAAGTATAAAGAAATGGGACTAAGGTCGTACAGTGAAGGAAGGTTGATCTCCCATAGCTATAAACCCAACCTATGTTTTGAAAAAGATAAACAAGGTTCAATGTGGTACCAACAAGTTATGGAAGAGATTATGGAGCACTAATATAAAACTTCCCATTTCTAATTAGTGCTGGTTTCTGCAAGAAAACAGGATGGATATAAATCCTTAATAAGTCTAACTTTTATCACAAGGTGTCTCGCAGAAACACCTTCGAGACTTACCTATATGAGTATGGAAATCAGGCCGTTTCCTAAGAGAAGAAGACCGTTCTCTAAAGAAGACTCATGAATCAAGGATATATGCACATGTCCATTAACGTGCTCGGCTACAAAACACATGATTTATGAAATCAATATGTGTGGAAACTCCGGTTTTATCATAAGGGATACTTGGTTCAAGACTGGTTTCACCATAGAATCTCGATAAGGCTTTGAGTTTCTTACACTAAGTGAAGGTTCAAATCCAAAAGATACCTATCATTTATGTGTTGATTTCAACGATGATGCTTAGTCTCAATTGTGCTTGAACTATGTTGGCTTGATCCCACTCGGGTACGTAGGCAGTCACTTGTGTGATGCAGCCACTCTGATTTAAAAGTTTTGTTTTATTTTTTATTTTCATGTTTTTTGTTATTGAAATAGGGGGAGATTGTTGGATATTTTCAATATCTTAGAAAATTAAATGGTTCTTTGTTTTGGTTTGCCGCTATGACGGGGAAGTGTTCTGTGTTGGATAAACACAATGGATGTTAGTTGGAGATGAAGAGACACCTTTAATAGGTGTGATGATTCATAAAAGACAACCATTCCCAATAAACACCTTATTTGTCTTTTGGAAGTGAAGAGGCATCTCCAATAGGCATGAATATCCCTATAAATAGTGAAGGCATTCTCCCATTCTTATCAATGAATTCAACCTGTTTTCTCTCCATCTAAAGCATCAATGTAATTCTTTCTAGTGTGTTCTTGATTGGGTCAAGGGGTTGCAAACCTTGAATCCAATTTCTCCGTTGTAGGGCTTTCATTGTATCCCGAAGGCATTATTTCGCATACCTGTTGTAATCGCCAATTGATATTGGGAGGGTAGAAATAATAGTCTAAAAGAAATCTTATGAGCCTTGAAAGTTTGGAGTACAACAATTTCTTTTGTGTTTTTCATCCTCTGTTTTTACCCTAAATTTCCAACAAACAATACTACCAACTTAAAGTTCGAACGAAAATCCTATATCCACCATATAGATCTATTTAATCCAAGATTTTTTACTTACAACAAAACATGTATAAATCCTTCACAAATTAACCTAATCATCTCATCGGGTCTTCCATACCGGTCAAATTCAAGCCTCGGTTTCATTCAATTAACATCAATCTAACATCTAACTGCTTTTACTTACCATTCTAATAATTAGTCCATCACCAAAACAGAGAAAAGACCCTCCTCCTCATCTCAAAGACTTGCCATTTGTAATTGCGACCAAAATTCTGCAACCATCTTCACAAAAATCCTTTTCAAGTAATCTTTCAAATGCTGCTTCACAATCCTGTCACTCTTGATGTAGGCTTTAAACATAATTTTCAAAGTGAAAAGACAGAGACATAAATAGATTAGGGAAAGAGATAAACTGAAGCATTTGGTGATTTGGTTTGTGGTAGAATCGTAAAGGAAACAAACATGAAGAATGATGCTCCTGCATTCCGGTGGCGACGATTAAAGCAAAGATGAAAATCATAGGAAATCAAGTGAAGGATAATATGGAAATGGGCGATGGATTGATTGAGGTAAAATTGAGTGCTGACGATCGGAACCTAAATGTATCAATCGACGATACGCATCTATCGATCTTTGTGTGGTCGAGATCTGCATCTCAAAGAGAAGGGTAGCCGTTAATTATTGCAACCCTTCGTTTTGGCGTGAAGAAGTGGTCGCATGGTTTGTCATTGGCACGGTGGAGCGGCGGTATGGTTGGCATGGTTTGCCATTAGCACGGTGGTGCGGCTGGCATGGTTGTCATGTCTTGGCGTAGAGACGTGGCTGGCATGGTTTGCCATCGGCAAGGTGGTGCAGCTGGCATGGTTGGCATGCCTTGGCGCAGAGACGTGGATGGCATGGTTTGCCATTGGCACGGTGGTTCGGCTGGCATGGTTGGCATGCCTTGGCGCAGTAGACGTGGCCGGGGCATGGTTTTCCATGGGCACGGTGTGCGGCTGGCATGGTTGGCATGCCTTGGCGCAGAGACGTGACTGGCATGGTTTGCCGTCGCACGGTGGTGCGGCTGGCATGGTTGGCATGCCTTGGTGCAGAGCGTGATCGGGCATGGTTTGCCATCGGCACGGTGGTGCGACCGGCATGGTTGGTATACTTGGCGCGAGACGTGGCCGGCATGGTTTGACATCGGCACGGTGGGGCGGTTGGCATGGTTGGCATGCCTGGTGCGTAGACGTGGATGGCATGGTTTGCCATTGGCACGGGAGTGCGGCGGCATGGTTGGCATGCCTTAGCGCAGTAGACGTGGCCGGGCATGGTTTGCCATCGACATGATGGTGCGGATGGCATGGTTGGCATGCCTTGGCGCAGACGTGGTCGGGCATGGTTTGTAATCGCCACGATGGTGCGGTTGGCATGGTTGGCATGCCTTGGCGCAGTAGACGTTGGTCTGGCATGGTGGTTGCCATTGGCACGGTGGTGCGGATGGCATGGTTGGCATGCCTTGGCACATAGACGTGGTCGGGCATGGTTTTCCATTGGCATGGTGGTGCGGTTGGCATGGTTTGCCATTGGCACAAGGGCGGCTGGCATGGTTGGCATGCCTTGGCGCAGACGTGGTCTTGCATGGTTTGCCATTGTCACGGTGGTGCGTTGGCATGGTTGGCATGCCTTGGCGCAGACGTGGCTGGCATGGTTTTCCATGTGCACGGTGGTGCGATTGGCATGGTTGGCATGCCTTGGCGCAGAGACGTGGATGGCATGGTTTGTCATTGGCACGGTGGTGCGGCCGGCATGGTTGGCATGCATTGGCGCAGAGACGTGTCTTGCATGGTTTGCCATTGGCACGTTGGTGCTACTGGCATGGTTGGAATGCCTTGGCGCAGGACGTGGATGGCATGGTTTTCCACCGTACCGGTGGGAGAATTAGGTTAGGTGTATACAGAGGTGATGTCGTTAATACTAAGGGTTCTTTGCTGTGGAATTTGGACTTCCATAAAATTCCAAATATAGTAGGTTAAGTTTTCCTTTTGAGTTTATAATTTTTAAACCAATCATACGTTGCCAAGTGTCCTCGCGAATTCCAAATTGAATTTGGTTTCCTTTTTTTATAGTCTTTTCCTA
The DNA here is from genome assembly GCA_023531295.1 of Papaver armeniacum. NCBI lineage: Eukaryota > Viridiplantae > Streptophyta > Magnoliopsida > Ranunculales > Papaveraceae > Papaver > Papaver armeniacum. Next base: position 6,702 of record JAJJWW010009515.1, read on the forward strand.
TTCTTTTTAAACCAATCAGACGTTGCCAAGTGTCCTCGCGAATTCCAAATTGAATTTGGTTTCCTTTTTTCTTTTTGTTTTCCTATTCTTTTTGAACCAATCATACGTTGCCAAGTGTCCTCACCAAAACGCTTGTTTCACAAAACTCAAAAAGACATATTTCAGCCAATAAAAAGCGAGGATTTCCTCACCTTTCAACATGGGAGCTACCATCACTATGATTTTCCTCTCACTTAAAGACAGTTCGAAGGCGTGAAGCTACGTGAAAGAAAATGATAAAAATGTTAAGGGAAAATTGGGAAAATGCCCCAATATGGATCGCAATCTTGGTGATCTGCCATAACGTTAAAAAAAGTTGGAAAAATACCCCGCTGTTAGAAATTTCGGTTAAGTCCACAAGTGCGACTTCCCACGTGCGGAAAAAAAAATGTCCAACATGTCCAACATGCAATTGTGACACTCCGAAGTAAGAAAATGCATAGATCAAAAGTCTGTTATGGGTTGGTATGAATGTCAACATGCAATTGTGACACTCCGATGATGCGAGAACTAGTGTAGACAACTGACATAAGAAATTTTGAATCACTCTATTGGGTTGCAAGAAAAAAAAAAGAAAAAAAAAAAGATCAATTTGGCAAAATTCCAGATCACGAGCCTCATGGAAAAAATTTGGGGTCAATCTTGCGTCATTGAGCAAATTCTAGACAGCGATCATGAGTGCAAATGCTGGCGCACAATGAATAATTTAGGCCCCAAACCAATTTTTGGACACGAGACGAACTTTGTCTTCGTGCATGGATCACAATGGCATGTTAGATCAAAATATAGAAAATTATTGATTTTGAGTCACGGATAAACTTTTATCTAACTAAATCAAAGTCGTAGATGGTTAATCAAAGACCTCATTTTTCAAAGGTTAGATTTGTGCAATATTTAATTTCTTTCTCACCCTTGATAAGGATAAGGGCACACTTTAGGGTTTCATTTATAGCTGCACTCTCTATCCTATATATTCTCACTGAAACCGAACTACAATTTCGCCGTCTCTTCTTTGTTTTGAATCTCCGCAATCTAGAAGCTCTTTCATATTGATCTGCTCCGTTTGAGAAATGGATTATTGGGAACATCCACCTAGAATCTACCTGCACTATGATTTCTCCTCTCAAAAGTAAACGGTGGAGACAGTGGCTGATGCAAGGAAATGACAGATGATGGGTTGTTGTTTCCCAGCAGGAGGGACAAACATTGAAATCTCATCTTTCCATGTTTGTGTGCTTCGAATGGCCAACCATCCATCTATTGGATTAATACAATGGTCTCATCGATCATTTAGCTGCCTCTTTATTTGCTTTGGTTAATTATGAATCCGAACGACACAGTGGAATTCTGTATCTATGTAACTAAACTTGCTTCTTTTTTTATTCTTAGTAAATTATGAATAAAAGTCTGGATTGTAACCAAACAATTTGCAGGTAGAAACTAGTAGGTATCATGTTTTGAATTTTCTATGTTAAAATGTTTTGAGTACCCAGATCCAATTGCACATTGTTAGAGATAAAGTGTCGCTGGACAAATCTCATTTTGGTTGATTCAGATTAATTTCATTCTTCTCAGTTTTAGAAATGGGAAAGTACAAAGATATTTAAACCACACAGAACCGCCAACTTGGTTAGCCGGTAGAACACTACTGCTCTTACCTATACGTGTCAGTTGTGACACGCTTACCTCACACGCTCTCAACAAGACACGCTTATAACACACACTCTCAACAAGAATAGAAATCTATTCTCTGACACCCCCCCGCAAGTGCAGCGTCGATGAGTAATCAGAGACACTGAGCTTGAGTCGTAGAGTAGCAAACCACGGAAGAAGATAGACCCTTGGTGAATATATCGGCTAATTGATCTTGAGTAGATATGAATCTCGACTTCTAAGGAACGAGCTGCAACAAGTTCTCGACATAATGAAAGGCAATCTCAATGTGTTTCATTCTGTTGTGAAAGATGGGTTAGCAGAAGGTAAGTGGCACCCATATTGTCACACCATAGTACTGGAGCCCTTGGAGAGTGAAATCCAAGTTCAGTTAGAAGAGATTGAATCCAAACTATTTCTGAAGTCGCATCAGCTAATGCACGATATTCTGCCTCTGTGCTTGAACGAGACACAGTCTTTTGTTTACGAGAACACCAAGAAATCAAGTTGGGACCAAGAAAAATTGCCATACCTCCAGTGGAACGACGATCGCGAGGTCACCAGCCCCGGTCAACATCCGAGAAGGCTTGAAGCTGAAGTGAACTAGAGCACTTGAACTGTAAGCCATAGCCAAGAGTACCCTGTAAATAGCGGAGAATTCTTTTAACTGCAGTCCAATGGGCTTCTGAGGGAGATTGCATATGCTGACAAGCTTTATTGACAGCATAAGAAATATCAGGTCTGGTAATGGTAGCATATTGCAGAGCACCCACAACACTCCTGTAAAGTACAGGGTCCTCAAATAGTGGAGATGCATCACTAGTGTTGGAAGGTGCAAATGGAGTGGAGTAAGGCTTGGCAAATGTCATCTTAGTCTTGTGTAATAAGTTGGAAATATACTGCTCTTGAGAAAGATGAAGACTCGAGAATTCCTTGATGCTTGAATGCCCAGAAGAAGTGAAGGTCGCCTAGATCCTTTATGGCAAACTCATTGCTAAGAGCACTCAAAAGTTGGTCAATGGAAGAGTCGGAGCTACCAGGTGACAAGAATGTCATCTACATAAATGAGCACATACAAAGTCCGCAGAAGAGTCAACTTTGAAGAAGAGGGAAGTGTCAGTTTTAGAAGCTTGAAAACCATATTGCAGAAAACCGGCCGAGTCTTGCAAACCAAGCCCCCGGGTGCTTGCTTCAATCCATAGAGATTTCTTGAGTTTGCGACATGATTAGGTAGTAACTTATCTCGCATAACCAGGGGGTTGAACCATAAAGACTTCCTCTTGTAAATGACCATGAAGAAAAGCATTTTTGACATCAAGTTGTCTAATCTGCCATCCTTTGTAAAGAGAAATAGAAATGATCATTCTAATTGTTGTAGGCTTGACCACAGGGCTGAAAGTGTCTTGATAATCAATGCCCTCAACTTGATTGTAGCCTTTTGCAACCAATCTTGCCTTGTATCTCTCAATAGTGCCATCTGCTTTTCTCTTAATTCTAAAAATCCACTTACAGCCAATGACATTGTAACCTGAATCTACTTGCACTAACTGCCAGGTACCATTTTGCAAAAGTGCAGTGATTTCTTCATCCATGGCGACTCTCCATTTGGGATCTTTGCAAGCCTCGAGTAGCATGTAGGAACTGTTATATCTTCACAAACAGTTTGAACTTCAGAAGCATAGACCTTGGGCTTGAAGATACCTTGCTTACCTCTTGTGGTCATTGAATGAGCATTAGTGACAGAGGATGAAGAAGCGTGCAGTATGAGATGCAGTAGTAGGCAAATCAGGTGAAGATATACGTATTGTGTCATGTCCCGTTGATGTATCCACTTCATTAGATATAACAAAGGGGAGCTTTAATAACTGAAGTAGAAGTACTTGAGGGCAAAATAGTGGCAGAAGTAAGGGCAGCATTAGAAGAATCATCTGCTTGAAAGATCGATGCATATGGAAAAACATTCTCATCAAACACCACATCTCTAGAAATAATGAGCTTTCCTGTAAGAGGATTGAAACATCTATACCCCTTGTGTAGCTGACTATAGCCCAAAAAGATACATTTAACAGACCTGGGTTCTAATTTGTGAGCATTGAATGGTCTTAGACAGGGGAAGCAGGCACAACCAAATGTATGTAAGAATTTATAACTGGGGTAATTTGAAACAAAGTTTCTAGAGGTGACAAACTTATCCAATGTGGGAGTTGGTAATCGATTGATTAGAAAGTTTGCAGTCTCAAAGGCATATGACCAAAATGAGAGAGGTAAGGAAGCATGAGAAAGTAATGCTAAACCAGTTTCAACTATATGTCTATGTTTTCTTTCAGCTCTACCATTTTGAGCATGAGCATGTGGGCAAGATACCCTGTGACCAATTCCACAATTGTCCAAATATGCAGAGACATTTCTGTATTCCCCTCCCCAATCAGATTGTACAAATTTGATTTTTTCTATGAAGTTGATTCTCTACATGAGATTTAAACTTGATGAAGGTGTCAAGTACTTCTGATTTATATGCTAAAGGATATAACCAAGTAAATCTGCTAAAAGAATCAATAAAGGAAACATAATACTTGAATCCATTGATAGAGCAAAGAGGGGAAACCCATACATCTGAGTGGATTAAATCCAAAGGACCATACACAGAATTTGAACTATTTGGAAAAGGTAAGGCATGATTCTTTGCCAATTGACAAGCCGAGCAAACAGGTTTTAGACAAGTGATCATCAAGTACCTCATGAACTCGAAGATAAAACATTCTTTAAAGTCTTGTATGCTGGATGTCCAAGTTTATTGTGCCATGTGGATGATGAAGGAGCAGTGGAAGTAAGTGCTTGTTTGAGTTGAGCAGTAGTAAAGTCCAAGTGATATAAGCCATCTCTAACAGGACCAGTAAGCAGAACCTTGTTGGTAGTCACATCCTTCACATAGAATTTATCATGATAAAATTCAAAGAAACAGTTATTTTCCTTTGTAAACTGGTGTACTGAAATGAGATTTCTAGTAATGGATGGAACATGAAGAACATTTGAAAGTGTAAATGTGCAAGTATCATTTTTAATAATTGAAGCACCAATATGAGAAATGTTCAAACCTGAGCCATTTCCAACTCTAACATGATCCTGTCCTTGATATTCTGAATGCATATTTAGATTTGTGAGATCGAGAGGTGATATGATGAGTAGCACCTGAGTCGTGCACCCATCCAGCCGGGTAGAAGGAGAATTCTCATTGTAAGCAGCAAAGGCTTCTGGTTCAGGACACCAGAAATCATCATAATCATCACCAGGATATGAAGAAGTAGTGTAATGTGCCTGAGCCATGTAGTTATCATTGGTAGCATATCTATATCTGCATTCCTTTGCTGAGTGACCAGGTTTGATACAGATTTGACACTCAATGTAGTAGTTATATCTGATTGGATGCTGTGGAGGAAAGAAATTGGGAGGAGGACCTCCAGATCTGTTACCAGTTCGACCACCATTAGCAAATCGTCCACCTCTAAAACCACCTCTAAAACCACCTCTATTACCATGAGTACCACCACCATGAGGACCACCACTAACTCTGTTAAAAGTACCTCTCTGAGAATTCCACTGAGGTTGTGAAGAAGATGAATGAGATGAAGATCCTGTGTAATGTTGGTAATAGGCTGAGGGTGGAGAGTAGTACTGATATTGTTGATCAAAGGTAGGTAATGAAGAATGAGGGTGATGTTGTGGAGTAGATATGTTTGCAGAAGCAGTGGTTAGATCTAGTTTAGATTCTGAGCTAACTCTAGCTTCTTCAGACAACAACAGGCCTAATAATTCAGCAGTGGTGATCAGATTATCATTCTTCAATTGCTGAGTTGTAACTGAGGTTTTGAAAGCATTGTATTCAGCCGGTAATCCTTGAAGAATGTGAAAAACTAAATCCTCATCTGATATTGGACGATCGATTTGAGCTAATTGATGAGATATAGATCTTGCTTTGTTAAAATACACTAGCATCGAATCACTACTTTTCTTCAAATGAACTAAATCAGTTTTCAATTGCATCAATCTTGATTTGGTAGTAGCATTGTAATTATGTTCAAGACGAACCCAAATTTCATGAGAAAATGTGCAATCGATTACCTGAGAGTGAGTTTCTTCGACACAAGCAGAAAATAGCCATGAGAGAATAGCTTGATCTTGATTCACCCAATAATTGTACAGCGGATTGAAGACAAACTCATTTTCAGGATCTGAATCCACAAAGCCTTCTTTGGAAACAATTTCTTGTCCTGCTGGAGATGTTTTGCGATAGTATTTCACTGGACAATGGAAGGATCCATCAACAAATCTGAACAGATTGTAGCTACGTAGAAGAGGAACAATCTGTGATTTCCAGAGAGGATAATTTGTTGAAGTTAGTTTAGACGGAGGTTTGAAAGTTAATGAAATATGTTTGTTGATATCTGCCATTGTTTGAATGAAGTGTTAAATTGAAGGTAATTTTAGGGTTTTGAATTAGAGCTCTGATACCATGTTAGAGATAAAGTGTCGCTAGACAAATCTCAATTTTGGTTGATTCAGTTTCATTTCATTCTTCTCAATCTTTAGAAATGGGAAAGTACAATGATATTTAAACTACACAGAACCGCCAACTTGGTTAGCCGCAGAGAACACTACATGCTTTACCTATACGTGTCGGGCTTGTGACACGCTTACCTCACACGCTCTCAACAAGACACGCTTATAACACACACTCTCAACAAGAATAGAAATCTATTCTCTGACACACATCAATGATTCTATTGTTGTTTCTAAAAATTTTTCGATCAAATATGTAATTCTCTGTTTTGTCTAAATAAAGAACTTTTGGCTACTGTTACGTTACATTTTGATGATTTGTGTCTTAAATGTATTCTTAGGGTATGTGAATATCACTTCTATTTCAGAAACAATAATGAAACTCAAAAATTTAGAAACTAAAACAATTTGCTTCTAAATTTTTTTGAAAACTCAATATTTTATTACCTACAGATCAAAATGGTCGACAGTTTATAAAAGACCTACAAAATTTAGTAGAAGGGTGATTTCCTTACGTGTTGTGTACCATATTAACTCTTTAAAAAGTTTAGCATTTTCCAGTACTTATAAATATGTAGGAACAAAATCTCGCAACAGTTACATCTCAGCGAAGTTTTAACTAAAGAGTGGTTGCAACGATAGTCGCAGAGTATTAGAGAAGTGATGTAGCTAATGACGTTAGCTTAGTCATAAGGAAAGTGTGAAGATTCTGCGAAGATAGGGATTACCTTGCGAAGAAAACTCTTGTAAACTTGCGAGAGCAACGCATATCAGATCCGAAAATAAAGGCCGGATTAGCTGTCATCCACTATGTAGTATCCTATATAAAGGACCAAGCAAAGTCGAGATGAAAGAGATCTTCTTGAGAGTTGGAGGAGAACAAATATGAGAGAGAAAGTCCAGAGTTATTTTAATTGCCTTGTATTCATATTATATTTGTAAGATTCATTAAAAATATAAATAAAGCATTCCTAATTGATCATGGAATTTGGTTAGAATAGTATATAATCTTGGAGGGGTGTGGTCGTAGGAAATCCTGCAACCACAAAAGCAATGACATGAACATGCAAAATTTGATAAGGTTGCTAACAAGAATAAAAATTTATTCGGGGTGTTTAAATTTTCGTCCAAGACGAAACATTTTTCACCTATGGAAAGGTATACCGCCAAACAAACTAGTACCTTGTCATTATTCTTGTTGAGGACTTTTTCTGGCCAAAATTTATGTTTAAACAGTAACTTTACTTACATTACCTTAATTCCTAATCTACAAAATCATTCTCACCCGGTGACTTTTGGCCCATTAGTTTAAGTAACACAATTTATAAACTTGGGAAAAATTATTTCTCGAAACCAATCCGCTTTCATTCCGGACAGTCAAATAACTGATAATATTATAATTGCACATGAAGTTCTCCACAAAATGAAAACTTCAAAAAATAAAAAAGGTCATTTTGCTTTAAGGGCTTCAGATCATGAGTTTATGTTTGATTTCCTTAGTTAATCAAAATAACTTGATCTATCAATAGCATTTGATAGAGTTGAGTGGGTTTTTCTTGAAAAGATTTTGTCTGCTTGGGTTTAGTAATGACTAGTGTCAGCTTATTATGCAATGTGTTTCTACCACTTATCTATTTGGAACTATAGAAATGATGTTTATTTTTAACCATGTTATTCCCAAAAGAGATTACGAGAATTCCCAAATGTAAACCAGTTCAAGTTACTAGAGCCTTAAGTAAACCCAGGGATATGGAAAAATCATATGATGTGAGTTGGTCTGTCAGTTTTGATGCTTCTTATAAAGAAACTAATCATTTAATTGGATTTGTCATTACTATTAAAAACTTTTGAGGAAGCTATATGAGTTCAGAGCAGGGTCAGGATGGGAAGTCGGCCCCTTAAAGCACTTCTGCAAGCTCTTAATTGGAAAATTAAATTAAGCTGGAGTCCTGTTGAATTTTCAATGACTGCAGAATTCTTATTTCTGCTATTTATGAAGACAACAACTACCAACCTCACTGGAGAGAGCAAATTAATGTCAAGAAGTGCATTTCTATGTTTAATTATGTTAGTAGTATTAGTAATGTGTTCCTTAAGTTTAAAAGAAGAACTTTACTGTTTTCCCCAGATAAGTTAGCTAAAGAAGCAAGATCTTCATGTATCTCATGGTTTGCAGCTGAAACTTTAGTTTGTGAGGCGAGGGATCTGTTTTTTTCGATAAACTAAACTCGTTTCCTATCTTAAGCTCTGTAATCTTGGCTTTTTCTTAAAATATCGGCTTTATTTATCAAGAGAAAAAAAAAAGTAGTAATGAAATTCAAAATGTGGTATTTTCTTAAATGCAATGGGTAAAATTATTATTATTAGATTATATCCGGTGGGCTAATTTTACGGGCCTCTGGCTGTGCTACATAGAAGTTGTTACCCATGATAAGGATTAGGGCACATCACCACACACTTTAGGGTTTCATTTATAAACTAGCTACCTCTCTTTAAATCTCACTAGCTACAACTTCGCCGTTTTGCTCTCCTCTCTTTTTGAATCTTAAACTCTAAAATTCAGGGGAAGTTCTTTCATTTTGATTTTCTCTCGTTTAAGAAATGGATTATTGGGAAGAACATCCTCAAATCTAACTATATAGAAAATCTACCCGCAATATGATTTCTCCTCTCAAAAGTAAGTCGTTTTCTTCAAAATTAACCACAGATATCAGAGGCAGATGCAAGGAAATGATACATGGGTTGGTGTGCTGCTGATGAACAAGAAACATTTAAATCTCATCTTTTGATGTTTCTGTTCATCAAATTGTGAATCTCAGTTGAATTGTCTATCCATGTAACTGAATTTTCCTTTTTTATTTTTCATAAACTCTGTATGAAAGTCTGGATTGTATGAAAGTCTGATTGCAAGCTAGAAAATAGTCGGAAATGAAATTTGCAATTGTGTCTATTTTTAGAACGTTTGAGTTTCTTGATTGCATATCAATGATCCTGTGGTTGTTTCTAATTTTTCTCGATCAAATATGGAATCCCATGAGTCTAAGTATTATGATATGATAATTTTCAAGCATCTGCTGTTATTCTTAAATTTCATTATGCTTTAGTCTTATTAAGATTTGATATTACATGTATAGATATTTGATCTTGGGTTTATTCCTTCACGACTGGGATGAGTTTATTTAGCACTGAAAGATTATGATAGGAATCGATGCTGTTCTTCAATCCTGAGTGGGAGTCTGTTAGTGACAATTTGTTGTTCTAGTTTGCAAGTCCTAGCTGTTGTTAATTCGCTATCAAGAAGCCGTTGTACTTTGGTAAAACAAACACTCCACCAATAGTTTAAACCATTTGCAGTACATAAAATCCTAGATGTCTAGATTAGAAGATTGTAACCAGAGTACACAAATAGACACTGCCTTTCAAGAAAATTGAATGCATTTGGTGAATGTATCTATCTTCTTCATTCTCACCAATCCTTCCATGAGAATCTCCCTTGTCAGATAACTTGGACACTGCCTTTCTCTTTTGTCCGGAGATTGGAGAAGGAAGCCTCATCTTTATCCATCCCTTTGTTGCAAATGTGCTCCAAAAAAACGACATGTGAAACTCTTTCTATTCTCAGAGTTAGATTTGCATGATGTAAATGTCTTGTGTGTTCTTGTAGTATTAAAAAACACGGTAATATGCAAATATATTTGTCACAAGTAATTTTTATAGCTACTGCTTTGAAGACTACCCAAAGCCAGCGAACTCCATTAATTATTGTCCTTCAAATTTGGCATCAAGGATGATTAGGAACACATAGCAAAGGTGCAAATGCCTTCTCAGCAAGAACTGACCTTGTCTCGATGTTGGCCAAGGTAGAATGACAACTCCAACCAATTAACATTCCGGTATTTCACCAGTTCCTCATAAAGTCCCTCTCTGTGGATGTAGCCCCTGACTGACCCTTAGCCTCAGCCAGGGCCGGTCCTGACTTTTTTTGCCCCGAAGTGGACTAAATTTTTTTTGCCCCCATAATGATTTTATTACACTGCAGCTTAACTTAGTGTAACAAGAACATTTTTTAACTCTTGTTTTTATTTTGAGATCGTAATGTTTGCTTCTTTTTCAAGTGAAGCCATGTCTTAAAGGAGAAAAAAAGGTGACTACGGTAAACAAAAATTTGAATAGTGGTATGAATACAGCTTATGATTTTTCGATTACAAATACTAAGGCTTAGTTTGGTAATGCTGTGGCTTTTGCAGAAGCGCTTTTCTGCTGTGCTGTGCTGTGCTGTGCTGTGTAAAAAAAGCAGTTAGGTGTTTGGTAAACTATACATTAAAAGCTAAAGCTGATTAAAAAGGTTATCAAATTGTGTTTGGTAAAATATTAGTTCAGTTATTGTATTTATAGCAAATGACTAAAATAGACATAACATTTTAATGTGAATCCACTTTATGGGATAACAAAAATCAAACTAAGATCAAAAATTTATTTAATATTGGCTCTTATTTTTATTTTTGATTATTTTTTTTATATAAATTTCACCACATATATATACACATGAAAGTGTAGTACGAATATCAAGAATATATGCAAATCATTTATGAAGATAAAATAGAATTTTGTATTGAAATGGTATAGAAAATATAATTTGAAATTAAAAATAATAATCTTTAAAGAGCATGATATAGATTGAAAATAACAATCTATAAGAAATATGATATGGAGAATAAGATATTGATTGTAAAAAATTTAAGGGTAACTTTTGTCATTTATAAAATAAAGTAGGGATAAAAAAGATAAATCAAGCATTAAATTTATGTGGGACCAGAGCTTATGCTTTTGGAGCTTTTAAAAGTTTCCTCCCCAGCTTATGAAAATTGGGGAATTTTAGAAGTGCTTTGGACAAAAAGCATTTTAGAATTTTTTTACCAAACACCAATATGGAAAATTATTACTATATATATTTTTTTGAAAGTGCTTTTGGAAAAAAAAAAAAGCATTACCAAACTAAGCCTAAATCCTATAATTTTTTGATAGGAAAATCTTTGAACATTGACATCAACCAATTGTGACAGCAATCAGTTATGTTGTGTACATAACAAGTCAATGCCTTATTAGGATACCTCCTAAATTTTAGTAGTTGCGATTTTTTTTTTCTAAGACTAAGGCCGAGTTTGGTAATGCTTATTTTTTTTCAAAAGCACTTTTAAAACCTATATATGTCAATAAATTTTGAAGTTGGTGTTTGGTAAAAAAAACTAAAGTGCTTTTTATCCAAAGCACTTCCCAAATTCCTCAATTTTTAAAAAGTCGGGAGGAGGAGCTTTTAAAAGCTACAAAAGATAAGTCATGGTCCCACATAAATTTAATGCTTGATTTATCTTTTTTATCCCTACTTTATTTTATAAATGACAAAAAGTTACCCTTAAATTTATATACGATCAATTTTTTACTATTTCTTATATTGCATTCTTTTAAATATTATTATTTTTTATTATTTCGAACTATTTTATATACTATTTATTTAATTTTTCAACAGTAGAAATAAATACAAATATTAAATAATTACTTAATTTTAGTTTCATTTTTTGCTTGAATAATTACTTAATTTGTCAACAGTAAAAATAAAAACAAATATTAAATAATTACTTAATATTATATTTAAACGATTATTACATTAACTAGTTGGAAGCCTAACAAGCTAAGCTCCAACGACATACTACTACATTAATTGAACAAAGTTTTCGTGCTAGCCTACCAATGGGCCCTCATGGGGAACCTTGCCAAGGGGAGCCGAAACGGGCGGGAGGGGGGTAGATTGTGTCACAAGGGGGGCAAACTAACACTACCTTCCATGTTAATTCCTGCAATATTTCATCGGGGGACTCAAACCTGGGACCTCCTGGAGCGCATTAAACTTTGGTGAACGGGATGACCAGCTGAGCTAGGGGCCCGTTCTTAATTGTTAAGTAAAATAATTTTTTAACAATCATAATGATAGTGGTAATTAGTATGAACATTAATATTATATAGTAAAAAAATTAATTATTTTTAAACCCAATAAAATTGAATAAAACTACCATGAGTGATATGTCTGCTTTTTGTCATTTGTTACAACACCAATGGTTGAATCAAATTTTAACAAACACATTTTGATTGCTTTTTTAATCACTTCAACTTTAATTAATATTTTACCAAACGCTCTAACTGCTTTTTTTTCTCACAAAGACACAAAGAACGCACAGCAGAAAAGTGCTTTTACAAAAGCCGCAGCAATACCAAACTAAGCCTAAGTCTTATGGGGTGCTAGTCTAGCACCTAGATTAGCAGTCAGGACTACCTCCTAAGTCTTATGGGAGTGCTAATCTACAGCTAGATTAGCAATCCACGCACCAAATAACAACCATTCTTCGCGCCTGGGGCCGCTAAACCATTGGGCCGCTTTAAATCTCAAACCCGTCGATCAAAAATAAATTCTCAATCAATAACCATTCCGCGAAAGGTAGTTTTTCAAGCGCCGAATCATTCAAAAGAACTATCTAAAGATGCCAGTTCACATACTAGCAACCTGCAGGAGAGAGAACTAGTGTTAACTTTTTTGCCACACTTTTTTTTTTTGAATTGCAACACTTAAGGAAGAATTTGATAAACCTCCAATAAGACTTAGTCTAAGCCTGCAATAAGGAATAAAGGATTATTTAGTGGAAAATGCCTTATTAGATACCTCCTAAATTCTAGTAGTTGACTTTTTTTTTTTCTAAGCCTGCAATAAGGAAGAAAGGATTATTTAGTGGAAAGAGAAAAGAATTTCCAATTTAGCCCTAAAACTATTTAATTTATGCCCCATATATCACATATTTTGCGAATAAGCCCCTAAAAATGTTTTTATTTTTGATAAAAACCCAAAACATAAAGCGATTACTTTGTTGCCCCTAGGCCTTGATGCCCCAAAGTGGAGCTTTCCCTGCTTCCCCTTTGGGGTCGGCCCTGCCTAAGCGATTATTTTTTTTTCTTTTTTACGATGCCAATTAGTGCTATATAGGAGCAGTTAATTAGGAAATTCAAATGTCTTGGACTAGAATTTAATTTTGTTTATCCCATTTATGAACATCCAAATCCAAGAACTAAGTAGTTGACAAACCCATAGTTGCGAACAAGTTGATAGAAAAACCAACCGGTGATTGTAACGGCTGTCTTAATTGCTCATACATTTTCATATTTTATTTTTTTTCTTCTTGTGATATTTGTTATCGAGTTGTACATCATGTATATATATGCAAGGATGACCAAATCTAATTGCAGGGTCACAAATTTATACCACTGCCGGTGCCGAATACTTTTCCATCTGAATACTGATGGTATTATCTTTTTAACGGTTTTATCATTGGTCCCGTTGAATTGCAGCACATTATGGCTCGGTGAAAATACATGTTCCCTAGCTTATAAAGAACAATTTAAATGTGGTGAGAAACCGTAGACAACAAATAGTTGTTAGAAGTTATTTTTTTTATCCTTATTTTACAAATATTGGATGATTAAATTCAAGAACTGCAATTTCGTGATTTGTCTTCAATAACTTAATGATTTTAGGATCCTAACTGCATACCAAATAGACTTGCGCACTTGTATTTTTGTGAAGTACATCCTTTCAAGTTCTACTACTGTGTTATAAGTTCATATGGCTGCTTCTTTTAGTGATCTCTGTAATGGCATATGCAGCAAACTTGTCCAACTTGATGTTGCAAAGGCTGTGTCAAGAAGTAGTTTGTAAGATGATAGTTTGGAAGTGGAATGAGATGGAATTGCAAAGCTGATTGGTACTGGTAAAGATGCAAGCAGAATTGCGCTTTAGATGTCGTAAACGTAAATTTGCGATGTTGTTGTTGGAGTCGAGTTATAAGTTTTTAACAAGGTTGTAGTAGGTGAAAAGAACAAATGGGAGTTGAAGTGTGCATAATAGTTTGGTGTTGCAGCAGAAGCGAGGTGATTAGAGATGTGTTTCACATGTTAAGTTGAGCTTGTTTTTTCCAAACCACATAGTTTTTTATATGCATGTTACCTTATGTATGCATGAATCTATGGTGCAATGGTAGCACAACTGACTATATGTCAGAAGATGTATGTTCGACTCTGGACAACTTGTGCTAGTTGCCTCCATATCTGGAGACAACTTGGGCTAGTTGCTTTCACTTTTGAAGACAACTTTGAGATAATTTCTCCATATTTGGAGACAACACAGGCTAGTTAGTTCGTTTTTTGAAGACAACTTTGTGCTAGTTGTCTTCGATTTGGAGACAACTTGACCTAGTTGCCTTCATTTGTTTTAGCAACCTGAATTAGTTGTCTTCATTCTATTAGAGACAACTTGTTCTAGTTGCCTCCACTTTCGAAACAACTTAAGCTAGTTGCGTTAGATTTGGAGACAACTTGACAAGTTGACTCCACATGGTGGTGGGTGTTGATGGCGGCGGTAGTTGCTAGTGGTGGTGGTGGCGTTGACAAGCGGCGGTGGTTGCTGCATCGTGGTGGATAGGAAAGTGGCGTGGTTGACGGTGACGGCGGTGGTTGGTGGTGGCGGCGGTGGTTGAAAGTGGTGGTGGAAGAAAGTGTCGGTGACATGGTGGTGGTTGACAAGTGATGGTGGCGGTGGCCAACAACGGCGGTGGTGGTGTTCGGCGATGGTGGTTGGTGGTTAGCGACGGTGGTGGTGGTTGAAGGTGGTGGTGGACATCGGTGGTGGTGGACGACTTTAATGGTGGACAAGTGGTGGTGACGACGGCAATGGTGGACAGTGGTGGTGGGGTCATGGGTTTTTTTTTTTTTTTTAATAGTGGTTAGTGTTAGTGGTTTTGTATATACATCATACAAAAGAGGGTATTTTAGTAATGTAATAAGTTTAGGGGTATAATTTAAGTTAGTAAGGGTATATTTCAATGGGTCTTATAATAGGGGTGTATAGATAATGTTCCCTTAATTTTTCTTTTGGGTCAAGAACATATTACCAGATTGGCCGATTTGCTGGCCATATAATTAAACACGGATGATATTTCACAACGGAAAAATATCTAAGAGGGTGTTGTTTGGATACGGTAAGCAAAAACTAATCACCAATCGGATTAGGTCCAGCGGGCTAGTTATATGGGCCTCTTGTTGAAGTTCTTATCCTTGATAAAGATAAGGGCACACCACACACTTTAGGGTTTTATTTATAAACTGGCTACACTCATCTGTATCGATCTCATTGAACCACAACTTCGCCTCTCTGGTTTTGAATCTCTGCAGAAGCTCTTTCATTTCGATTCGATCCGATCAGGTTAAGTAATGGATTATTGGGAACATCCACCTAAAATCTACAAGCACTATGATTTCTCCTCTCAAAATTAAGTCAGATCCAGTGAAGACTAGCAACCAGAAATACCGAAATGAGATGATAAGAGGGGCTGCTCCAGCATCCTTTCATTGAAATACTGGTGTTACTTCCTGCTGGGCTGCTCCCTATATTGACGTGGTTTGTTATAAATCTGTTAAGTAAAGAATTATAAATCTTCTTTTTCTCCATGAACCTTATAAATCCTTTGCTTCTTCTTGTAATTTCTAAATAAAAGTCTCTATTATATAACCAAACAATTTGCTAATAGAAAATATTCGGATACGAAATTTGAACTTTTGAATTTGTTTTTAACGTTAAAGTTTCCAGATTCAAAATTGCATGTTCTGCTGTTTTAAAATTTTCCAATCAAATATGTAATATTATGTGTCTAAAAGATTTGAGATTGCAGGCAAGTTTTGATCTTTGGAAAGTTTTATTTATAAACCAAGTTACACACGTATACAAGTTTGCCGTTTTTGTCTCCTCTCAGATCTGAATCTCAAAAATCCATAAGAAGTTCTTTCCTTTGGTTTGCTCAAATGGAATATTGGGAACATTCATTGACATACAAAGTAAAGAACGATCGTACACTATATGATTTTTCTTCTCAAAATTACATCGGAACAAGAGGCCGATCAACAAATATGATAAATGGGATGGTGTTTTTACGTGTAGAGAACAAACATTCCAGGCTGATCTTTTGGATCAAACTACGCCACCAGCCATCTATTGCACATCTTGTTTGTTTCCCTCGTTTTGTTTCAAGATCTGCGTAGTAGATCTCTAAGGCTTAGTTTGGTATTGTTTTGTAAAAGCACTTACCTTTGTAAGGTTCTTTGTCTTGTCTTGCGAGAAAAAGCGATTCAGACGTTTGGTAAAATATTAATTAAAGTTAAAGCTTTGATTAAAAAAACAATCAAAGTGTGTTTGGTAAAATACTAGATTCAACCATTGTTGTTGTGGCAAATGACAAAAACAGACAATATCTTTAAAAATAGTTTTATTCAATTTTATTGGGGTTAAAAATAATTAATTTTTTTACTATTAAATATAAATAGATTAAATTTTAAATTTTACTAATTATTACTATTATTATGATTGTTAAGAAAATTATTTTTACTTAACCAATTTTAAATATATATAATTTTCAAACAAAAAATAAACTAAAATTAAGTAATTATTTAAAACTTGTTTTTATTTTTATTTTTGACAAATTAAATGAAATGGTATCATACAATAGTTTGAAAATAAAATATAAGAATATTTAAAGAATAAAATATAAGAAATAAAAATTGATTATATATATATTTAAGGGTAATTTTTGTCATTTACAAAATAAAATAGGATAAAAAAAATAAATCAAGCACTAAATTTTAGGACCACATTTATGCTTTTGTAGCTTTTAAAAGCTCCTCCTCTCAAATTTTTAAAAATTGAGGAATTTGGAAGTCTTTGATAATAAGCACTTGATTTTTTTACCAAACACCAATTTCAAAAATTATTGTCATATATAGGTTTTGAAAGTGCTTTTGGAAAAATAAAAGCATTACCAAACCCAGCCTAAGTAAAGATTCAAGCTCCATGACACAGTAGAAGTCTCTATGTAACATTTTTTTTTTGTGGAAATTCAAGTAAAATTCTGGATTGTAACCAAACAATTAGCAACAAGAAAATAATCGGAAACTCAAATTTTTTTTTTCTTTTTTATTTGAAACGTTTGAGACTGCATTCAATTGCATATCAATGATTTTTTATTTTTTCACCAAGTATGTCTAGATTTCAACATGGAGTACTAGTACTTAGAACTAAAGAAAAATAAAGAATATGATCCTTAAACAGATATTCAGACTTACAATCCAAACATAACTCCACATCCAAAGTACTTTCTTTGGTGAGAATGATTTGTAATTTTGGGTTCGAAAGTTCAAAGAAGATAAGATTATGCTCATGGTGTATGTTGACATGCCCGCATATATAAGAGTTTATAGGGGAACAAGATCATCACAAAGTGGAGTATGAAATTAACAAATAAAAATACTTACGTTGATAAGGATAAGGGCACTGTTGGATTATGTCCAGCGGGTCAGTCCTGTAGGCTTCTTCTTGTGCCCAATCGAAGTTGGTTACCCTTGATAAAGAGGATAAGGGCACACCACATACTTTAGGGTTTTATATATAAACTAGGAGGCTACACTCTCTTCTTATATCTCACTTACTGAAACAAAACTACAACTTGGCCGTTTTAGTCTCCTCTCTGATCTGAATCTCTGAAATTTAGAAGAAGCTCTTTCATATTGATTTCCTTCCTTTGGTTGAGAAATGGATTGTTGGGAAGAACATCTTCACATCTACTACCAGCATAATGATTTCTTCCGATGTATCTTGTCGCGGAACCATCCATCTATTGCATAAATCCTTTGGTCTTGTCATCTTTTTCAGCGGCTTCTAATGGTTGATGATGAAATTCAAGCTGCAGGAGTTCTCTATCAATGTAACTAATTTTTTTACTTTTGGGTAAAATTCTAGATAAAAATCTTGTTGATTAGAACCAAACGATTTGAAGCTAAAAAATAGTCTAATCAACGGAAATGATACTTTCTGTGAAACAACAAATATTTCAATGTTGTCTGTTTCTTGTTTAATTTGTTCGGCATCTGACTTAGATCTGTAAGTAAGGATTCAAGCTCCATGGCACTGTCGAATTCTCTATCTATGTTTCTTTCTTTATTTATTTTTTTGGAAATTCCAAGTAAAATTCTGGACTGTAACCAATTGCATATCAATGATTCTACTGTAACCAATTGTTTTTATATTAATTTTTTTCATGTGCCCGAATGAAGAAGTTCAGCAACAAGTGTGACCAGGTTCTTTAAACTTACAATGATTTTGCATCACACACTTTAGGGTTTTCCTTATAAACCAGGAGGCTACACTTTCTTATATGTCTCACCCACTAAACCAAACTACAACTTCGCCGTTTTCCTCTCTTATCTGATCTGAATCTGTAATGTAAAATCCAGAAAGAAGATCTTTCATTTTGATTTTCTCAAATGGATTATTGGGAACATCCTCTCATCCACCTGGAATCTACCAGCACAATGATTTCTCCTCTCACTTAGGACAACCGGCCAATTTGAATTTTGGACAATCACAAATTTTATTTTGAAGTCCCATTGCACCGTTGTTTCTTTTTTTTCGGTCTGCCCCCTCTAGTGACGGCGGTGTTCAGTTACGTACATAAAGTTAGAAAATCCGCCTTTTTCTTTTTGTGCTTGGGTCTCCGGATCCGCATTTTTTGCATTCAATAGATATTAATATTAGCACTTGCTGTTTCCGTACTCGAAATCAAGTGTAATAGTCCAGGTTTGAGCTGCAGCTAGTACTGGATTTCCTCCCAAGATTCCTTTACCAACAAGACGCAAGTCTAATGCCCCAAAACAACTGACAAGTTGGGAGCGGCAAGTGACTTGCCGCTTGATTTAATAAAATTGCCACAGTTGCCCTTCCGTACTAACTCTGATGTGGCAAGTAAATAACAGACCTTGTCATCACCAAAACTCTTGTTGTGGACAAACCGCATTTTTTGTGGGGCTGAAATATTACTTCCCGTTGGGTATTTATAAGGTCGCTGAGGAAAATCTCAACAATTAAAGCCTAATATTTTTCTCCTGCCTCTTTTTCTGACTTTTAACTCATTACCGATTCGATTTGCAGTATCCATCCATCATCTAATCTTTGATTTCATTAATCAAAATCATTGATTATGGGATTTTGCAAATCAGATCGGTTAAGTAAGGGCAGAGGCTGAGAGACGATCATAAAATTGGTGAAGATGGCGTAATCAATCTGGGTATTATTAATTTGATTCTGTTGCTTCGTGATTTTGTTGTTTTGTGCTTCGTCGATTTAAATTGATGTTGCTCGCCTTTACTGGGCCTGGCCCTTATATTACTTACGTGCCATGCAGATTTAACTACGGCCCGTCTAGCAATGGACTTACCAAGTTTAGCCCTCTCGATAACTCTCTTTTCTTTCCTGTTTTAGACATAATTAACGAAATAATAGTCCCACATCTGTAATTCCATCTCTGTTAATCTAGTTTATAAGGAAAGATTATCTGATATGATATCAGCCAATTGGTAAGGCTTGAAAGCCTACCTAGGTCTGAGCCATGGCTCAAGTCAAGCGTCCATGGGGCTTACCCCCACTGGCCTCCACGCTTGTCAAGCATCCATGTCGTTCCATGGGGCCTACCCCCACTGGCCTCCACGCTTGGATGCTATGGTGGCTCAGGGTGCCTTACTCCAGTACCAATTGGTTTTTGGTTTTTACTATGCCACAGAACAGGGTACTAGACAGCAACGCTCATTCTGAATTTCAAGGAATTAAAGTGGAACATTTTTCCTACTAACCTTGTTTTTTAGATTGACCAAGACTAGATGGTTCTCAGTACCACCAGAAACGAGGTCATATCCCGACGCGTTCAAGGTCTTCAAGAGTTAACATGCCACAACATAAGAAAATAAATGTCAGGAGAGAGCATGGTAGTAGTATGTCTAATTCCATCAGAATATAACCATTACTTTGGCAAACTGTGAGCAATTATTGAGGACCTGTACTCAGGGGTAGTGGCCTGCATCATATGATTTGAAAAATTAATCTCCATTTAATTTTGCTTATACAGCCGAGAAAAAACTTAATCATATCAAGTAATCGGCAAAAACTATTCCTGTGAATCAAGAAGACCGACAATGGGATATCAATGAATAAACCAAAATTGTTGACCAGTTTAATCAACGAAATGCTGGTTAAAACTGTAGCGTAACACATGAATACAGGGAGATGATAATGTGTGTATTTGTGTGCATCTACCTTTTGAAGAAATCTTAAGAGTAATATTCAAATATGGAAGATACAGGCACCAGTAAACGCATGTTATTCCACCAAAGTGAGACGGGTGAGAAAAGGAAAACAAAACCTAAAAAAGAGGCAGATCATTATGCAAACCTGTTTAAGTGCAACTGCTAATCCAGTAATTCTGTGATTGTGTGGACCTCCTTGAAGCCCAGGAAAGACAGCTTGATTAATTTTGTGTTTATAGGTACTGTTTACAGATATTGATCCTGATGTATAAGCTGCTGTGGAATAAAGAGAGAACGAATCGTCATAGCTGCAGTAGGTAGTAGCTCCTCAGACTCGGTCTTAATTTGGCATTAAGGATGATAAAGAACAAATAGCAGTCTCAGTCTCGAGATTTAGTCTTAACTTGGCATAAAGGATAATGAGGAACAAATAGCTAGGTGCAAATGCCTTCTCAGCAAGAACTGACCAAGGCCGATGTTGGATAAGGTGGAATGAGAACTCCAGCCAACTTCAATGTTCCTGTGTTTTGTCAGTTCCTCGTAAACCCTCGCTGCAGATGTAACCCCTGCACCTGTAACCTTAGCATATGCACTCATCCAAAGACTGTAGAAGAGAACCATTAAGGGTATCCTATTTTGCTTCATCTTCCATATCATATTGGGTTCTCACTCAGGATTGCCGGTGGATACATAGCTTCATAATCTGGTGGAACAAATGAGGTTCACAAGCTGCTTTTCCTTCTTCTGACACATAATTGTGGAGAAGAAGTTGACAAGCTGCCTTAAGAAAGGCTTCGATTTGTTGCCATTGAATCATGACCACTGTTTTTCTTTCATTTAATAAAGAGTTTAATTCATTCGCAGTACAAAATGCCTAGATCAGAAGGCTATAATCCTTTCATATGAACGTCAACAGTTGTGACATTTATTGAGTGCAAAAACTAGAATGCAAAAGAGACAGCTGATACAAGAAATGGAAAGAACGACCAATGTAGTAATATAATGATTCAAGAAATTGAAAGTACGAAAGTGCGAAACTAAGTTCATTTTGTGATTTCATTTTTTATTAGTTCCATGAACAAGGAATGTAAAGGTTCACAGGAATTGAAAAGTTAACAATGCCAACCCCGACAAAGAAACTTTTAAATTAAAAATAAATTATGCATGATAGATAAGCAGGTTCTTTAGAAAAGCGAGTAATTTATTTGAAATAGATGCTAGTCTAAGCTACTACAAAGTCGTACCTTTAGAGCATATTAAGAACATAACAACTGAAACCCACAATAACAATACTTTTCACCTTGTCTTACTGAAACGACATAAAACCGCTTGTAAAAAATCCAGTCCTCAACACTTGAATCAAATGTAACTAACCTTCAGTCTGACTCCTCTACAGGGTTGCAATCTTTCCGTATCATAAGGGTACGAAGTAACTCGGCTTTCTCTGTTAAACCAACCCCTGAAAATGCATCCACAAGCTTCCTACATTGCTGCGCATCAAAATCCACAGACTTAGATTGCTTCCACTCGTCAAGTAATCCACCAGCTTCATCAAACTCCCCAAGCATCACATACGAAGAAAGAACGCACATATAGTTTCTGCTCGTCATTTTCTGAGCCGTCAACTTCAACGACTTCCATATCGCATCAATTCTCTCTTTGTATCTCAAACCAGTATAAAGTATAATCAAGAAATCATACGTTATCCATTCTCTTTGACTTATCTTCCTTTCAGCCTCAACTAATGAATTCTCATCCGCCGAATTCACAAGATTACTCACAGTAATATATATGTCCGTAACTTGCCTATACTCTACCCACCCTTCTTTCGAGTTACAATCACAACTCATTTCATCAAGAATCCTCCTAACACTATCAATATCCATACAACCAGCACAAGAACTAATCCACAGATTATAACTGTAAAGATCACGCGAAACATTCTGCCTCTTCATCTCTTCAATAACCAAACCTACTTTCTCTAATTGCCCTACCGATACATAAAGTGTCATCATCTCATTATATGCAAGCGTACTCACACAAACATTCTCCCTCTGAATCCTCTCAAAGAAACTCTCGGCCCGGTCAGTCAATTTAGCACTAGCATAAGAATGCAACAATGCAGTATAAGTCTCACCAGTTTTTGCAGCCTGAGGCAGTCCTTCAAAGTACTGTTCCGCAGAATCAACTCCAAACACTTTCGTCATCAAATTAATCCTCGTCGCGTAATCGTATCCGATAACTCAAATTCTTTACGAGTAACAATCCATTCTGATATCTGCACCAGTCAAAAAAATCCATGACCACAGTCAACGAACAAAGACCAAAGTCAAAATTGAAATTGGAAATGAAAATTAGTGAGTGATTTGATTACCTCAAGTGCATGTTTGAATCGATGAGATTTGTTGAGATCTTTAGCGAGTTGACGTAATTCTGGAAGTGTGACTTGATTTCCTTCGTTAATCCAATTTTGAATAGCTGTAGTTGCACTTCGTTTGGGGAATCTGAGTTTGAGTAATCTGGTTTTGAGATTATCATCATTTTCTTGATTCTCTGATTCTTCTTCGATGTGATTGGTTATTAATGATACAGATCCCGGTGATGATGAAGAGAATGATGCTCTGGAAAAGGAGATGAAGGATGGAGTTTTTGATCGGTATTTTCTGAGATTCGACAACAGAGAAGAAAAAGATCGAATCGCCATAGCCGCAGTAGCTCCTCAGTCTCGGTCTCCAAAATAGAGCTCCGGGTTTAGAAACTTAACACACTGTATGCGTTTTGTGACTCGTTTGAATCGTACTCGTCCGTTGTTTCGGAAATAAAAACGTCAGTCCGTTATTCCCTGATACAATATATCTAGGAATTTCCCTGGACAACAGGCACGGAGCTACATAGTCTAGGGGGACAGCGGTCCCCCTAGAATTTCCTAATTACATAATTAGGCTTTGCATAATTACCATTTGAAGCTTGAAAAATTTAAGTATTTAACTATTTTTCCCCATATTTTTGTATATTACAATAGTCTTGAATCCTTTATTATACACTTTAAAAACTACTCGATATTAGGTACTTATCGTATAAAACTTGGCTTAAATATCAAAATTACGTAGGAAAGAAGTGAAAAATATCAAAATATTAAATCCAACCATAAATCTAAACATCTAACAACTTATTAGATATTTTGGTGACATCATTTGAAGGAAAATACCAAGGCCTAAAAAAAGTTTGCGCCTTGACTCACCGCTTTCTGACAAAACTACTTACCTATATATGTTGTCCCCCAAAAAAATTCTAGCTAGTCCCTGTTCCCCCGATGCCACTCAGAATATACATTTCGCGGGGTTTATTTTAATTTTGCTTTCGCGCATTCGCACAAATATTTCTTCCGAATGAATTACATGATTTTCGATCTCTTTACTTTTTACAAGCATCAACATACACCTCTAGGTTTTATGAATCCACTCGCGAATACCTTTTTCGCCCATTCTATGATACGTGAGCTCCGCATTCTTCAATCAAAGGGCATTTTAGTGTAGCAATATAATCCTCTAGGTGCGAAGAAATCCGGATGTTCATGATCTTCTTCTGCTAAAGGAATTTGATTGTAGCCTATATACCAGTCCATAAGTGACAATCTTTTATAACCTAAGGCAGCCTCTACCATCTGTGGTATATCCAGTAACGGATAGTTGTCTTTTGGACATGCTTTTTCAAGTCGTTGAAGTCGATGCGAGATTCTTGTCCCTTTGTTCTTTTCGCACCACCACCATGTTTGCTATCCACTCGGGGTATTTTTGCTCGTCGAATTATTCCGTGTCTAGCATTTTTTTTTTTAACTCCGCTTCTATTTGCGGATGGTATGTGGTTGTTATTTTCCTTATTCTTTTGCTTGAATGGTCACAATCCTTCCTAATGTCTAACTTGTGACATGCGATATCAGATCCATACCCGGCATTTCATCCATGTCCCATGCGAAGACATCATTGTATTTTCGCTTGAAGGTTTATTGTTTGGTCTTCTTCTTCCGCATCCATCCTGTCCCAATCCTTATCATCTTGGGTTCCTCTTCGTTCTACGTTTACTTCTTTGGTTGGCTCTGCTGCAACAAAGTTTGCCTTAGGTTCGCTAAACGGGATGGATTCTTTCATTTCTCTTCTTTGGTGCACCTTCCTCGTCTGGGACTTCGCTCGGTGTGCCTCTTCCTTCTTTCCTCGTATCATATACACCCTGAATTCTTCCTCCTTTCTTGATTGCTTCGCCTTTCTCCAGTTATCTTTTCTCTTTTTAGCTCTGCCTTCATAATTCCTCACATCTAGATGATTGCAGGCACTGGATCTTTCTGAGTCGTCTAAAATCTCTCCTATTCCGCTCGGCATTGGAAAGCGTAGACATCGGTGCTAGGTTGATGCCACTCCTTTTATGTCATGTAGCCATGGTCTTCCCAATATCATATTATACGGTGATTCCACATCCACCACAAATAGTGTTACCTTCACCTCTATTTCTCCTAGCGGCGTACTTATAATTGCCTCCCCTTTTGGTTTTGTTATAGCTTTGTTGAAACCATGTATGTTGTATACAATTGGTAATAAATTCGTGTCGTTGTATCCCATCTCCTTGAACGTATGATAGAATAATATGTCAGCTGAGCTCTCGATATCTATCAAAGTTTTTTCGATCTCCCATTCCTCTGAGTTTTTGCACCTTCGTCTTAATCGTTTACCCAACTTCTATGTGGTATGTCATCTTCTTCAAACATGATCTTCTATTTTTGCTATTCGTGCAAGGGTTATATCTTTTCGACCGTCGAGATCTTCCTTCCTTCGTAATCACGCTTGTGGATTTGTCCTGTGAGTCCTGCACTGAAATTTATAATGTCTATACCTGCCTTTGTTATCATATTGCACTATAGACGTTTACTCCCTTCTTTTGTCCGATATTCTTTATTATTCCCGTGGATCTACTCGGCTCCGTGTATTATGTGCATGCTTGCTCACTCTTCTTCTCGTATCAACTAGTTCTTCTTTCTTTTATGTGCGAGACAACCTCAACTTGAAATCTATGGGTAACTTCTCTCACTATCTCTATGGAAATCTTTTCGGATACGTGAACTTTGATTTTCAAAATGGTATTTATTTTATAGAACTTCTTTCTAATCGAAAATTATAGTTTTAATGGGTGATCCCACATATTTTTTCACAAAAACAATTAAAATCTTTCAAAAAGTAAACAAGAAGAAACCCTTCTTAAAAGAAATTTTTGAAAAAGAAACTCAACTTAAAATTTTCACAAACATTTGTGATCCCATTCCCGAACTGTATTCTAGCGCCAAAATGTAGTAGTAGAAAATCCTACTACTAAACCCCTTAAATAATCTATATAGTAAATTATGAAATCATTGTGAAGAACACTTAAAGAGATTTTTATTAACCTGGCATCTTTAGGGGCGACCCCAAAAGAATTAGGAGCGACACAAAAGACAAAATAGGTTGAAAATACTTGTATACCCCTTCATAATGGTAGTTTAGGTTTTTTTTAGCTACCGATTGCAAAATCTCATTTTTTGGGGAAACTCTATATTCGGTAGTTATATGAACTATTTTGACTAATGATTATAGGCTCAACCAAATTAGAAAAATAGAGGATTTTTGCAAAATCTCATTTTGGGCAACTCTATATTCGGTAGTTATATGAACTATCTTGACTACCGAATATGGTTGGATATTTGCAAAGAGAGCATATAATCGGGAAGTAATGATAACTCTTCCTTTCTTACCGATTATAGGCTCAACCAAAATTCAAAAAAGGATTTTTGCAAAATCTCGATTTTGGGGCTACTCTACATTCGGTAGTTATATGAACTATTTAGACTCCGAATATGGTTGGATATTTGCAAAGAGAGCAAAGGATAATCGGAAGTCAGGATAACTTCATTTACTACCGATTATAGGCTCAACCAAAATTTCAAAAAAAAAAAATGGATTTTTGCAAAATCTGATTTTGGGGCTACTCTATATTCGGTAGTTATATGAACTATTTTGACTACCGATTATGGTAGGATATTTGCAAAGAGAGCCACTGTATAATCAGAAGTCATGTGATAACTCTTCCTTTCTTACCGATTATAGGCTCAACCAAAATTCCAAAAAAAGGATTTTATAAATCTCATTTTGGGGCTACTTCTATATTCTGGAGTTAAATAACCTAAATTCCCTACCGATTATGGTAGCATTTTTATAAAGGTCTAATTTAATCTGGGAGTCAAGATAACTTTATTTACTACCGATTATAGGATAGTCAAAATTCAAAAGATAAAGGATTTTATTCCTGGGATACTTTATATTCAAGTTATACAAACTAAATTTACTCCCGATTGTTGATTAACTGCGATTGTATAGTTATCTACCGATTGTAAAGGGTAGTTTGGGATTAAAAAAACGGAAATAACCTACCGATTGTGAAATAACCTACCGATTATGTCAGTTTTTGTCGTTTTGTGTCGCCCCTAATTCTTTTGGGGTCGCCCCTAAAGACCCCAGGTTTATTAAGTATAGAAAACAATACAAAGAAGATAGAACCCTAACTTGGGAAGTAAATAACTTTCTCTCTCCTAAATTCCTATCTCAACTCTCCAAAAGATCTCTCCCTCACCCAGGGGGTGAATGGTCCTATATAGTGATTTTACATAGTGGAGGACAACTAATAAAGCCCCCTATTGCCGGATCTAGCGCGATGTCTTGGGCGTTTACATTGTGTTTTCTCGCATGTGCTCTTAGTCTTCGCACAACTCTTGCACTTTACTGATGACTTTGTGGCGTCACCGATCCGTCATTTGAGATATGCTACGTGCGAGTCCTCCTCGCTCCTTAGTATTCGGTTTCGCGTGGTTTATCGGATGTGCGATATTTAACCTACGAGAAAAAAAGAAGAAAAGAAACGAAATTGAGTAAAGTAAAGTAAACAATTATCCATAACACTATTTGCACGGAAAACTGAGTTTTCATCTGGTTAAGCTACACATCCCATAGTGAGATGCACTTTCATACGCATTTCACCTTTGATTTTGGCCAAGGCTGCTAATAGGGGTATCAAATTGCTTTGGGGGTGTACCAATCAAGAGTACAAAACAAAGCTAGGCTAAGTTTGCCTGTCTGAGTGGTGGTCAGGATTTGTTCGTGGGAAAGATAAATCAAGGGTTGTGGTTCTCCTGACCACCCCCTACAACTCGCACACGTGGCATTAATTCCAATATTATGAATGAAAAATGAATACTCAAGTCAAGATATGAAATTTCAAAAATTATAACTGGAGGTTCGAACTCATGACCTATTGTGTCATAAGAGCGGCCTCTAACCGATTGTTCCACCATAGTTGGAGTTGATAGAAAAGATAAATCAACAGTGGTGGTTTGTTCAACTTAAATACCATAATTGCTTTATTAATTAGTGTTTCACTAATTGCACATAATAAATAATATATTCATTATAAAGTGTTTTATTAATTAGTGTTTCACTAATTGCTCATAATAAATGACTAATCATTTTTTTAATTATAAATATTTTCTTAAAGATCCATGGACACTCTTAGATGGACAAGGTCAGACAAGATTTGGGCCATTTTCTCCGCAAAACCCAAACGATAATGAATTCAAGTCTAATATTTTGATGGTACATTCTTCTTATAAGACTCTACATTCCTACAAAAAATGAGCACAATTTGAGATGTATAAAACCACCATCTAACCCTTTGAATATCAGTCGTTCAAAATTAACGGTTGAAATTAAGATCGGTAGATGGTCAGGATTGCTATCTCGAATTGCATTCATATTTGGTATGAATATAAAGTCTTATAATAGAAACATATCATTAAAATATTAGACTTAAATTCATTCTCGTTTGAGTTTGCCGGAGAAAATGATGTCCATCTAAAGTGTCCCCCGGGATCCTCCCTCTTAATTATAATATTAATTAATTTTTATTAATAAGTTATTTTGATAAATAGAATCAATAGACATTTTCTGCGACAATGAGTAGTAGAAGAGGTGGAGGCCAAAATATTAGTGGTGGTTAAGGGTGGAGCCAAGCACAATTATATTTTTATTTTTGTTCTTTTATCGTAAAATGGGATACAAAGTCCATTTTTCACATGTATCCAACTTGCCAAAAAAAATTTCTCCCTCTCTCTTCAAAATCCTGGCTCCGCCCCTGGTTTGTGGTGGAAGAAGTAGTGACGGTGAATGCTAGTGAGTAGTGATGGACAATATTAATTTTATGTTGTCGTTACAACATCGATAACATCGTAGTGTGGAAGATGTGGTTGGTTGTTTTTAACACTTTTGATAAAGGAAGGTACCATATATTCCATGGATGATATCATTCAAGACAATATTTTCATGATCGTATTGGATCACCCAAATGGTACCCCCGTTATCTTTGGTACTATATCGTATAAATCATGATTTTTTAATTTTAAAATATTTTTAATTGCAATATAAAAAATCACTAATTGCACATAATAAATAATCTATTCATTATAAAGTGTTTTATTAATTAGTGTTTCACTAATTTCTCATAATAAATGACTAATCATTTTTTAATTATAAATGTTTTCTTAATTAATTATAATATTTATTTCTATTAATAAGTTATTTTGATAAATAGAATCAATAGACATTTTCTCATGACAATGAGTAGTAGAACAGGTGGAGGCCGAAAGATTAGTGGTGGTTAAGGGTGGAGCCAAGCACAATTATATTTATTTTTGTTCTTTTATCGTAAAATGGGATACAAAGTCCATTTTTCACATGTATCCAACTTGCCAAAAAAAATTTCTCCCTCTCTCCTCAAAATCCTGGCTCCGCCCCTGGTTTGTGGTGGAAGAAGTAGTGACGGTGAATGCTGGTGAGCAGTGATGGACTATATTAATTTTATGTTGTCGTTACAACATCGATAACATCGTAGTGTGGAAGATGTGGTTGGTTGTTTTTAACACTTTTGATAAAGGAAGGTACCATATATTTCAAGGATGATATCATACAAGACAATATTTTCATGATCGTAGTTGAATCACCCAAATGGTACCCCTGTTATCTTTGGTACTATATCGTATAAATCATGATTTTTTTAATATTAAAATAAAATTGATTGCAATACAAAAAAAGCATATATACACGGAAAAATATAAATAATGAAACTAATCAATTGTGAAATTTTGTTCAATCTAAACCTATACATGGCATTTGTGATTGAAAATTCAGAATTGCGCCCAACAACCCTACATGGGATGGGCAGTGATGTGGCAGTGGTGAGTCAAAAATTGACATTGAGGAGGACTATTTAAAAAAAAAAAAAGAAGAAACATGTAAACTTTGGTGGACTAAACCATAAATATATGTGGACAAAGTACTATTTATAAAATAAACTAAAAAATTTATGTAGTTATTAAAAATTTAAGGGGTTAGAGTCAGGTTAGTCAACCTTGGCTCCGCCACTAGGTGGTGGTGGATAAAAAAAGTGGATTCATATGGTTTTATGGTGGTGGCGGGTATTGGTGAACAAAAACATATTATGCTAATTTCGTAACGCCACAAAATGTGTAACGTTATATTAGAAAGTATAAAATGTGGTTGATCATTCTAATGTTAAAATAAACTCGATAAAACACATGTCCATTTTAAAAAATTGGTGCAATCAATTGCCATGTTATGTAATAACTAAACGAACGACACGAATCAAGATCAGAACATATGAAATTATTTATTATCGATTTGTTTATGTAAAGAGTGGTCGGGATTTGTCCTTGGCAAAGATAAATGATTAATTAAATTTATATTATAAATGTCCTTTAATAATCTAACATAAATACATAATTTTACTAAAAACTATATTAATTCTAATGGTGGTAGTGGAAGTAGGGTTAGTATAAGCGGTGGCGGGTGTTTGTGAATGGTGGAGGCGGTAACATTACTATTGGTGGAAGAAATAGTGGCGGTGGATGGTTTTATGGTGGTGCGGGTGTTGGTAATAGTAGTGTATAATAATAGTTTTTGCTTTTAGTGAGTTTTATTGTATTTTGAAAGATGTAATTGGTTGTTTTTAGCACGATTGATAAGGACAAAAACCAAATATTTGAGGATGATACCAAAACGTATAAGACAATATGATCATGACTGTTCGATCACCGTATATATATAAAGGCAATTGGTGTACCAGCGTAAGAGAACATTATCGCTCTCTCAAGTACTATTACATTATTTTTTGAAAGACCATCAATGTCGAGTTGTTTCGCGACAACTACCTACAAAGACAACAACTTTCACTCAATTCCCGATATAAAACCTTATTGATCGGGAAAATGTATTTGCATTCTAAAATATTTGTTTGAAAATTATGTTTGTTCATCAAAATCATCATAAAAAACTCTAAATCATAAATCTAAATTTCGCCTCGATGTTTATAGAATATTTTTTATATTTTACATTCTCAAATCATGCGACCTCTTGATGACAAATCAACAATATCAAATTACGGATCAATATGTATAGGTTTCATTCACTGGGTTAGAAGGTAGAGTAGACACAGATGGGTAGATCACATGCAGAACATGACTGAGAATACTTAAATAATTTGGTCAAGAGATAAGGTCAAAAATTTAAGATTAACTTTCTATAGGACTAATTAGATCGGCTTCGATAGGAGCTGACTAAAATATGGATTAATAATAATTTTCACGTAAGACAATTGCAAAACATAGTTTGGCTAACTATGTCTATGTAAAGAGTGGTCAAGATTTGTCCTTCTCAATTGCTATGTTATGTGAGAAGAAGGTGATATCTAAGATTGAGGTGTAATTCAAATCTATTAGATTCATACCATTTAAAATTGGATGCCTTGAAAAAAATTGACGTGTTGTTATTATTATTACAGGCAAGGATACATTGACCACACTTGCGCAAATAGCTCACTTACGCAAAATGATTGGTGTTGCCTATCTTGTCTAGAATGCAACGAGGAATTTGAGGAAACAAGGCACTAGAAGCAGTGTCCGGAGTATTTTGGATATAGTAACTTAGACCCGATGTAATACTTATGTTCTTTTTTTTTTTTTTTTTTTAGTTTTTCCACAATCTATTTATTTAAGAAAAATGAACATTGCAAATACATAACATCAACAAAAATTAGACATATTGCGTTTGACAATAATGGCTACTGATGGTCCGGAAACGGCAAAAGAAAGGAATTGTTGTAGAAGAATTGTTGGGATGTACAACGGATTACTTGATACGAATGAAAGAGGTATAACTATTTCGATTCTGAAATCACATAAAGTTCACAGTAGAAGATGACATCAAGTTTAAAGTTAGTAACAAACATAATATGGATAACTAAAATGTTAAAAACAAACAAGATATATAAACTTAGAAAGCCGTGGGACTTGAAGAGGCCAATTTTGAAAACTACAGTCTTAGAAAGCAACGATCCACAATACCATAAATTTTTTTTATAAATATTCAACGTAGAATATGTCAACTTTTGTTAAAGGATCTATTATCAATCTATTAATTTGAAATAGGATCATGGAGTACAATATGTGTTCAAGGTTCTTTATGAGGTAATGTGTCGCCAGTTGTATTCAAGTGAAGGTAGGAACATACGGAAGTGACAAAATGTCCAAGACTTTTGAAGTTACCAAAGCCTTCGTTAAGACGAATTGTTGGGCACAATACTTTGTTGAAGATTTAATGGCAGAGGTTCGCATATATACAATCCCTTCGAAAAGGTAATGGGTACACATTTTAAACAT
The DNA here is from genome assembly GCA_023531295.1 of Papaver armeniacum. Lineage (NCBI taxonomy): Eukaryota > Viridiplantae > Streptophyta > Magnoliopsida > Ranunculales > Papaveraceae > Papaver > Papaver armeniacum. Next base: position 38,974 of record JAJJWW010009515.1, read on the forward strand.
TGTCATCTAATGGGTGTTGAAAAATTACAGGAAAATCATGTCACATTGGATCGTTTGTATCATTCGTTCGATGCAAAAAAATACTATTCTCTGCCTATTTGGAGGATCGACAACATGACCATGATAGATGAGTCAGCTGGAGCGAAATAGGAGCATGTGGAGACTTTTATGGACGATATTGATTAGTTGATTTCTTTGAGATGAGCTGCGACGACATATTTCCAAAAATATTTAAACTTACATGTTCATGTAGAGCATTATCTCATTATAAGCAATGAACCTAAATAAAAAAGTGTCTGGAAGTTAAGATTATATTTCTTTCGTTTGAGTAAATCTCCTGCGGTAAAATATTAAAGGAAAAAACAAAGTAAAAAAGAGAGGAAAATTCCAACTATTTTTATGACAAACACATATTAAATCATAAGGAGTTGATAAGTATTTGGGACACAAATTATACGATATATTAAAAATGAACCAACATCATGGCCGTGTCAATTCACTGGAAAGAAAGACTTCCTTTATACTCAAATAAATTAGGAGGAAATCCTACATAGACAATTAAAAGCGTATGGGTTGAAGGTGTGCGGGTTGAAAAGTTTTTTTCAGCGTTATCTTTGTAAGAATGAATAAAAGGGGAAGGCTGGTAATCAATATTTGATCCCGACCATTTGAGGAGCTAGGCTTGTCTGTTTGTATTGTGGACACTTTGGGCCAATGTCTGTTTCAAATGCTAGCTCGGTAGTGTTAATTGGGTTTTCGAAGCATTAGAAGATTTAGAGCAAGCACCAACATATGATTGGGGGCTGCGATTTTATCGAAGATTTACATTGCCTAAGTGATAATTCGACGTGTGATAAAGATAGTTTTAATGCTTTACGGGGAGTTCGAGGTAAGAACCAATCTTTTTCACATTATGTATTTATTTGTCATTTTTATATGGAAAAGTTATTAACCTTTGAATGTTATTATTTTGGTATTGGTGGTATACATATTTCCGTGTTTGAACCTTGTCTTAAGAATTATACGAATGTATTTCCCATCATACGAAAGTATGATTAGAAGTTGGGAACACACTTGCAGTTGAAGATGGTCAACATATCGCTATTGTTCATAAGATTCGGCGGTTAGTAGAACAAGCCATAACCTTATCTCACGGCCATATGACGCGTACACGAGTTCCAAGAAGAACTAGGTGGGACAATGGTAGAGTTAAGCCTTAAAAAGGATGGTGTTATACATTATTTACGAGAAGGGTGTTTGGTATTATGGTGAAAACTGACTATTTTTTTGCAAAGGGAGATCGGTGATACCACAACCCTTATCCCGTCTGAGATGTTAAAGACGATTACTTCAAATTGATAAGAGAAGGTCATCATTGGCAAGAAGGCGATGCATTGATCCAGGAGCCGATGGACGAAAATGAAGTACCTATCTTGGTTTAATACTATTTTCAAGCCAAATATTTCCATGCAACCAAGAAAGTTTAGGTCGGATGGATTTCCCCACTTTAGGTAGGTTGCCACTTGACAATGAATTTCTTCCTTCCCAACCTCCACCGAGAGACGGGTGGCGTATTTGCATATCCTTCTCAAAGTTCATCGTCATACATGCCACCATTTTCTTGGGAAGTAAAGACTATATCCGGCACATGCGGAGAGATTGTTACTTATCCAATTGTTTCTAGTGCACTACTCGGACTTATCCATACCTCGGGGTCAATGCTACGAGAGTTGGAGTATCGGACCGATGTAACAATTATGATGCTCTTCTTCATGGATTTGAGAATATGCACTTGGAAGAGATGCAAAGATTGAGGGAAAGCATGATGTATGACATGAGTCTCGGGTGTTGGAGTTTGGTAGAGGATTGAGTCCGGTTTTGGGTGGTGGAGGATTGAGTCCTAGTGGAAGTCGAGACCGTCAAAGTCGGCAAAGTCGTCGAGGTCGGCAAAGTCGTGGAAGTCGGCAAGGTGGTGGAAGTCAGCAAAGTGGTGGAAGTCGGCAAAGTGGTGGAAGAAGATTGAGACGTCGTCATATGGAGGAGGTACGAGAAAGTTCAACTCCAAACATGGTGTTAGAAAGTCAGCGGTACATGGTGTTGAAGAAAACATTGGCATGGATACAACTCCTACACGTATGTTTAGTCATTTTGGTGACATACCGACTCCGGTGGTGGTGTGAACATGGAAGTAGTTAGGCAAACGAATGTATACCCCATTGCCTCAACCTCATCAAAGATTTCAACCATTCCAGCCAACAATATCAACCACACGCATTTCAAGATTTGTATAATGTTCCCATACCCCGTACTCCCATTGCTTATCAAGGTTATGGTGATTCTGATGAGACTCAACCACCAAGTCAGTCTCAACCGGCACCTTAACTAGTTTGTTGAACAACTCTATGGATCCAGAAAATGCAGGCAATTGGATCTTTGGTCAAAGGAGGAAACGGACAAGGAAATGAGTAGTTAAAATGTTTTCTTTTAGTTGAAATTTGAAATGTAATTTTGTTTTTTTAGATTAATGGAAACTATCTTTTAAATTAATATTGATTGAAACGATTTACATTTCATTAAAAATTCACCTTGAGTAGGTATGTGGAAATACGCTATCATGATCCATGTTATTTCCTCTTTGTAGTCAAATCCCTTGATTTATGCACTATCCATGGTGAAATGAATTTGAAGTTGGGTTGGAATTGGTTGAAATGGTGGGGGGAAATATGGCGTTGGATGAAGATCGACGACGATTATCATAGTGCGAAGCGATACCGAATCATTGTCGCCAGAATGACCATGACGATCATTTGACCATCGGCGTGCGGCACTCATCGTCGCTGGAAACTCATCGCGTATGCCTATATGCGGGAATAACATATTGGCATATGAGTTTGCGTTTGGCATACCCATAGTGGGTGCATATATGCCAAATACCATGTTTTGGCATGTGCATAGGAAGAGGCCTAACAAAATATGTTTTTATCCTATATGCAATGATACACTAAACAATTTGATACCTATTAAGCAATCTTGATTTTTGGCGACCACCAGGTCAAACCCCCGAAAGATAAACATTTCGGCAAGTAACGAAATATCGGGGGTGTCCAAATAAAAACATTGCAGCAGCCAACTATATCAGCAGAGAGCCTCAAGACGAAAACCCTAAACCTCAACAGAGAAATTTCATGATTAGAATTTTTTTCCCAATCAAAAGGAAATCAATCTCTCATTGTTTATTTTTCTAGAGCCAGAGTGATTTTGTCATCTTATCTTTCTCCTCCCAATCCCCAATTTCATTCTGAGTTTCTAAAATCAATACAGATGAATCTCTGCTAGTTGTTTAAATTAGGGTTTACAAATGAGCAGATTCCGTTTATTAAGGTCTATATCCAATATTAGAAAGGTAATTATCTTAATCTCTTTTGGTTTATATCCAATTCTACAAGTCTTGTAGGTTTTTATTGCATTTTGAGGATCAGAAATTGATTGGGTTTTTGATTTCGCAGTTTCATCGGCGTAAAACTGCATTTTCGCTGGTAACAGATGAGTTTCTTCATCAGGAGAATGGTGGATTGAGGGAAATTTTCAAAGTAAATTTCTTGTTTATGTTATTAATTCATTCTTTATATTGATGTTTATGGGTAGATTAGTGGTGTGGTATCTCAACATTGAAAATGTTTGATGAAATGCCTGAGAAAAAAGTTGAGTATCACATTATGTAAAGTCGATTATCTGTTCTATGCTTTGTGATTGAGTATCACATTATGTCGTATGGTGTTGTAGATTGTGGATTGGATAGACTTAAATTTGGGGATGTTAGTTCACCTTTCAGTTCTATGCTTTTGCTTACAAAAACCTGTTACTGAAATTGGTTCCCTGGTTTTCTTTTTTCTATGTTCTTCAACAGGTTTACATAGTTGGTGCCGTGGTGTTAGTGGAGTTGATGTTAGATTATTAAACGTAGGAGGTTTTCATAACAAGCGGTATTTTTCATGCAACAGGTATTTTTAGTTAAGTACATTCTGTTTCCTACGAATTAGTGGTCAAGTCCAGCTACTATCTTTATGGGCAATTTTTCTGCTGTGTGATTACGGATATGAACATGATATGGGTAACGCAGTTTGGTATACGATGAAACAGGCTTTTAATGTATTAGCTTGTGGCATCAGTTATTAGATCAACAATTTAACATTGGTTTCATATTGACTTTGCTATACAATAATGGTTGTATGTATCTAAACATGGCTTGGATTGAAAATTGTCGACATACTAATGTTATTTGGTGTCCCAGGATCGTGTCAGCGAGATTTCTATGATATTCTTGGTGTCCCAAAGGATGCTAATCGGGATGATATCAAAAAGGCATTCCAGGCGGTAGGTACATTTCTGTGATATGTTGTCCGCCTGAAATAGTTATTTTGTTATTGTCCGCCTGAAATAGTTATTTTGTTACTTTGATTTTGTGGTTTCTATTTTTCATATTGACTTGTAAAGGCCTGTCATTGCAGCTTGCCAAAAATATCATCCAGATGCGAATAAGAATAATCCTGCTGCAAAGAGGAAATTCCAAGAGATAAGTGAAGCTTATGAGGTTAGTCACTTGGGGTGACTTCCTTTATTTTGATTTGCTATTAGTTCACTTCAGTGTTGTACACTTTGGGAAAGCTTGTAACCGTTTTTGGTGGATTGATAATTTTGTGCCTTTCTTTGTTGGCGAAGGTAAAATCCAGACTCTAAGAGATACTGAAAAGAGAGCTCAGTATGATATGGTAACAACTCAATTTTTCCTACATGTTTGAGTTCAACTGTTTTGGTTGTTTCCTTGGCTCTTTTTCCATATTATCAATCCACCAAAAATCTAGGATTTTGAGCATTTTGAGCTAATTTAGTTGTTTTCTCGATGTCTGTTGCAGCAAAACACCAGCAGTGCTGGCCAAGGAAATTACTATGGTAGAAACCCACAGGGTTACTCTACTAGAACTGCAGGTGGTTTCAGTGGTTTTCATGCGGAGCATTTCTCTGGTTCTTTCCGTAATATATTTTCCGAGGTTTTCCCTCACTTTCATTCGCTATCCATATACTCTTTCTATCCTGTTTCAGTTTCTTGTTTTACCATATAATTTGACTTTTAATCTTAATTTGCAATAATCTATTCATGGTTTTTACTAACAGTAATTGTGTTATATGCTTTTTCAGATCTTTGATGAAGTCGAAGACTTTGCTCCTGAGATACAGGTTAATTACAACCCTTTTTGCCTCTGTTCTATGTGATATGCCAAATGTTTGAAGGTTAGTCTCTTGAACAGGTTCTTTTGTCTTTTACAGGTGGAGCTGAACCTCTCCTTTTCTGAAGCTGCGCAAGGCTGTCAGAAGAAACTGAAATTTAATGCTCGTGTTCCTTGCGATTCTTGCAGTGAGTAAAAGTTGATGTGATTTCCTGGTCTCCTAGGAATGTCATAGCACTAAGTGGGGACTTTTTCCTTCCGTGTATTTCATAACAACGAATTGATGCCATAAGACACCTTTAAGTCACTCACAATTTTAACATGAAATAAAAATATATTCTAAAAACAAAGGCAATGTTCAAGTATACCTCGTTGAGTTGTTATTCTGCTTAAGATTTTGTTAATTTCATTTGCAAGAAAGTAGAATTAAACAAGTTTTATCAGTCTGTTTGATTCAGTTTTGGTGTCAAATCTTGTGTGTCTTGTTAAATAGGCCACCAGATTTCTGAATATTAACAGATTTTTGTAGGTTGTTTAAAGGAACACCTAAAAAGGAGACTGATGTTTTCTTCATCCTGTGTATATTATTATTGCAGATGGACTTGGTCATCCAGCTTATGCAAAGATGAAAGTATGTCCAACTTGTGGAGGAATTGGAAGAGTAAGTGCTCAGATTCATAATGGCAATGTCTTGTGAAGCATTAACTTTAGATAAGCATTGGTATCATGGGGAGAAAATGCTCCTCTACTCTCACTACGGCTTACTCTAGAGTTTGCATTTTGATGTATAACAAAATCATTATTGATTATCAAGAAAACTGAAAACATAAGAGGGGTAAAAACATCAAATTAGTTGCGTTCTAATGCATTTCGAATGTTTTTTTACTCAGGTTACGATTCCTCCTTTCACATCAACGTGCAGTGCTTGCAAAGGACAGGGCCGAGTTGTTAAGGTATGGAGAAATTATTAAAGGTTACTCTTGGCACTTGCTTTCTAAATAGTTAAACCTTTATATGTGTGTCTGCAGGAAATTTGTACTTCTTGTAGAGGAGGCGGAGTTGTTGAAGGCGTGAAGGAGGTCACCGTTATAATCCCAGCTGGTTAGTTCTGCTTCTTTAGTTATCAAAATCAAAATATTAGAGCTAATACTTTACTGTTCATTAGTACCCTACTGAAGATGAATCTTATATTGTTTAGTCGATGAGGTTGGAAAAAAGAAGTCATATCCTTGCTCAATTTTAATCTAATAAATCATTTGTATTTCTTTTCATGGCTTAGGCGTTGAGACTGGGGATACAATCAGTGTAAAAAATGCTGGTAACAGTGGAGGACGAGGAGTTCAACCTGGAAATTTATACATAAAACTAAAAGTATGTTTTCTTTTCGTCCCGATCTTGTAGCTTTAGTTTCTATTTGCCTTTGTCGGATAAGGTAGTTACCATTTGATTTATCTTCTAGGCTTATATCTGGAAATTGAAAAGTGATTTTAAAGTTCAAATAAAAATATACTCCTTATGAAATGTTTGAAAACTTGGCATGGGTAGAACCTAGAGGCCTTATAAAAAATGAAGAAAACCAACAATATTGGTTAGATTACTGCATAAGTACAAACTATGCTCAAAAGTAGTCTTACAAAGACTGATATAGAAGTCACCGAGCTTATCGTTTGCTATAAGTGCGTTGCTAATTATATTGTTTTCTTGACCATACTTTGTTTTGCTTCAGGTTGCAAAAGATGCTATTTTTCGGAGAGATGGCGCAGACGTACATGTTGATGCTAATATTAGCTTTACACAAGTGAGAACAGATACCTTGTATTAATATTTTCAGGTTTCCATTTATCAGTTTGAGAAACACAATAATCGTGTATTCACTTTGAATTCCACTTTGGTCGGACAATGTGTTCAATTCGTTTATTTGATAGTTTTTGCTTCTAAGAAAAGGGAATAACCTTTGTTATTTTGCGTCTGTATGTATAATAAATCTTTTATTGTATCTGTGTCTGTTTTTTTTTGGCAAGTTATTGAAATGAACATTCTTTGTTTCTCACACGTTCTGATTGTTTTAATCTTACAGGCTATTATTGGTGGGAAAGTTGATGTTCCAACATTGTCTGGCAAGGTGCAATTAAAAGTATCGTCTCTTTACTCTACACACTTCTATAACATACTCATGATGTTCGTTCTTGCACGTGAAACAATGACTTAGTAAAACAAAGATCTGGCCTTTAATCCCCACTCAACATTTTGAAACACCTTTTTAATCTGAAATAGCATCATTAAAATACTCCAGAAAATGAAGAAGTTGTAATTTGCAGAGTAATCGAGTCTGATTGTTAGTTGCTGCTTGGTGTCATGCTTTTGTTCCATCTTGATGAATTTACCTCCTTCAAGCAAGAACCTGAGGTATTATACTGTTGCAAAAGTATGTAGCAAGACTCATTAGAAGGTTTGAGTAAAAAATTTAATGCAGAGATGAAGTAATTGGACTAGAGTTCGGAGTTATTACATCGTCGAAAGGTGTCACATATATAATGTTCTCATTTCTCTTCCTTGTCCATATGATGAAACTATAAGAATTGGCCATCTCACCAAGAGTAGCTTACATGGTTTTCATGTGACGTTTCACATTTTTGAAGTGAATGAACCTATACTGGCTGGCATATAACATTCTCCCGTGCAATTTTTTTTTCCGTTGTCTAGCGTTTTTTTACTCATGCTTTCATTTTATGCTCCTCTCAGATACCAAAGGGAGTTCAGCCAGGACAAACTGTAGTACTGAGAAGCAAAGGTAAACCAACATAGTTTAATTTTAATCCTCTTTTCTGAGCTCAAACTATGCTGATAGTCTTGACCCTTTTTTTCTTCTTGTTAACTGCATTAGGTATGCCAACACATGGTGGTTATATACAAGATTTTGGTGATCAATATGTGCACTTCTCGTCAAATTCCCCACGTAAGCTAATCAATTTACTTTACACAAATGCTCATACTATACATTGGTATTATTAGGTGTCATTGACTCATTGCACCTTTCTTTGTCTAGTCTTTATCTTGATTTATTTTTTGTTGACTGCATGTCTGCATCTATCTGAAAATCGCCTTTATGTTGTGCTTTTTCATTGAGATTTGTAGGAAAAACTGCTAATTTAAAAGAAAAAACTACTAATTTGATGTAGTGGGTTTAGAATTACGTAGAATGGTATAGCTTTCTATATGTCATTATACGAGTCCAGTTTAAGACTTGTTATGCCTAATAAATTCTCATCTAGTTTTTGTCGCAGACTGAGTTTTTTTCTCGTAGTTCTGATAGGTTTGCAGAATGAACACCAATCTGCTGTTTAAGCTATATAATCACATAGTTGAAGTAGTCACCATGTTTAAGCAATCCTGTAACAAAACTTGAAGACATTTTTTTTTGTTTTTTGTTTTATTTGGTGTAGTTCGTTAAATGAACGCCAACGTGCACTAATGGAAGAATTTGCGAAAGAGGAGTGTATGCATGGAAATAGTGCTCCTGAACCTCAAGGGGAGAACTGGTGAGTGTACACAGATCATTTTTATGATTGTTCTTTTCAGTACGTGTCAGTAAATTTGAATATTTTGGAGCTGTATTCGGTGTCCTTTTGATACTTTGTTTTCTTATCATAGTCATTATTCTAACTTGTAAGATTGCTATTTTCTTTACCCAATTTAGAGGCAGATTGTGTTCACTACATTCTTCATAGCCATCAGGTTGTGTTTAGTCCAGGCTCCAGCCCAAATTTATTAACTGTACCACAGACATCTGTTAGTCTATTTTGGGTCATCGAGTCTATATTGGTTTCGGTACCATTTGTATTTAAGACTCTATTCGAATTAGAAGGCTTTCCCTTGCTAATTACCTTAATTGGATTGTAGATAGTTGATTTTGGTAGTTTGATGATTGTAATGGAGCTTTTCCAAATTGGATAGCAGGCTTTCTCAGAAGCTCTCAACTGGTTGAACTTACAGGTTGAAGCCAGTTGTTGATATTGTGACGGGTCAATTTTTGTGCTCAATTTCAGTATCTTTCTACTCATCCTGCTTTTGCTGAGCAAAGCTACAAGCTGAAATCTGACTGTCGCTCTCTGATGTATGAGGTTAAATGAGTCATCTCTACTTCTCCCACCATGAGGTATTTCTTTGAATTCACTATTTTTTTCCCGTCGATAATGGGAGAAACCTAGAAATGTAATTTCTTACACATTGCCTAGCCCAAATTCAATTGTTTGTTCATAATTGCTCCTGCGAATTCTCTATGGAAAGAAACGTTTTTGCTAGTGGTTCAACTAAAGTTATAATACGCTTATTACCAATTTGAAGGATGTATAGAAAAAGTGGTATATTCCAGTTATATCAATAAAATCCCCCGAGCATTCTAACCTGTGTGCACTTCCTCACCTGGTAATTTTTCTTTGTTCTTATTTTTGGCATGTTTACTGAAACTTACTCTGTACTTATTAAAAATTTAAAATACACAATCACCAAACATTTTCTAATTGCGAAAGTCTGACATTTTCTATGAAAGTTCGTCACATTTGTGTTACTCAAACTGCAAAGACAATTCATCTAATATGTGCAAGTTCATTCAAGGAGAGTTGGATGAGTCTTGCTCTAATTCTGATTTCTGCTTCTTGGCTTTCTTGCTTGCTTTGAGCTCACCCCAAAAGTAAGAGATGAAACCCCAGAGCGAGAGGAATAAAGCGATACCCTTTTCAGCTTGGAAACTCTCATGGTAAAACACGACAGATAGGATCTCTGTGAGGGGCAGCACAACAACTGAAATAACACCTGCAAGCAAAGATGTAGAACAGAAGATAACTCCTATTGTTCCCACGAAGTACATCTGCCAAGTGATGGCGCCGGCCACAAGCACAATGTAATAATTGATCTCCCGAGCCCGTACTCTCTTGCTTCTCTCAGGATCACCTAGCAAGTTACAAATTCAAAAGCAGAATCAAAATCCAAAATCAGATTCTCAGGTCAATATCAACACACTCATGCATGATTATGTGCCATCCCAGTAAGCATACCCTACAAGCTTCCAATGCATTCATTGTGAAAGCTTCATAGTGGATGTCTAAATCAACTCAACTTACAAAAAGGAAAGGGCACTGCTAATTAAAATACGCAAAAGTTGGAGCACTTGAGAATCTAATACGTATCTTTCTAAAGGGACTGTTTATGGAAATCATATTCCGAATCGGACAGAACAAAACTCACTATATTCATTTAGATGGCAATGAGAATATTACCCAACATGTGGCATGGTTGTACTATGTGCCTTTCCGTTTATGGATAGTTAGGCAGACCTCACATGGTCTGTCAAATGCCACAGACCCTAACTACAACCGGCTCATGGGCAATCCCGTGTAGTTAGTGAATGGTGGCCAGGCAGTGGTGAACTCTCTACTTTGGTACAGGGAGACTGGTGACTTGTCTGAAATCATCGACTCACATGGATCTGAATCAATATGTTTGTTTTCGAGTTAGACACTGACTCATCTGCTCCCAAAAAAAAGAAAGTCTTGACATCTGACTCGTATCGAGTCAGGGGTTGACTTAGATCCAGAAGTCGAGTCAGATGTAAAAAAAGAAAAATGCTGTTAGTCCGAGAGGCTGGAATTCACCTCTTAAACTTAAACCAATTGAAAGTGAAAACCAAGAGCATCAGACCCAATAACAAATTCAAAGAGATATAGTCATGATTAAGAACTGAAATGTAAAGTGAAGGATACACATATAGTTGGATTAGGAAGATTTGGTACCTTGAAGTCATTGTCGGCAATCATCCCAATAGTGCAGAATAGAGTTGCAAAACCAGATATCACCATCTGCAATTCTATTACCAAACTGTAAGTTATGGTCTGTTTCGATTTCATGTACATTAACTCCACCATGGGTAGCATTAAACCGTTGAATACAGAAGCTGCAATCGTGATCAAGAAACCCAAGTAATAATCTTTCTTGGACTCGTTTACTGGTTTATCACCATTACCGTGAAGACCAAGAAGTATAGCTCCAATTGTCAACAACACAACTGCATTCACCGAAAACGAAGTGAACTTCTGCTTCACCATAACAAGGGCAAACCCAGCCGTGAAAGCCAGATGAGTAGACATTATAATGGTAGCTGTTGAAATAGGTAATAAAGAAACTCCGTAAGTGTACAAGTAATCATCTAACCCAGTGACGAGACCGATAACTGCACTAGCTATGAAGAGAGGTTTTGTGATTGTGAAGAGCTTTTTCGGTTTCTCATCTTCATCCCCTTTTATGAAACCACGGCGTCTGAGGAAATATGAAAGCCATAGAGGGAAAATTAAAACCGGAAAACCTGCAGTCTCGAGACAACTTGAAAGCCATATTCGCTTACCACCATGAATGAAGTAGAGACGGAGCAGAAGTGGACCAGCAATGCTGCTTACTGCTAACAGGATGCCATTGAACAACAGTAGATATGTATTCATATTCATCTTGTTCTGTTCAATCAAATGGCAATTGGCAATACTCACCAAATGAATATTTTCTTGTTTATATCGGATTTTGTACTCACCAAGAAAACTAAAGTTTGCAATAAATAGATGTTGGGTTTGTAAACCACTTTGGAAAGATGTAAATATTGAAAATGATTCTGCTGTCTCAACTCTCAACTACTAATAGCAACACCAAATAGCGTCCTAACAGATGTTGCAGATACGTGGAAGCATCCTCTTTTTTGTCTACCCACCATTGGATAGCCATCATGCATGATTTTGAACCCTTTGATTTGTTTCCACCAAGAATACCATTTTATGAACACAAAAAAAAAATGCTTAAAGTGGAGAAGATATAAAGAGATTAGTAGGAAAACCATATCATTTTCTTATACGCAACAACAGTGTAACCCAATAATTCTTGGCATAATGCATCTTTTATTAGCTTTAACCGTACTAATCCATTTTGCATTAGAGAACCCACTAACACATTATCCCTACAAAAATGTTCCTACACCCCACTAGCCTAATCGGCAGACTATATATACAATACTGAACCAATCCACCATCCTGCTCTAGATTCAAACTAATGAATCTATAATCAAGGGATGAGAGCCATTTTACTAGTTTATTACGGATTTAAACCACTGACCTCAAATCTTAGAGTCAAGAAAAAAAAAAAAAACTAATATTGCGTGAAACGTAGTAAGATGGTAGCAACTGTACTCCCAATTGACAATAACCTCAAATTTGCAAAGATAACCTAAAAAAATAAAGGTTCCATGAATAGGACATAACAGATTGAAAAGAATGTTACACGTTACAACAAGGGAATATTCGGTTGGTTTTGTAATTGATTCTGGATGGATAATGTCAGGTGAATTTGGTTCTTTTCATCAGCAAATTTCTAGTTCTCGAAAGATATGATTATCGTACGTGAAACTTTTGAAAGCCAATACAAAACCCAAATAATACATAAGCTAGCTAGTAGGCAACTAGCTTATTCCTTTTTGTAAGTTGTGTGCGTTGCCATGTCTATATCCATTAAGTATGTGTGTAACACGTCTCCTAAGTTTTATTGTTAGCACTTTCTGTTTCAGTACATATGAAAGTGATCTCATAGATG
>JAJJWW010009516.1:0-195552 GCA_023531295.1 Papaver armeniacum
GTAGTTAATAAAAGTGTGGACTACATTCAAGAAAAGCCTTTTATATATCAAAGAATCCCTCATCCGAGAGGGATTTGGCATACATACATGTCTACAAACCAAAGGGAGAGCTTATCCTTAACGTAGGATCCCATAATTGTTAACTTCACATACCATGTAATAAAGCTTCACTCGTAGAAGCCAAAACTTTTATGCATGGGCAGAGTTGGGATTTTTTTCTTTTTTTTTTTTTGATAGAAAGAGAGACTTTATTAAGAAAAAGAGAATGTACCAAACAAGCTACAAGAAGTAGCGACGAAACAAAGAAAACTACACTACAATTAGAAAAAATTTGCAAAAATTTGCATCCCAATTGTCCCTGCTGAAGCATTTTGATGACCAAAATGAAGCCCATCACGATAACTAAGGATTTGGCTTCAATGATCAGATCGAAAATAGTTTTAAAAATGTGCTTCTCTTCAAAGATGCGTGCGTTTCTTTCTCCCCAAATAACCCACACTATAGTTACGGGAATCATGTTTCAAGAGACAGTATTTTGAGTTTTGTAAGATCATGTTGCGGGCCCGAGCTAAATCATATAAAGACCTGCGGACAAATCCAACACCAATCGAGGGGAATCAAACTTAACCAAACTTTGTCGCTACCTTGCAATGAATAAGAAGATGATTTACAGATTGTTCAAAGTTTCCACACATAATGCAATTATTGTCTAACACCATTCCTTATGTAGTAGCATATCTATGGTGTTTAGCTTGTTATCATGAGGATGAAAAAAATAACGAGGATGAAACCTGATGCATCCTGATGTAAATTAAAAATAAGAAAAAGAATTTGAAACTGGTTACATCCTGGCTATTTTTATATTTTTGTCCATTTAAACAGTATCAAAATCTAAATATCTTTTTCACCCGAGAAATTGTTGATTTTGGTCTTTTTAACCAATTTTATTTTCATTTAATTATCGGATAAAGAATTCTATCTTAAACATCTATTATTATAAAATTTATTATTAATAATTAATAACAATAATGAAGAAAAGGAATCGGATACCTTTTCAGATTATAAGAATTCGTTTGAAAGTCTAATACTAATAATGTTATGAGTCATGAAGTGATCACCCCATAAATTACTTGTTTTATCATGAATATCATGCTTAATCTAATTTTAATCAATTTTTGGCGTACGTACACATGTCAACAAACCAAAGGAGAACTTACCCTTAACGTAAGGATCCCATAATTGTTAGCTTCACATATCATGTAATATAACTTCACTTGTAGGCCAAAACTTTTGTGCATGGGTAGTTGACTGTTGGCCGTGTGACAGCGGGTCTGACAATTAATTTGTCTGTGAATGAAGCTTAAATACTGAATTTGAAATCTTTTTTTACAATCATCAAATCCTATTTTGCTCGAATTATCATGTCTCTGAAGAAAATATAAATTTGTTTAAACAGCTTGCACTTTGATAATGATAACAGTTGCACATGTTACTTGCAGTTTAACTAAAAAGATTTGATTCGTCACCTTGATTTACAATCAAATCCACGCCCACCCGATCGATCAAAGAGTTGATTAATTCACAACTGTACTCATCTGAGCGAGGTTTTCGGTTCTGTACGTACATGTCAACAAACGAAAGAAGAACTGTAGCAGGGGGTGCCCAAATTTAAATATATTAATAGATGTTTAAACTCGAATTCTTTATCCAATAATAAAAAAGATAAGTTTAAAAATAGGTGTTTTAATTAATTTATATTTAAACTTGATTACAAATAATCTACATTAATGACCTCTTTCTACGTCTAAGAGGTCATTAGGCTAATCCCTATGGGCTAGATTGAACAGCTAGATTGGCCAAAAAGTGTTGCAAATCAAGAAAAAAGTGTGGGAAAAAAGTTAACACTACTTCTTAATACTTCTCTCTCTCTTAGCAGTTGCTCGCAGTCCAACTATCAGCGAGATTGAAACGCTGAATAATACAGCGCTCAAAAAATGACTCTACGCTGAACGGTTCAGCGTTAATCTTCTCACCCTGACACAAATAAAGAAACTAAGTGGGTCATATCATTTCTTTAAGAACTAAAATGGATGTGTTAATGACGTGTCATCACCTCACACCTATTACCCAACAAACTTCATCGGTTGAATCCTTTTTTTATGCAATGGAGTTGGTCAAACACTTCTCTTCACCTCACGCGTATATACTTTTTTACGACGTGTCATCACCTCACTCCTGTGTACTTTTTTATTTTCGGTTTTTTGTGCGACAAACACTGGGAAGAGAGAAAAGATGGAAATAAAAATTATTAACAAAATTTGTAAGCGTTGTTCGGTTCAGCGCCCAGCGCTGTTATGTTCAGCGCTTATCTGCTAGATTAGCAACACCATAAGACTTAGGTGGTTGCCCATGCTGACGTGGATGGCCAATCTAGCAGCCAGATATCTAGCCCATAGGACTTAGCCTATGTAGATTAATTGTAATCAAGTTTAAATATAAATTAATTAAAACACCTATTTTTAAACTTATCTTTTTTGTTATTTGGATAAAGAATTGGAGTTTAAATATCTATTAATATAATATTACTAATTAATAACAATAATGAAGAAAGGGAATCGGATAACTTTTCAAATTATAAAAAATCGTTTGAAAGTCTAATACTAATAATGTTATGAGTCATGAAGTGATTTCCCCATAAATTACTTGTTTTATCATGAATATCATGCTTAACATGTCTTAATCTAGTTTTAATCATGTTTAGGGCCCGTTTTGCGTTTCCTACAAGACATTGATTTAGTATTAAACATTTCATTCAATTAAACCAGCACTGCCGTAATATAATGTGGCTACCAATTTTAGCAATTGGTCTCTCGCAAGTAATTGGCGAATGTCCACTGTTCGCAGGTGGATTTTTCCCACATAAAGACAGTCCAATGGAACTACCAAGTAGCAGCATTTTTTTTTTTTTTTTTTTTTTTTGAGACTTGGCATAGGCCCGTCCTGCTCCTAGCAGCGTAGCTACCGAGCCTACTCCCCTGAGCAAACCCGGCACATTCCCACAACAAAGATATAAGTATTTACATAAGAGGAGTATTTCATGAGATCTCCAAACTCGTGAGCGGAGACTCGATCCGCTGACCTCATATTTGAGAATCGGGCTCCTGGCCAACTGGGCTAACCCATGATGGTTAAGTAGCAGCATTTTAGGTCTACCATTGAGTGACAACTAAATGGGAAAAAGGACGGAGAAATGCGTGGGGTTCGCATATGCCGACACTCATCCCACAGCTGTCCGGATATCTCTTTGCGGCTAGATGCTTTTTTTTTATCTAGTGTCCATGAAATATGTTGTTGAATACTCCCTCCATCCCTTATATAATATTTTTTTTTATACAAACCATTAGGAGATCACTTAAGCACTATCATGCTGAACAATATTTAACAAAAAAAATTGGAGGATCCTTTAATCAACTGCTAAAGATACCTTCTTTACAAATAAATTTTTCTAATTCATCAACACACTTATTAGCTAATTTATCTGTTTGCACACATGACCAACTCTAAAAAAAAAAGCAAGTGAAAAGAAATGTCTTCAATAATGCCTCTGTAACCTGTGCTCCCCTGGAACTTCAGCTTCCTCTCTCTTGATTTCCTTGACCAGTGGTTGGTAGTCTGTTTCAATGATAAACTTCTCAATTTTCAGTTGCAAAGCTATCTTAATAGACTCCAAAACTGCTAGACACTCCGGCTGCTCAGATCCAGAAGCTCCGTTGAAGACCACACTCCTTGATGCTATATGCGCACCCGCAAAATTTCTAAATATTAGTCCAAATCCTCCGGTATATATCTTGTTAGCAACAACTATATTAGGGGGTGGCCATTTAGGGATGGATTTAACCCTAACAGAGTTGTTGTTAGATTTTGTAACAGAAGACATGTCATTAATGCTATGCAAATTTGGTGACGAGTGCAAAATCTGTTGCTGAAAACAACACAACATCTATCTTTCCACAGTTGCCAGCAAATGACTGTCATTTTTTCTACCAGATTTCTATTCGACAAGTAGATCCATCCCTTATTGATGTGATTTTAAAAGTTGTAGTAGAATGGGGTAATAAAGATGTCGTTCCTCTCAGACTTGTGAAGGATTTTTTAGACTTAAATTCAAAACAAAAAAAATAGAAAACTCACTAAAAATTATAGCAAACTCTGACAAAGATGTTATCAATATTAAAAGAACACTGAGGCTAAGATTCCACTATTTTCCAAGTTCAAAGTGATTTAATCCAATATTTATATTCATGCAATTTTCTCATTCAAGTTGATTCTAAACTATTGCAACAAGTAGATTCTCAAAATAACAAGTGTAAATCCGAAGCATAGAACATCAAAAACCTAAGTCCAAGCATGTTCTATCAAAAGAAATCAGAATTGCTTAACAAGAATCATTCAAACAATTTTCAATCGAGGCAAATAATCATATAATGATTGCAAATAAATAAATAAAATAAAATATACCACTTTTTGTTGGAAAAATAGCTTCCTCTATCGCCTCATCAATGGGGTTTAGCTCCTCATATTAATCATGATCTCAAAATATGTGTTTTATGGTTCAAAAGTTGATTAAAAGGTTGAGAAACAATAAAACAGACTGTTTGCAACGATGTAATGGTGTTACAAAGAAGTTGTTACAAGAGACTGTTACAGAACCCGACTTATGCACTGTTGATGTGTCGCTGAATGTAAGACCCCGAAAACGACTGTCCTGCTCGGCCTATGTTCTTCGTGTTCTTGGTTATGCACCAGCAGAAACAATTCTCTGAAACTCGTGATTTTGTTCTCTGTGTTGTTCTAAACCTCCCCAAAGTTTGCGTACCTCCTTTGTGACTCCCAAAGAATCCTTTTTATAGCCAACAGAACCCTAAAACTCGATATAATCCTCTCTTTCTTCGGCGAAAGTCACGGAATTTTCCACTTTCCAAATCTCTTATCTACGCGTTTCGAGTTTTGTCTGATGTCACTCCAATTCCTTTATTAGATTGATATGAATCCCAGGGAAGATTATCTTGCCTCAAATCTCCCGTAACTGCCGAGAATAACTCAAACAAAGTCCCGTGAAACCTCACCTCCTCTGTTTTGCTCCACACGATCATGCAGCCAAATTTGATCGATTAAAACACTTGTACTGTGCCATTGGGCTCTAACGAGTCCATTCCACCAAAAAGCCGCGATTGAATCTCTCTAAATCCTCTCAAAACTCGATCCACAACTCGGCGTGAAGAAATATTTCCGTTAATATTCCTAATTCGAACGTGGAAGATGGGTAGCCCCTTAACCAGAGTAGGGGTGTATTTAGCGGTATCTTTGGTGATGCCGGGGTGCCCCTTAGTAATTTGGGTACCCCTTTATCCGTAGCGAGGTCCGAATAAGAGGTGTCCTCCGGCGCAACTTTTCGAGCCGATTTTTCCAAAAATGTTTATTGGCCAAAAATACCTACACACGCATAAAACACCATAATAAGTACAAAAATGAGCACTATCAATATAAAGAATTGAGATAATTTAGACACAAAAATGTGTCTATCAAATACCCCCAAACCTATTATTTGCTAGTCCTCGAGCAAAAATAAAACAAAAACAAAATCCTAACTCCATGTCGCAGGCATCGTCGATTGCATTTAGCGTGTGCAATAAGCCTTTAAACCCCTAGGTGGCCCTAGTGGCCGAGTTATAGTCTCGGGAGGGTTTACCAGAGGTGTACCCACAAAACCTTTATACTCCAGAACCTAACTATCTACGCAGAACCTTGGAAGGCACTAAAGAATCTCCTTGGTTGGCATACTTATTGACTACGGGAGGAAGTACCCCGATGCGAAATTCAATTCTTTGTACACGAGTTTGCACTCAAGCATACTAAAATTCATATATAAGTCACGAGCTCTACTCGAATAGTCGCACTAGGGACATCAATACCTGAGTCAAAACTAATCACATGGATAGATCAAGAAGATGGATATAGAGAAAAACATAGATGGTTTTGATGTTTACTAAGTGATCGATGTTTCCCATATCTGTCTCAAGGCCTCCGCCAAAATGAACCTATCCTAATGGACCGAGATACTAGTTCGACTAATATCAACACACCGGCATATACAAGGGAACCAAGTGGTCGATAATCTTAACTCTAGGTCGAAACAATCGGCATATACAAGGGTTCCGGTGGTCGACTTTATTGAATTTATTAGGTTGGTACGATGGTCTGGTCTCATTTTCTTTTTCCTTTTTTTTTTTTTTTTTTTTTTTTTTTTTTGTATCTCAATCACTCTAATTCACCCTAGCATCGGTAACAACTTGATTCGTGGGCCCCACCTAATCACTTAGAGAAACATAGTTTAGAAACAAAATAAAAATAAAAACAGAAGTGAAAAGGACTCAACGAGATATGGTGAAACTATCATGTTATTTCTAACACCGAGCTGTGCTTTTATGAATAGACTCTTTAGATGTTGCCATCTAATCATATTGGTTCCTCAACTCCTACAATCAAAATGCTTCCATCCACTTAGATTGGTTAGTGCCATCCTTAATAAGCATAAATTTCTAGGCTCTGGATTTTATTTATTGTAACAAAAAGGTAACAAAAGTTTCTACCCCACCCCCAAACTTAAACCTAACATTGTCCTCAATGTTTCTAATTAAAAAAACAGTACCAAAATATAAGTAACATGAGGAAATAGTAAAGAGATAAGTCGGAAAGATAGTACCTGGGTGAAGTATAAGCAAAAACCTACAAAAATAATATACAACATACAAGATCGCCTCGATGGTCAATCAAGGTAAACGGGGGTCCTCCAGAAGGACCTCCTCAACATCACCCGTAGGAAAAGGCTCTAAAAAGGGCTTCAATCGCTGACCGTTAACCTTTGAAGAACTACTACCATCCGGTGTCTCAATTTCAATAGCGCCATGAGGAAAAACAAGACGGACCACAAAAGGACCGGTCCACCGAGAGTCGCAACTTTCCGGGGGAATAGATGCAAACGAGTGTCATACAGAAGAACTTTTTGACCTGGAGAAAATGACTTTCGTAAATATTCTTATCATGCACAAGTTTCATTTTGTTCTTATACTCCTTAGCACTATCGTATGCATCTCTACGAATCTCGTCCAACTCATTGAGCCGGGAGCTTTTTCGTGAGCTCTCGCCTTGTCAAGTGAAAAGTTTAAGTTCTTAATAGCCCAATAGGCTCTATGCTCTAACTCGAGAGGAAGGTGACATGCCTTGCCAAACACTAAACGATAAGGTGACATTCCAATGGGTGTCTTAAACGCTGTACGGTAAGCCCATAAGGCATCAGTAAGCCTCGACGACCAGTCTTTTCTATTAGAATTAACTGTTTTCTCTAAAATACGCTTAATTTCCCTATTGGAGACCTCTACCTGACCACTAGTCTGTGGGTGATATGGGGTTGCTACTTTGTGGGTAATACCATATTTTTTTATTAAAAGAGCAAACGGTCTATTACAAAAGTGTGAACCTCCATCACTAATTATAGCTCGCGGCGTACCAAAACGTGTAAGTATGTTCTCTTTCAAAAACTGGACTACGACCCTGTGGTCATTTGTTTTACACGGAACCGCCTCAACCCATTTAGACACATAGTCTACAGCGACAAGTATGTAAAGATACCTAAAGAATTAGGAAATGGACCCATAAAATCAATGCCCCACACATCAAAGACCTCAATCACTAAAATAGGGTTCAAAGGCATCATATTTCTACGAGAAATGGTTCCTAACTTCTGGCAACGCTCACAAGAAACACAATGACTATGGGAGTCTTTAAACAACGAAGGCCAGTAAAAACCACACTGCAATATCTTAGCAGCAGTCTTCTTAGCACTAAAATGACCCCCACATGCATGTTCATGACAAAAGGAGATAATACTGGACTGGTCACTCTCGGTGTATACATCTCCTAATAACTGTCCGGACAATACTTAAATAGATAAGGATCGTCCCAAAATAAATGCTTAACCTCGGCTAAAAACCTAGAACGATCTTGCTTACCCCAATGTTGAGGCATTCGACCAAGAATAAGATAATTCACTATATTCGCATACCAAGGTGATTGGGAAACAGAGAACAATTGTTCATCGGAAAGGTATCCCTTATAGGAAGGGAATCATTAGGGAAACTAACAACTAGCCTAGACAAGTGGTCTGCTACTACATTTTCGGCACCCTTTTTGTCTCTAATATCTCGGACAAAATTCTTGTAACAAAAGGATCCACCTAATCAATCTAGGTTTGGTATCCTTCTTAGACAAAAGGTATTTCAAAGCAAAGCATGATCAAGATAGATTACGATCTTAGAACCTAATAGGTAGGATCTAAACTTATCCAAGGCAAACACGATGGCTAAAAGCTCCTTCTCGGTAGTTGTATAGTTCATTTGGGCATCATTCAGAGTTTTGCTAGCATAATAAATCACATGAAGTAATTTGTTTTCTCGTTGACCTAGCACAACACCTATAGCATAATCTGAAGCATCGCACATAATTTCAAAGGGTAGGTTCCGATTAGGTGCACTGGACTATCGGGCGGTAGTGAGTAAATTCTTAAGCTTCTCAAAAGCCTCTAAACAAGCATCATCAAAGACAAACTTAACATCTTTTGCAAGTAAATTGCAAAGAGGTCTAGAAATCAAGCTAAAATCCTTAATGAATCGACGGTAAAAACCTGCATGCCCTAGGAATGACCTAATATCTTTTACGGTTTTGGGGACCTATAACGTCTTAATAAGGTCAACCTTGGCTTTATCTACCTCTATACCCTTTGAAGAAACGATGTGCCCTAACACAATTCCTGATTTAACCATAAAATGGCATTTTTCCCAATTAAGCACTAAATTCTTTTCCTTACACCTAGTCAACACTAATGTCAAATGATGCAAGCACTCATCAAAAGATGAACCAAACACTGAAAAAATCATCCATAAAGACCTCTAGAAACCGTTCTACCATATCGGAAAATATGCTCATCATACAACGCTGAAAAGTTGCAGGGGCATTACATAGCCCGAAAGGCATGCGTCTATACGCAAAGGTACCAAAGGGACGGGTAAAAGTGGTTTTCTCTTGGTCTTCTTGGGCAATAACGATCTGATTATAACCGGAGTAGCCATCTAAGAAGCAATAATGACTATGTCCAGCTAATCTCTCTAGCATTTGGTCAATAAAAGGAAGGGGAAAGTGATCCTTCCTTGTGACCTTGTTCAATTTCCTGTAGTCAATATAGACACGCCATCCCGTGGTCACTCGGGTTGGGATTAACTCATTATTATCATTCGGACTACGGTGATACCTCGATTTCTTGGGGACAACTCTGAACTGGGTGACCCACTTCATTGTCTCGAAATTGGGTAGATAATACCCGCATCTAACAACTTAAGCACCTCTTTCGAACTACCTCTTTCATGTTAGGGTTCAACGACGTTGCATCTCCCTAGAAGGTTTGGAGTCTTCTTCTAAATGAATCTGATGCATACACACAGTAGGACTTATACCCTTAATGTCTGCTATAGTCCACCCTAAAGCTTCCTTATTGTCTTGAAGTACTTTTACTAGCCTACTTTAGCCAATGGTCATCCTTTAAACCAAATTGACGTATTAAGTATACCTGCTAGGTGATAATTATTAGAGCTAAAGTCCACTCTTTAACGTGAAATAATGTGTGAATGAAACTTGATCCTCAATTACTGAATGAGATTAGACTGACTAGTAGTAAGAAAATTCATCATCAATAAATGCATGATTGGTTTTCAGTAGAAAATACTAGTAACAGTGGTCCAAAATAGTCACTTACATATCAAAAACTTCAACAAAATACTAGATTATTAATTAAACATTTGGATCCAGTTCATGAATTCATCGATTCATTCTTAATTATCAAGAAACTGAACGTACACATTGATCGATCCAGTACAATATGGTTCTAGCTAATGCGGGATAACACCTCAATGATAGTATTTCGGAGCGCTAGCTGACTATGTCACCTTGACCATGGTTGCAGGCTGATGCGATATTTTAGAAGCTGATAGTTAAAGGTCCACTTGGGCGAGAATCGAGTATCACGGGACAGATCAGGGGATTTAACCCGCGGTCCAACATAGTCTTTAATCTGTGACGATGCATTAAAGTATACAAGCTAGGTGATAATTAGAGCTAAAGTCCACTCTTGAACATGAAATAACGCGTTGATGAAGCTTGATCCAAAATAATTGAATGAGATTAATAACGATGAATAAAAACAAAATCGTGCATCCATCATAGTTTTATCACCAAGGATATGATCTGCTTTAAAATTTAAAAAAAATAATAAGAAAAAGAATGAAGGAAATTATCATAATCAAGCATTATTCGAGCCAATAGTACTAGAGTGGTTTCATTCATATTACCATTTATTTTTTTTTTTTTTTTTTTGATCGGTAAATTAAGTGATTTGATTTAAAAAGAAAAAAAAAAGTTACAAATAAATGGATCACAGGATGTGCTCCGGACGAAATAAAAAAAACAACACTGACACTACACTAATAGAACTGAAACATAAAGCCCAACTTAGCCTAGTGAGATTACAAAGGAGACCCACAGAAAAGAACCAAGCCCAACATAAACAGATGACCTAATTTTGGAGTTTGAAGATAAGGTGGAAAGCCACTAACACCACAAACTCTATCTTCAGTCACCGCCGAAGCAAGGATTCGATTTCAAGGCCACCACCGGTTCTGCCGCCACCAGCAACACCAGTACCACCTCTTGTTACAACAACCTTGTACTGCATCTTAAAATTCATCACCGCCTCTTGCCAACCCAAATAGAACTCCATCAATGAAACCCATCACTGCTACAACTTGATACATCTCAACAACCCATCACCACCTCTTGTTACAACAACCTTGTACTGCATCTTAAAAATTCATCACCACCTCTTGCTACCACTAATAGAACTCCATCCCAAATGAAACCCCTCACTGTTACAGCTTGATAGATCTCCTCCTGATACATCTCATCAAACCCATCACCACCTCTTGACTCTTGTTACCTTATAAACCCACAAAACACCCTGATGCTTCTCCTTGATAAATCGTCACCACCTCTTACAAACTCAAATTAAACCCAATTTCATTACCACAATCGTCACCGTCGTAATACTACCTCTACCAAAAATCATCACCACCAGCAGATTTGCAACCCCAAACTCTAAAGCACGCCTATGAATTTCAGATCAACTAATGCAATACACAGATTTGTGACTTCATCAAACCAAGAAGTCACAGAAGCAAGACGGAAAAAACAAAATAAAATAAAAAGCTAAAAGAAAACGGAAAAAAACACAAAAAAATGAAATTGAAACTGACAAAAAGGAGGATTGAAAAAAAGAATGAAATCCTTGCTCGGATCTAGTTTCAAATGACTAGATCCGAGCAAGGGAGGGGAGGCGGCGATTTACTTTACGAGGGATAGAGAGAGGGAACTAGAGAGGGGAAGGAGAGAGGGAACTAGAGAGAGGGATAAGAATTCATATTACCATGTATACTTCTGGCTGATCGATATTTTCTTGGATTACCTAACTAGCAACAATAAATACTGTAAATGAACAATCTGACACAGTTTAGTTACTGGATTTTCACATTTGCCTGAACATCAATTACCAACGCAGTGTATCCTCGGACAATTCAGTCATTGACATCTACAATAATTATTCATGCATATTCGTAAGATTAATTACTGTTTGTAATATATCGTTGTCGATAAGATGCAAACTGCAAGTTGGATTATTGAATTTTATTCGAATATTAGGTGTCATCTGAAGTATTAAGTATACCTCAGGGATAAATCTAAACTCCACCCGTCCTTTGAAGGTGGATACTGTCTCTTTCTGTATTAATAATAACGATGATGCTGTTAAAACAGTACTTTCAATTTTACATAATATATTCCACATGCATTAATCAAAGGTTAAACGAAACAGTTGACTTCCTTAGCCAAAATACTACAAGTAAGAACAATCTCATCAAACAATATACTCAAAACCATATCAGAAAAAGAGACAAGAAGATTTTTTCGTAGTAAGTTGAAATGAAGAACAAAAGTATTGTGAGTTTGTTCATTGTATTGGCTATGATTTTTATGGTCTTTTTAGCTTCGGCTAATGCATCATTATGTTCTGATGTCGGCCAACCTTGTGGATTTGTTTCACTATTCGAGTTCCATCTATGCTGTGGTGATGGTGTTGCTTGCGATAGTACTATTCCAGCGGGAACTTGTATCGATTGTAATATAGTGAATTGTCCGGCAGATCGATACATTCCACCATGCTGTATTCCAACCGGCTACGGGTAATGTGCACCGACGACATTTAGATCTTTGCTTACGGGTGTTATTAGACATAAATCATTCTTTTTTATGTGTTTTTGTGGATCTTTGTTTTTCTTCACTAATAAGGTCATTGAGCTGTTGTTCTATTGATCATCCAAATTAGGTACAAGGTCAACTGTGACCGTTTCTAGTACTTTGGTCAATCAAAGCTCTAGATCATTTCGTTGTTTATGTTTTTTAATTTGTTTGGTGATTGTATCTCTTGGAGGATTGTAAGTTTATTAATAAATGCATGATTGATTATCCATAAAGTTCACTGATATGTAATTACATTGCTGTGTGTGTCGGATTACTCTGCACTGATATGATCCCACTTGACCTGTACAAAATGTTCCAATCTCAATGAAGCAGCTGTTCAATTTTTTTTTTGTCGACTGTTGGGGATCATAAAATATTCTAGCTAGGTGATCATGAAACCTACTGTCCACTCTCCTTAGTAAGAAACTTACAATCCTTCAAACTAGAAAAATTTACTACAACTAAAACGTACGATTAAAATCAAACGACTAGCTGATACATATTGACGAATTTTATATCAAATTTCACGAAAATAAGGAGAAATATTAGATCACAAAATTGGTCAAAAAGACCAAAATCAACAATTTCTGGGTGAAAAAGACACTTAGGTTTTGAAATCTTGTTTAAATAGCCAAAAAATTAAAAAAATCATGTTTAAATGGACAAAAATTTAAAATAGGCGGGATGTAACCGGTTTCATCCCCCGTCCATTTTCAAATATTTTTTCTTATTTTTTATTTTACATGGGATGATCCAGGTTTCATCCATGCTATTTTTAAGTATAAGCCAGGATGAATCCGTTTTCATCCTTGCTATTTTTTTTTGGCTATTTCAATTCGTATTTTTTTTACTTGTCCATTTGAACCGTGTTTTAAATTTTTTGGACAAATGACCCATTTTCTCATATTAGATTTGGTGGCTTCATCTTCCCATTCTAGGCTTTCCCACCATTCCGGATTTCATTCAATCTTCAATGCCCGAGGAATCACGCTATTGGCGTTAAATGGTAGCTTCTTCAATGCTGGACATTCCACCTCAGAAATCTTTTCTAAAAGAAAAAACTTCACATTTTGGTCGCACACCCTTTTTAGATTTTTTAGAGAGCGCAATACCAAATAGTTTAATTTGGAAAACGTATTAATTAACTTCTCTTCGGCTGCAGATCCATTAGATATTATCTCATCCAGTCCATCCAAATTTTCCAAAATAAGTTCTCTGAGATTCTGAGCATAGATCAACCACGTAATATCCTTCAGTTGAGGACAACCTCTAATGATTACACGTTTAAGCTTCACGGAGCAGAATGATTGTTGAGGCACGTCCCATATTATCCTTAACTTTGGCATGGAATTAAAGAATAAATCCTCCAAGGCTGTGAACAAAGTATCTTCATCCCGGCACATGTGTACAATACTAAGTGATGACCTCAGGGACGATGGTAAAAATGTGAGTGATGCAATGCCCGGACAATATTTAATGGTTAAGAATTTTGTGCACGACTGTAATTTTGCACTTGTTACTAACCTTTGAAGAGCAAGACCAGTTCCAACTGTGATGATAAGACAAATCAAGTGTCGTAAGCTTTCTACTTCATCGAGGCTCGGTCCACCTTCAACTTCCCAGTGACAACACGATTCAGATAAGCATAAGATCTTCATTTTTGTTAGAGAAGCTACACTCCCAGGTGCTAGAACAATATCTTCATCATATTCTGGCATATACATGGATCGTAAATTCCACAGTGAAAAAATGCTCGTTGGGAGTTTCTTTAGATTCACGCAATACATATTTAAAACTTTAAGCAGGGGCATGAACAGGAAGAATTCATCAGATATATCAGTGATGTTGCTGTTTTGAAGGAACAAAGTTGTGATATTTGGGCAGTTTGGTGCTCCGTTGAGTATTTTAATTGATTTATTGCCAACCAAAGAGATCCTCTCTGCTTTCTCCCATTCATGGAGATCCATTGTGCTATGTGATTGCAACGTTAAATCCGTGTTTTTTTTCCTCCCAAGATCTGAAGCTACCCAAATTGCTAAATCACGAACTACATCATGCATTTTTACCAGATACTCCATCTTTACCCCAAGCGCAATACCAGATTCTAACAAACACGCATCTTTAAGACATCTAATCACATCGTGACCTTCATTTTGAGCTTTGACATAATCATCGACGTTATCCAAAAACCCTTCACCTATCCAAACTGCAAAAAGTTCGTACTTTAAAACCGAATGGTCTTCTGGATATAACGAGCAATACAAGAAGCAAGACTTCAACTTTTGGTTTTCCAGATTATCATAGCTGAATTTCAAAATAGCTAATACTTTGTCGGCCATACCTGAAAACACAAAATATGGAATAATCACTTTCCATTTTTCTTTCATCTTGAAAACACAAAGACAGATTATGCTACTTTTAGCGACTAAAGAAGGATGCAAATATAGTTGATTAATGGAAAATACTTGATAAACCATACCAGAAAACCGTGATGCCGATTCATGTAGCGTGTGTAGTGCGTGTTGCCACTGGTGGAGATCGGTTTTGCTAGACATGGTTCGACCAATAGCGATTAGAGCTAAAGGTAAACCACAACATTCCTTCGCAATATTTTTGGCAACCTCTGGTACATCTGGATGACAACTTAACGCTTCTTGCTTGACCTTTTGTTGAAATAGGCTCCAAGCTTGATCGTCGTCTAGGCACTCTATTTTGATGCTCTTATCAGCTTCCATGAACCCACACACTTGCTTATTCCTTGTCGTGAATACTACCTTAGACCCAGTTACTTGGAAGGTATCCTTTGAAAATCCAATTGTTTCCAAGTCAAGTCCTTCCCAAATATCATCTAACAGCAACAGGAATTTCTTATTTTTCGACAAGACGAATATATCATTAGCTCTCTCATTTAAGTTAGTTTCTTCTGTCCATGAGACTCCTAGTTTCTTCCCAATCTGATTTTGAATCCTTTTTAAGGCCAGATCTCTTGACACCACAACAAAAAATACTAAATCAAATTGTTTTCTTTTTGCAAACTCATTGTTAACCTTTTGTAAAAGAGTTGTCTTTCCAACTCCTCCTATTCCATATAAACCCTACAATTCGCACATGATTTCCATCGGTAACCAATGACTCCAATACCTCATTAAATTTTGCGTCCATGCCCACAAGTTCAACTGTGGGAATCTGTTGAAGGGGATTTGGTTGACATCTATAAGTAACATCTTGGATATTTCTTTCCTTCAACAAAGTCTCCACGAAAATCTGCTTTCGGGACACTAATTTTCCTAGTCGGAAAGCATTCAAACAATTTCTTCGACCCCAACAACAAAAATAGCATCCTCCATCATTCTTAATAGCTTCGTTGTTTTTTTTTTTTTGATCGGTAAATTAAGTGATTTGATTTAAAAAGAAAAAAAAAAGTTACAAATAAATGGATCACACGATGTGCTCCGGACGAAATAAAAAAAACAACACTGACACTACACTAATAGAACTGAAACATAAAGCCCAACTTAGCCTAGTGAGATTACAAAGGAGACCCACAGAAAAGAACCAAGCCCAACATAAACAGATGACCTAATTTTGGAGTTTGAAGATAAGGTGGAAAGCCACTAACACCACAAACTCTATCTTCAGTCACCGCCGAAGCAAGGATTCGATTTCAAGGCCACCACCGGTTCTGCCGCCACCAGCAACACCAGTACCACCTCTTGTTACAACAACCTTGTACTGCATCTTAAAATTCATCACCGCCTCTTGCCAACCCAAATAGAACTCCATCAATGAAACCCATCACTGCTACAACTTGATACATCTCAACAACCCATCACCACCTCTTGTTACAACAACCTTGTACTGCATCTTAAAAATTCATCACCACCTCTTGCTACCACTAATAGAACTCCATCCCAAATGAAACCCCTCACTGTTACAGCTTGATAGATCTCCTCCTGATACATCTCATCAAACCCATCACCACCTCTTGACTCTTGTTACCTTATAAACCCACAAAACACCCTGATGCTTCTCCTTGATAAATCGTCACCACCTCTTATAAACTCAAATTAAACCCAATTTCATTACCACAATCGTCACCGTCGTAATACTACCTCTACCAAAAATCATCACACCAGCAGATTTGCAACCCCAAACTCTAAAGCACGCCTATGAATTTCAGATCAACTAATGCAATACACAGATTTGTGACTTCATCAAACCAAGAAGTCACAGAAGCAAGACGGAAAAAACAAAATAAAATAAAAAGCTAAAAGAAAACGGAAAAAAACACAAAAAAAAAGAAATTGAAA
Organism: Papaver armeniacum; assembly: GCA_023531295.1. Taxonomy (NCBI): domain Eukaryota; kingdom Viridiplantae; phylum Streptophyta; class Magnoliopsida; order Ranunculales; family Papaveraceae; genus Papaver; species Papaver armeniacum. The sequence goes on from JAJJWW010009516.1 coordinate 16,767, forward strand.
CTGACAAAAAGGAGGATTGAAAAAAAGAATGAAATCCTTGCTCGGATCTAGTTTCAAATGACTAGATCCGAGCAAGGGAGGGGGAGGCGGCGATTTACTTTACGAGGGATAGAGAGAGGGAACTAGAGAGGGGAAGGAGAGAGGGAACTAGAGAGAGGGATAAGAATCCTTAATAGCTTCGTTGTTGGCTAAGATCATTTGTACTTCTGTCTCTAAGGCTTGTACTCTCTGGAGCCAATCACTAACCACATTTGTGCGCTTAGCTGGTTGTGCTGGGTTGAACTCTGCCATGTCAATTCTTCTAATCACATCATCTCTTTGACATCTCAATGAATTAAATGAAGTTTCCAAAGTAATTAGATTTTTTCTGAGTTTACGAACATAATCTGTATTATGAGCAGAACAAGTCCATAGACGAGAAAATATGTCAAGGATTGGACTCACAATATCCATTATTGATTACAAAGAAAACAACAATGCTTGTTTGTGTTGAAATAGGAAAGCTATGTTGAGGGATAAAAAACAAGCTAGCAGAGAAAGCTTAGGTAAGTTATTGCCATCTTCTATACACCCATACTAGCTATATATATATATGTAAGTTTCAGAAAGAAAACTAAACTGTTTGAGAGTGAAATTGGTAGATTATTATGCAAGCTGCAGAGCGAATTAAATATGTGACCGCACTGCCTGCTTCAACCCAGATAAACACCATATTTCATTCAGAAACAGCTTCAATCTCTGTAACAACAACTCATACCAATACTGCCACCACTCACACAATAAAAGCCACCACTATCACCTGCAGTGCAACAAACATCCAACACCACCACTGTAACAACACCTTCCACCACCACCACCACCACAATAACAACAATACCAAAATATTTCTATCACCACCACCACCACCACCACCACAATAGTACAACAAACTACATTTGCTTGGTTTAGAATGAATCACAAATCAAGAGCTCAATTTAAAATCGAAATAAAAAAAGAAACCATGTTGAATCAACACTAAAAATCAAACCCAAGATCAAATTTAGGCTACTACTTAGAATAATGAAGAGATAAAACTTATCTTCATAAACACCAACAACTTCAAGATCAGCTTTCATCCATTTCTTGCACAAAGAAGAGATCCATCTCCCTTCTTAATCACTCGAAATCAATCATTTTGACTTAAGAACAACTCATATCATATAACTTCGATTTGTGTAATATTGTTTTTGAATCTTCCATTAGCAAAACCCAACCTTCGATTTCATCTACAAACCATGAAAATCATCATTCACCATAACCTACACGATTCAAACAAAGACCAGGTCTCATAATCTCGAGATCGACATCAACATTTCTATTTCTCGATCTTCCTCTTCCCGTGGCTTAATCGCGTAAATCCCATCTCATCTTTGTTGCTTTGTCTCTCAACATCTTCTCGATCTCTAATTCAATCACAGAACTCTCTATCTCTCAAATCTTAAATCGAAATCAAACTCATCGGATCTGAATCTTTAACTCGTAATCCACTCGAAACTATCAAATCGAGATCCAAAATCAATTTGAAATCATTTGAAATAGAAAGCATAATCGTAATAGATTCTAGAAACCGACGGTATCATCTAACGGAAGAAGATCGTCGGTGGTTGCTCGTGTTGCCTGTGGTGGTGGCGTCGATGGAGATCGTGGTGGTGGTGAGAGGCGATGGAGATGATATGGTGGTGAGCGTTGATTTTTAATTTTTCATCGGTGATAAAAATTAAGAATTGAAGAAGAAAGAAATAAGAGAGGGAGGTTAAATAAGGAATTATAATAATTGTGTTTTTAAAAGTATTTTCAATTATGCCATCATGGACATTTGTAAAGTCTGTTAGGGATATTTGTGAAGACCCATCAAAAGGAGGGACAATAATTCAATTACCACTATATTATATATCTACAAAAGGAGGGACAATAATTCAATTACCCATCAAAAGGAGGGACAATAATTCAATTATATATCTACAAATTTGGTCAAATTTGACGTACTACAAATTTGGTCAAATTTGACAACCACAGAAATTAACTTGAAATGAAGTGTCAAGGAAAAACATATGATCATTCTTACTTTGAAATTTCATCAAGTTGTTTATTGCTTTGAAAAAAAATTTGAAGTTTGGGTTAGCCTGAACTTTATTGGTTATGAGATGGATTTGGATGCTAAAATGACTTCCTTCTTTATTCTACTTTTTGTTTTCGTACTGTGCAATAAACCCCTTCATTCGATTGAAGCTGATACCATCTCTCCGGGTGAAACTCTAAGCGGTTTTGAAACAATTACATCAAAAGGTGGTAGATTTATGATGGGTTTCTTCACACCAGGTGAGTCTCGGAATTACTACTTAGGTATTTGGTATAACTATAAAACGTCCTTGGTAAAAACAGTAGTTTGGGTGGCTAATAGAGATATACCCCTCTACTATGGTAATCTTTCTCCTTCACAAGAATCACAACTGAAAATTTCAGAAGACGGTAATCTAGTTCTCCGCGAGTCTGAATCCTTAATTTGGTCTACTAATTCAACTTCAAGTACTTCTAATACCACAGAAGCAGTTTTAGGTGATGATGGAAATCTCATTTTAAGAGAAAAGTCTAATCCATCGGTTGTGTATTGGCAGAGTTTTGATTATCCAGGCGATACTTGGTTACCTGGCGGCAAAATTGGGCTCAATAAGAAAACTAATAAAAGTTACTTTCTAACTTCATGGAGAAATCAAGAAAATCCAGCTATGGGACTTTTCAGCCTAGAATTCGACCCAACTGGAATCAATCAGTATCTTATAAGGTGGAACAAGTCCGTAGTGTATTGGACAAGTGGCGAATGGAATGAACAAGCAAAAAACTTTAGTGGAGATTCTGAGATACGATCATCATATTACAATGATAATTATAATTTTAGTTATGTTTCAAATGAAAATGAGAGTTACTTTACTTATAATCTTTATAATAATTCAATTCCTTCAAGATTAGTAATGGATGCTTCTGGCCGAATGAAATGGGCATATTCAGCAGAAGAGTCTTATTTGTTTTCGTCTCAACCGAAACAACTTTGTGATGTTTTTGGTATATGTGGACCTTTTGGCGACTGTAACCAGAATAAATCCAAGTGCGAGTGCTTGCCTGGTTTTGCTGAAACATCTCCTTCAGATTGGAATCTTCGGGATTCAACTGGTGGGTGTTTTAGAAATATGTACTTGGAGTGTGGTAGTGGTAATAATGTTTTTTCACCAGTTCCAGCCTCGAAATTGCCTGATAAACCTGAGTCCACAAAAGACAGTGGCCCTGAAGAATGCAGATCAACTTGTCAGAGTACATGTTCTTGCAATGCTTATGCTTATGGGAATACTACTGGGTGTCAAATATGGAAGGGAGATATGTTGAATACCAAAAGCCAATCAGATGGCAGAGCAGGGATTCTCTATGTCAGAATTAAAGATCGCCTTGAAGGTAAGTATCCCATTTTCAGGGGGATTTCCTCGCAACACATATTTATTTAGTAAGATTTCACTACTCAGAATGAAAAATGTAAATCATGACCCGTAGTATTAATTTAACCAGCTAGAGCTTAGTATCCACCGACATCATATAGTTCTACTGGCAAATGGATATAATCTGAAGTGATCCCAGTATCCCACCCTGACCCTGGCTCCCCTTAATACTATGGTATTTTATAACCTTAGTCCTAGTATAACTTTGTGCTTAATTCAGCCAGCATTCCAGTCAGAAAGAGAAAGATGGTAATTTGGAAGATCGTGATCCCTGTAATAGTCTCTTTGGTGGCAATTGTATTGGGTGTATTAGGATACATGTTTCTTTGCAAGAGGAATAAGCCTAATGAAAGAGGTAAATACCTTCTCCTTTATTTGGGCATCACATCAGAAAATGAATTCAGGCTAGTTGTATTTATGAGTTTCACTGACTAATCATCCCCTGTTTATGAATACTCAGAAAGATTAAACGGATTTGAGGGGCTGTTGATCTATTTGTGGAAAATCAAGGCTACCTACAACGGCACTCCAAATAAAAACATGTTTAATGATTGTAAAACTGAAGGAGAAACCCAGGAATTACAAATGTTTAACCTGGCCTGTTTAGCAATTGCTACAAATGACTACTGCATGGAAAATAAATTGGGACAAGGGGGTTTTGGGCCAGTTTATAAGGTATGTTTTACATATGTTTAATAATTATGATGAACTTACTGCCCATTTCTATTTATAGAACACAACCTTACTTGAATCGCAATATGAGTATGCTTTTTAGGGTAGATTAAAAGACGGGCAGCAAATAGCAGTGAAAAGACTGTCGAAAAGTTCTGGACAAGGCATTGAAGAGTTCAAGAACGAGGTTGTATTGATCTCCAAACTTCAACACCGTAACCTTGTGAAGCTGCTTGGTTGCTGTGTCGAAGGAGAAGAGAACATGTTAATTTATGAGTACATGCCCAACAAAAGCCTGGATGCATTTCTGTTTGGTTTGTTTCTTTTCTAGATGCTATTATACTATATATATTCTTTAATTTTTAAATATAAACACAAAGTAAAATCCTTCTTGAAGGCTGGCCTTGCATGTTAAACATTTTGAAATTTGTTGTCCAATTAGTCCCAACTTTCTCATATTGTACATTCATCATGAATGTACAACCCACCTCAGCTAATTCAAGGATGTTTCTGTTGATTGTAGTTTCAAGAAACAAAGCATGCCTAGATTGGGGTAAACGATTCAATATTATTGGAGGAATTGCTCGTGGCCTTCTTTACCTTCATCGTGATTCTCGATTAAGAGTTATTCATAGAGATCTCAAAGTCAGTAACATTCTATTGGACGCAGACATGATCCCAAAGATTTCCGACTTTGGAATGGCAAGGATGTTTGGAGCGAGCCAGATTAGCGACAATACTTGCCGAGTCGTTGGTACACGGTGAGCACTATTTTTCCCTAATCATCATCTCAAATTCTGATAACTCTAGGCATCTACTAAGTAGCATGTCTTGGCAAAAATGTAGTGGTTATATGTCTCGCAGTATATGATTGAAGGGACATTTTCTGGAGAAGTCGACGTCTTTAGTTTTGGAGTGTTGGTACTAGAAGTTGTGTGCGGTAGGAGAAATAACAGCTTCTACAATCCCAGACAACCTTTGAACCTTCTACTTCATGTATGTATTATATATCTTTGATTCCTTGTTATATTGCATTAATGTGTTAATGAACTTATATATATTGACATTTTTGTTTCAGGCTTGGAGGCTTTGGAATGAAGGAAAATGGGCAGAGATTGTCGATGAGGATTTGGGTGATTTCTATTCTCCATCTGAAGTGATCAAATGCATACATATTGGGCTATTATGTTGCCGAACATAGCAGAAGATAGGCCAACCATGGTGAAGTGGATCTCATGCTTAACTATGAAACCGATCGTCCATCTCCTAAAGAACCTCCTTATACTTTCCCGCATCGTCGATAAGCCTGATATTCCGCAAATTCGATGCTCAAATAACAATGTCACCTTCACCACGTTTGCAGGGCGATAGTGTGTTTGAAAACTTAAAGAGTTATATCAATTGTCCACACATTGCAATAGGTAATGAGGGCAGGCCTTTAAGGGCTGTCGTAAATTTCTATCATATCTCTCTGGTCTCCTGCATACTCCAAAAAGTTGTTTGCATTAAGTCGGCAAGGTATAAGGATGAATATCGTGCCGACTAAAATATAGTCGGCAGGGTATAACGTTGAATACCGTGTCGACCCTGTAACTACTGATTTCAGAGATGAAAAGTCGGCACGGTATTCAACCTTTTACCATGCCGACTTTCGATCCGTTTTTGATTCTTCGTTTTTTTTTTTTTTTTTGATCTCATCATGTATGGTTAGAGTTTTGAAGAAAGATTCTGAAATTTTTTTAAATATGTTTTAGTCGGCATGGTTTTTTAGTATCGGCAATTTGATCTTTTAACACCTTTTAGACACCCCTTAGCACACTAGTTTGGATGGGAATAAAATGGGTATACCCTAATCTCGTCAGGTTTTTATTTTAGCTAGTATTACTTTAAGATTTATTTTCAACTTTATCAGTTTATCCAAAATCAACCGACTTAGTCAGATGAATTTTCACTTGATGAAACCTTTGAGCAACTGAAATATAGCGGGTCAAATCCTTAACCGACTGCATATACTTGGTGAGAGACACCTGATCGTCTAAATATAAGAGGCTTAAATCCTTTTACAACTGCAACAACCGCCACAACCGCCACAATATGAGTGACTGGAGATTTATTCCTGCCAACCAAATGTTCAAGACTAAAGTTTTCTGCCAACAAGATATTGAGTCGTTAAGAGCAACTTGAAAAACACCTCTAACAACGACATGGTTGGACAAGGTTTACAGCAAGTAAGCCTTTAACCACTCGAGGAATCAGCTGCTAGATGGTTGGTAGAAATCTCTATCCACCAAAAACAGGTGTTTAGCCACCAAAACATGGTAGTGACTAGAGTACAATTTTCTTGTAGTGGGTGTTCATATCTCCTATCTCAAGGAGCAACTCATGGAAGACAAAAAGATCTCATCTAACCAGGAGAAACAAATCAGCGAACTTCGCAGTAAGTTCCATTCCTTTGATTGCTCTAATGCTACTTTATTCTTCTAAGAGAAGCACTCCTGTTCTCCCATTTGATTCTTTTCTTCCTTTGCTTTATCAGGGTCAGAACTGTAACAACCCTACTTTCCGCATAATCCCGGCCGATGATCATGTAGAAAATATGCTGTTCAAATCATATGCAACCTCATCTATAAAAAATAAATTGTGCGTAATAGGGAATAAATTAAGCTAGTATAAAAAAATATTACTACATGATTTTCGAAGACACCACAAGGCAAAAGAATACAATATTTCTTCTTCTTCAAAGGTTCTAATCCCAAATGAAAATGATGAACCACTAAATTAAATTGCCACTGCCTCTCAACTATATATTGTTCGCAAAAAAACAAGAAAACTTCATATCCATCACCAGCCAGATATCTTCTAACATCCCTCTGAAACTGGAAACCAGTCAAACTCTTTCACAATCTCTAGTAACACCGAAATTTTGTCTTGGAGTTAAACTCCAAGCAAGTCCACCTCGTTCCCAAATAATGGGAAAAATAAAGAATGAAATACACAGGACCATGATATAGAGTTTGGGAAAAAATAAGAATTGAAGTGATTGCGAAGTTTCTAGAGATTTACTAGCTAGCTACACCATATTCTGTCTACCTACGACGCGAGTTAATAGATAAGCTCTTACATAAACATATCATTAATCCTGCATATAAAAATATCTAAACACCAAGACGTACAATCCAAGACGCTATAGAACATATCCCCTCTAAGAATGATAACCACAAAGCAATAACGCCCATGTTAAAAACGTATCTATGAAGGAACCGTATGCACTATGGTTCTAATCCTTGAATAATAAAACGCACAAGTGGCGTACACAACACCATGAGTCCATTGAAAGCACCAAAAGGCCAATGGACACACCTTTCTCTTGGACAAACGAACGAGTAGGAAATGCATTATATAAATTCCTCTACTCTAGTTACAACCCTTTAATAAGGAATTGCATAAGTGGCGCATATAAACACCCACGAGGCCAACGGAAGCACCTAAAGGCCGACACACCTTCTCTTCGACAAACGAACAAGAAGAAAATGAATTTCCTGAGTTTCTTTAGCATAATAAACATAAGACCAAATAAGGGACATGATTAACTTACACTTTTGCATCACCACGTAACAGTAGATACAAGTATCTTTCAAACTTACCAAAACTTAATAATCATTAGACCATAATTAAAAGGAACAGTTCAAACAAATCAAAAGAGACAAGTCCAACTCACTTTGCACTTTCTAGCATCTGATCCATAGATTAGCTAACCTCGCATCTTCAAATCTCTACACAATTTTGCAACTAATGACACCAACACGTACAGCTAAAATTAACTAGGTTTATACAAGTCATCATTTTCTTAAATGTGCCTCTAACGGAGACACTAAAACGCACAACTATAATTCCATAAAAGGAGATAATTTTCGTAAATAAACCAAAAAAGAAGGTCAACTAAGTATAAGAGCCAAATTTTATTATAATTCCTTATGTATCCTATTTCTTTAGGGGTATAATTGACAACCAAACTTTAATATAACATATCTAAAAATCCGTGTCTTGGAATTTTACAAATTTTATCTCGTTGGAAAGGTTTTAAAAAAATCTACGCAATAAGTACAAACAACAATATTAAATTTAGAGTTTTTACGAAAAATTTGGAAAAATATTTATCATTTTAGGCACAATTTTGAAAATAAAATGGAGATCCATTGTGCAGACTACCACAAAAGAATACATAATACTTTATGTAACCATATTTTGGTTTTATGCATCAACTAATTTTCTTTTGCAACTAATAAAAGGATGTACTCTCTGTTTCAAGAAAAAATGATATTTTCACTTTAGCCATAAATTTTCTTTTCGGTCAATTGCGGGAGTGTTTCCTTTTTTTCTTCTTTCGCTTTCCCATGAGTAGCGTGTCATCTAGTATAGCAAAGATCACCGGTGAAACCATATCGGTTTTCCTTTTAATCCAAAGACTGCTTCTTAAGCGATCATGGTTTATTAGTGTAACGGGAAATATTTGTGTAAGTACTACAAAAAAAAGAATCTACAAATTGTTCAAGATTCACTCCACATACGGTGGGTGATGTAATTAAAAAGTGTAACAAAAATACTTCCTCTATTTATTTACCCTAATATTATCTATTTAAGCACATCCGTGTTAGCCTAGGATTTCTTATTTTCAACGTTCTTTACCGCCGCCTCACCTTCTCTTCTTCTATTTCACGCCGTCACGAACACACAACTGCCTGCTTGTCTGCATGTCTGCTTCTATGTGTATAATCACCACCACCAACAGTATGATACCTCCTCTCAGAGTAAAGATGTCTTTGCCTCAATTATAGCCCCATAACTGTTATGAGTCCGCGTTCGAACAGGTGAATAACACGGAAGATGGATGCAAATCAGCTCTGTTTACGGATCACTGGGTGTCAAACGGGAAGAAAGCTTTTATCAGTCAAGTCAACAATCTCTATCTCAGACTTTCAGGGTTATTGTTGATTCTGATGAAAGTTTGGAGATACTATTTTGTACTATCAGATACTAAACAGAATAACAGATTGAAATTAGCAAATTTGTGTGAAGTTTAAGTCACTTTAAATTTTAAATTTGAGATTTTTTTTTTTGTTTTTGCAAAATCAGTGAAGTGAAGATCTGTAAATTAGTGACGGTGGATTTCATAAATCCAAAATCCAAACTTTTTCTAGGACTAATTTTAGTGTTTAAATATCTCCTTTTCTTTTAGTGTTCATAGTTTCATTTTAGAGTTTGTTCAGTTCTGTAAGTGCACTATGAGTGTTTGTTGAAAAGTCTCCATCTCAAAAGTGTTTGCTGTCATTCAGACGACTTCACTTCTGAGAAGTTCAATTCTCCTCTCAACAAATAGAATTGAGTTATGAATGCAATTTTGGGTCTTCTTACACATACCCTGGCCTGGAGATCAGAGACTCATACAATTGATTGATTTCAATTATGACTTTTCCTGCTCTCAACTAAGCAGCCGAAGGAGAAAGCAAATGGAGGAAAGAATGGAAAAGCCAATGAACTTCTAATGTCTAGGTAATGTCTATTTCTTTGTCCCACCAAAGACTTTTTTTTTCTCTCGAATTTTCTTTATTTTCAAAATGTTGGGTCTTCATTTATATATACGGTCAAATTTAACACACCAACCACAATGACAGCCACAGAAGTATGATTCCCATAGGTCTTCTTTTGAAACATTTAAGCAAGTAAACTAGTCAAGGAAGTAAACATTACTGGGTTTTCCTGCACTTTGTGAAATTTCAAAATAAGATATATATATCATTCCAATTGATCTTATTTTGTAATTTGATCAAGTTTCTTATTGCTTCGAAAGAACTAGACATTACTGGGTTTGCCTGCACTTTGTGACTGTGTATAGATGGATTTGGATACTAAAAAGAGTTCTTTTTTTGTTCTACTTTACGTTTTTGTATTGTGCAGTAAACCTCTTCATTCAATTGCAGCTGATACATTATCTGTGGGTGGAACTCTAAGCGGTTTTGAAACAATTACATCAAAAGGTGGTAGATTCATGATGGGTTTCTTCACACCAGGTGAGTCTCAGAATTACTACTTAGGCATTTGGTATAATTATAGAACGGCCTTGGTGAGAACAATAGTTTGGGTGGCTAATAGAGATAAACCCCTCAGTGGTGGTTCATCTTCCCAACTAAAACTTTCAGAAAATGGTAATCTGGTTCTCCACGAGTCTGAATCCTTAATTTGGTCCACTGATTCTGCTTCAAATACTTCTAATACAACCGAAGCAGTTTTAGGTGATGATGGAAATCTAGTTTTAAGAGAAAAGTCTAATACATCTGTCGTTTATTGGCAGAGTTTTGATTATCCAACTGATACTTGGTTACCTGGTGGAAAACTTAAGTTCAACAAAAAAACTAACCAAAGTCAGAAACTTATTTCATGGAGAAACCAAGAAGATCCAGCTCCCGGAATGTTCAACCTAGAATTAGACCCAACTGGAGTCGGACAATATCTTATTAAATGGAACAAGTCCATAGAGGTTTGGAAAAGTGGGGAATGGAATGAACAAGCAAAAACCTTTACTTTAGTTCCTGAGATGAGATTAAATTACATTTTCAATTTTAGTTTCATTTCAAATGAAAATGAGAGTTACTTTACTTATAATCTTTATAATGATTCAATTCTTTCAAGACTTGTAATGGATATTTCTGGCCAAATTAAGCAATTTACATGGTCATTTACAAGTGAAAGGTTGAACTTGTTTTGGTCTCAACCAAAACAACTCTGTGATGTTTATGGTATCTGTGGACCTTTTGGCAATTGTAACCAGGATACATTGAGGTGCGGGTGTTTGCCTGGTTTCGTCGAACGATCTCTTTCAGATTGGAATCTTCAGGATTCAACTGGTGGGTGTGTTAGGAATACGTCTTTGCAGTGTGGGAGTGGGAGTAAGGATGTTTTTTCACCAATTCCAACCTCGGAATTGCCTGATGATCCCCAGTATCGACCAGTCAATAGCGCGGAAAAATGCAAGTCAGCTTGTCAGAGTAAATGTTCTTGCAATGCTTATGCTTATGGGAAGAGTGGGTGTCAATTATGGGAGGGAGACATGTTAAACACCAAAAATCAATCAAATGGAAAAGCAGGTGATCTTTACATTAGAGTTGCGGATTCGGAAATTCCCCACAAAATTCAACCCGAAATCCCCCCTAAAGGTAAGTAATCAAATATCCCATTTTCAGCAACGATTTATTTATTAACAAAGCAAAACATATCTCTGCCTCTAAGACTTGCAATGTCATATCTATGTCTCTTAGAATTGCAAAGTTATCTCTCTATAACAACTGACACCCCATCTAGTTTTGACTCATGGATCTGCAATCTGAGGCTCGCTTAAATGTTGTGCTGTTTTTTCACTAGTCCTAGTATGTGTCTGTGCTTAATTCTTCCCCAATTTCAGCCAGAAAGAGAAAGATGAAAACTTGGAAGATCGTGGTTCCCGTAATAGTCTCTTTGGTGGCAATTATAGTGGGCGTATTAGGATACATGTATCTGTGCAAGAGGAATAAGGCTAATGAAAGAGGTAAATACCTTCTCCTTTATTCTGGCCATGTATCAGAAAAACATGAAATGAATGCATGCTAGCTTTACTTATGAGTTACTCCAATTTCTTTCCTGTTCATGATTTCCCAGGAAGGTTAAAAGAGCTCCAGGGGGTATTGACTGATTTATTGAAAAACAAGGCAACCTACAACGACACTCCAAATACAAACATGCTTAATGAACGTAAAACTGAAGGAGAAACACATGAATTACAAATATTTGGTCTTGTTTGCTTAGCCATTGCTACAAATAACTTCTGCTTGAAAAATAAATTGGGAGAAGGGGGGTTTGGGCCTGTTTATAAGGTGTGTTTTACATATGTTTGATTATTATGATAATTACGTTGAACTTTCACAGACCTCTACTTACTAAAATCGCTATATGTGCATTGGAGTATGGTTTTAGGGTAAATTACAAAACATGCAACAAATAGCAGTGAAAAGACTGTCCAAAAGTTCTCGGCAGGGTATTGAAGAGTTCAAGAACGAGGTTGAATTGATCTCCAAACTTCAACATCGTAACCTTGTGAAGCTGCTTGGTTGTTGCGTCGAAGGAGAGGAAAACATGTTAATTTATGAGTACTTGCCTAACAAAAGCCTAGATGCGTTCTTATTTGGTTTGTTGCTTTTCTCATATCTTATCATCTTTGTCTATAAAACAAAGAATCCTTCTGCAAGGGATGGCTTAAACATTTAGAAATTTGCTGCCAAATCAGTTCCAACTTTCTTATATTTTTCATTTTGAAATTTACTGTATGTAGTGATTGCAGATCCAAGGAACAAAGCATGCCTAGATTGGAATAAACGGTTCAATATTATTGGAGGGATTGCTCGTGGCCTTCTTTACCTTCACCGCGATTCTCGATTAAGAGTTATTCATAGAGATCTCAAAGTCAGTAACATTCTATTGGATGAAAACATGATCCCAAAAATTTCAGATTTTGGAATGGCAAGGATATTTGGCAGTAACCAAACTATGGATAATACAGTCCGGGTCGTTGGTACACTGTGAGCCCCATATTTCCTCAATCATCATCTTAAATTTCAATAAATCATCTACTATATAACATGTCTTTGCAAATAAATGCAGGGGTTATATGTCTCCGGAATATATGATTGGAGGGACATTTTCGGAGAAGTCTGACGTCTTCAGTTTTGGAGTGTTAGTGCTAGAAGTTGTGAGCGGTAAAAGAAATAATAGCTTCTACAATCCCGAACGACCTTTGAACCTTCTACTTCATGTAAAGTATTACATATCCATGAATTCCTCTTTACATTATCTGAATGTGTTAATGTACTTATGTATTTTGACATTTTTGTTTCAGGCTTGGAGACTTTGGAATGAAGGCAAATGGGCAGAAATTGTCGATGAGGATTTGGGTGATCTATATTCTCCATTTGAAGTGATGAAATGCGTACACATTGGGTTGTTATGTGTTCAAAATAGAGCAGTAGATAGGCCAACCATGGCTGAAGTGGATGTCATGCTTAGTAGTGAAACTGATCGTCCAGCTCCGAAAGAACCTCCATATACGTTCCCAGCACCATCGAATAATCCTGGAATTCCTCCTACTCCCTGCTCAAATAATAATGTCAGTATGACCACGATTGGAGGTCGATAGGGTACTATTTCAAAAGCCGAAGGTGATATTAATCGTTCACAAATGGTAATGTTTTCTTAAGTTTCTTTATTTGTATTAAAAGTTACTGTAGGTAAATTGATCGTTATCTACCGATTATTTTTGATTCAAAAAATTCAATTTCTCTGTACTAAAAGTTAAGCACAATCGTAGATAATGAACACTATAAACTACCGATTGTGAAAGTAGAAAAATTTCGAAATTTATTAAGTTTTGAAATTTTGAATTTGGGGCATGAACACAATGGGTAGATAATAAGCATCACTTATTAACACAATTTACTACCGATTATGGTAGTACCAAAGTGCGAACATTTTAGGATTTTGGCAAAATCACATTTTAGGGCCAATATATATTCGGAAGTTAAATTTAATACGGATTATGGTAGTATTAAAACTTGAAAATTAAGTATATTCGGAGGTTAAAGTAACACACTTTACTACCGATTATGGTAATACCGAAGTTCAAAAATTTTAGAATTTTGGCAAAATCTCATTTTGGGACCGATATACATTCCGTAGTTAAATTTACTACCGATTATGGTAGTACCCCAAAATTCGAAAATTGAGTATATTCGGAGGTTAAAGTAACACACTTTACTACCGATTGTAGTATTAACTACCGATTGTGGAAGGGCAATTTCGCCATTACGAAATACATGAGATAAGGGCTAGCTTCAATTTAGGTTTTGCTGGGGATAAATTTGACTGACAGAAAACTTGACTAAAAGTCTTTGGTGGGACAAAGAAATAGACGTACATACCTAGCCTAGTGTCACGCCTTCAAATGCTCCAAGCAATTTTTCGCGAAAGTGTAACCCGGCAGCACAAATGGTTCTGTGAATAGCTTCACCCAATTGCACTTCAGCCTTATAAGTTTGCACCTATGCAAACAGCCAACACCTTAGGTCAATCAGCGGAAGTCTTTAACCTTGTTTCTCTTCTCAAAACTCATCAAATACACCCCATAATGTATTCTATCTTTGCCATACTTTACTAACAACAAATCAGCCAACCAAGAACACTTAGAACATGACACAATCAACTCTTTTATTGCATCAAAGGGAAGAAATACAAAACTTGCCCACTTGGGGACTTACACGAGACTTGTTTGCCTTCAAACCAAGTCTTAGTCTTACTAAAAACTCTCTATTCACTCACATATGCAAACCTCACTCTCACATATGTTCTCTATGCAAGCCTGCCAATTTTCCCAGCCTTAGGACTATTTATACAACAGCTTTTCTTGGCCAAACCATGCATAACCGTTACACACGCATGGGACAGCCATATCTGTCCCCTAAAGCAGTTCTGCCAACCACTAATAACTGTGCTAACTGGCCGGTTCCTCTCCAACTTGCGCTAATCATCCAACACCTGTTCTTTAGCAGTTAGAACTCTTCTCCACGCTTATAAACTTCTTTATAACCGCTCATCTTCATCACGCATCATTGGCATGCTTGTGAAGCTCGTAACTAACTTATTTGTCATACTTGAGCCGTATTGTGCCACTTGTTTTGGCATCTTTGGATTGTGTTGCGCCAACGTTCACCCTCTTGGCCCCGCATGCTTATCATTCTAAACTCATGCATGGACAATTCTCAAGCATCAAACATCGAAGCCAGCTCCATAAGCTCACTCTAGTTGCTCATGCGTCATATGTGCTTCACTTTGCCAATTAGCTTGACAACATCAATGCAACTCTTGCATTACTAGCTTGTTTGCACTATTCAAGTTCTGGCCAATCTTGAATATATGCCATAGACCAACTCTTAGTCTATTCTTCACTCTTGCATCCTCCTTGAGCTCGGGCTAACTCAATTCCATGGATATGCATTGATGCCAACATCTCATGTTGCATCTGTCACTTTGGCCATGTCTTGCCTTTCCTTAATGAAGCTTCATTGAGTCGGCCAATAAGCTTCATCACTTAGCCAAATGTGTTTACAATGTAATGTCTACACTTGCACTACATTGGCCCGTGGGTTTATGTCATTCTTGACACTTGCCAATCTATGTCTGATATCGCTATTATGGCTTACGTTGTTATTATAGCTTACGTTATGCTATTATGGCTTCGCATTGCACCATCACGGCGGAACTCGACTTGGGCCTGCATCTCTATAACGCGTAATCATTATCGTCACTTGCGGCAGACGTTATAGACCTACCCCACCTAATCCGTTCAACGTCCTCGTTGAACGCGACCATATCGAACACCATACTTGTCTTAACTTTTCTTCACTTGCTTTCAGAACCTTTTCCGAAAATCGGCAACTACTTTTGGCTAACCCTTGCCAATGGTCCCCCTCGATTGCATCCGCATCACTTAGCTTTGTTGCTTTGCCATTGATCTCATATCTTTGAGCCACATCTCAAGCGTTGTGCACTACGCTTTATGCTGCTACTCAAATTATGCATCAATAACCAAATGCAAATCTGAAATTCTTCTTAGCCAATTCCCTTTAGCTTGAATTTCTCCTTGAATCATTTACGCCTAAGTGTACGCACTAAATGATTCTTCTTTTACTGATCATCACGATCACTGCCATAGTCTCACGCTTTCCGACTTTGCCTTATTATCATACTCAACATGATAAGGACTCGAACGCGACTTGGCCGTTTTTCAATCAATTTTCTTTGCAACCCGCCAATATTGTTGTTCTCCGCGATCCTCATCAAGCACGTCACAAAGTAACCGGGGTTCTCTTTGCATTAGACACCCGCATCCAATACTTCATGCCTCACCAAACTCTGGTTATGCAAAACATCCTTCAAGAATTCATTTCTTTGAATGCGGCCACTAGTACAAAAATGGGCTTAGGTGACAGTTCAAAACTGTCACCATAATAATTATATGTGCCAGTTCTCAAAAAAAAATTGGTGTCACCAAAGCCCCTGTTACAAAAGGTCTTTAAGAAAGCGTGATGATTCATAGGCGTAAGGTGTGATTTCTTTCGATAATTGTCATTATTGACGACTTACTATAACATTTTATTGGTTAAAGCTTGTCATCTAAAACCCAAAATCTTGCACTAAGGTATGAGTTTTATAGCTTGTCATTGTTGGCAAATTACGGTGACATCTTCTAAATAAAACCGTCAGCGGAAGCTTAATTTTTTGTACTAAATGTGATTTCTTCTTGAAAGCTGTTATCGTAGTTAACTCTGAGCTTCCATAAACATCATTTGTTAAGTCCCTGTTTGTTGTGAGTTCATGTTACTGATTAAAAATGCTCAATGAGATAAATAATATCAAAATTATAAATACCGAACTACATAATTTGAATAGAAGTTAACAAACGGTATAATTTACATAATTCAATATACTTGATGGAACAAGTATTCTTGGAAGTGACTAAAAGAAATATCAACGAAATCTGAAACCATATCCATTTTTAGTGAAGTTGATCAAAATCTACTCTCCTATTTTTAATACCCAAATCTTGACTAACACACCAAATTTACCAATGCTTGAACAGAAATTTGGACCAACACAATCATGTCATAACTCTTGATCGTTGTTTATTACCCATGATGTCTTCTTCATAGCTTTCTGATTTCCTCTGCAAAATGAATACAAAATAATCATCCATAATTACATTTCTAAAGCAACAACGCACAAGATCTTTTATTAATAGAATAACAAATAGCATGCCAGACGGAAAAGTTAGCGGTAAACAAGAAAATTAAAGACTTAAAAATTATTAATACACAACTTGTACCTTTTCCTAAAAACCACACTATAGAATTTAGTTGAATCACTCCATCGTTGAATCACTTTATCTCTCTAAAACTATCGGGAATCCAGAAATGAGATCTTTATACTTCATATCCCCAAAAAATAAGCGAAACCACATTACAATTTAAGAGACATACATATTCTTGGTGGGCTTGATACCCTGTAAGCTCACAGACAAAATTTTGAATAACCCCATTTATGATTGGTTTTGGTATACATTAACTCATACATATTCAATTTTGTAGTTTTTAGGTCAATGACTTAGTTTTCAATTGAAAAGCAGTGTTGATAGAACAAGGTAAACAACATATAACACTTATAGAATCCTCATATTCAAGTCTTAAGTAAGAAATTACCATTGGGTTAGATGTATGTTATCGGTGATTTTGGGATGATATTAAACAAGTAACAAAAAAAGGTAATAACAACAAAAGTTGAAATGACACGAACACGAAGTGTGAATATGCACTCAGTCAATCTCATTGATACACCGATTGAACTGCTGAAAGTCTCATTTCAGGTAACATAATATACTGCCCGACCTAAATTGGGTAACATATTAACAAAACACAAAGTGAACTAACATCCTAATCGGGTTCTCTATAATGAGCATGCACAATAGGCTTGTCAAGAAGTAAGAGGATTTACAAAGACCACACGAGCAAGAGTACGGAAATGGGTTTTCACCTTCAATGCATTTTACGGGAGTAAAACTACGTCTCTGGAAATCATTATAAAGTCAACAGGTCTTGAATCATAAATGAGAAACTACGAGCTAGTTATATCAGCTAAAAACGCTAAGTATCTTCATGGTTTATATATTTGAAATATGAGAATACATCAATGTCTTAGTTTTCGCGATGTATGATTAAATGATAAAATGTTTCTATAAGACTTGGAAAAACAGAAACGAGGAGTGAGATGAGTAAACACAAATACGCAAAAATCTATACGGGATTTTTGATTGGCTAGAATAGTTACGCTTGTTTCTAAAGATAAAAAAATTATATAGAAAAGTCAACAAAACTTGACTTAGGTTGAACTATTTAAAAGCGAGGAACTTTCTAAGGCTACCAATAAAATGGAAGTTAGAAAACCGACCGCAAGAATGGAAGGCACATCGTGACCCCTGTGAAAGTTCATCGATGAACTCAAGCCTTTTATATACTTATTCAAGCTTTTGTGAAACAACATCTTTGTCAGCAACTCATAAGGCTTCATATTGCTCTTTTCGGTTGAAGTCTCGAACTCCGGATCTCTTTTCAAGACAAAATGCTTTCAATAACTATAAATCATTTGATCATAGTTGTAATGCGAACACGAAGTACAAGTAGCATCAACAAAGAGTAAAGATCCTACAAAAATCAATCATACTAGAAAAAGAAAAATCTAAGTTACTAGTGAACACGAAGAAGTTCACTTAGGCAGAAGCTTGAAGTTTAAATTCTAAAATTTCCTCCACTATAATCTAACAAATTTTCAGAGTACTCGAACTTCTTTGTCCAAAACAAGAGACGTGAAATAGATTCATGAGGATAGAATAAATAAACTTGTATAACAAAGAATGGAAAACTTATGGAGTTATTGTTCAAAAGTGAAATGAAAATAGGAATGGCCACAAAAGTATTTAGTTTCTGAATGACACAGCAACCATAAGGATATGTAGATGGTGCCGCACCTTAAATAATATAATCACGAAATTATAAATCAATTTCTCTGTTGAAACAAAGTCGATACATTTACGTATCACCAGTTCCGATACGATTAGCGCACATCTTAAAACATTTACATCAAGCTCATAAACAAGTTGCTTGGTTTGAGGATCAAACTCAATAACCTCAAGCGCTTTTGCATAATTTTATCCACCACAAGATTAATATTAATTCCAATCAAAGCGGGATCGTCCATAGTTTGGCATCTTCATAGGTAATCTATATATCGGATGCATGTATTTGATCAACAAAACCCTCTCCAACCGAAGTATTTTCAAACATCTCAAAAGAAGTAATTCAGTAAAAGTAAAGGTGTAACATATTTAGTCTTAAAAGCGGAGTGTTCAAGTATTGAGAAGATTAAACATAGCCTTCATAAGAAAATAAAGAAATCTTTGATTCAGGATAGTTAAGTAGTAGCAGTATACATGTATTGAGAAGATTATATGATCACAGGATTACACATAGCCTTCATAAGAAAATAACTTCATAACACTAGAGCAAGGGTCGATGCTTTCCTTTCATGTCATCATTAATGTACATAAACTTTGCGCATACCAATATTTTGTAAGTACCTTTTGGATTACACGACATCCATACATCAAGACTTTAAAGGAAAAATGTGGCCAACAAAGTTGATACGCAAGTTCCTTTTCTTCTCACCACTTCCATACTCAAAAAAGTTTGCATAAGTGATTTCCAAACCCCGTAATCAAAAAATTCGGTTAATAAAAATGAACAAATTCAATACGAAAATGAGTGCCTAATCTACTCGAGAGGCACTATAACTCTCGAAAAGAGTGAACATAAAATATTTTATAAAACAAATAAAAATTACGAGGAAAAGGAAAAGCTAAATTGCTCATAACAGGAATAGGTCTCATAAATAAAAAGCACAAAACAATCTTTTGTTTAATAATAATTTCAAAAAGCGAGAAAAGGGTATACCGTTCAAAAGGTTTTTTTTAATAAATTGATTTACACGCAACTCTTGTTACCGAGGAATAATCAAGTCTAGCTAGTAAGCGCGACATCATGCCAAGTAGTCAACTAAAAGGAGTCGCATTTTGAAAATCCTGTGCATTCGGTTCACTAAGTAGGGACTTGTGGCTGCCTGAGAATGTCTTGACCAGGAAAAAGAAATTTAAAACCCAAAGTCGATCTAAATATTCCATTAATATAAAAACAATTGTAGTCACTTATTTGTCCTACTTCACACTTCCCCTTAGGGATTCCGTTCAAACGTGGTTTATCTCAAAATCCAAGAAAAGATCGATTATAATTTGTGCATGCTTATAAGACTTAGGTTGTAACTAGTAAGACAACCTTTAAATTAGTAAAGGGCAGGGAATCGACACAGTAGCAAACCGAGATAATGATATCATACTCCACATAAACAAAGTGATAGAAATTCATGAAGATACGTAGCAGGAACGACATGCATAAATATTAAAACAGCGGAGACCAGTATTTCAAAATCGAGATGAAGAAATGAAGTTCATACTTACATGGTCTCATAAAATTTGAAAAGGATTTTTCGGCCGGTGGATTGATGATCAAAATTAGGTATAATCAATATCCAAGACTAGCAATTTCTTCCCTTCACGGCATGGATTGAGTAGTTCAATCGACATATGCAAAGCAGGTTAGAGGTTAACGAATATTTTTGAGCCATGTAAGAAGGCACCAATCGCATTTGTGTAAATAGTTAAACATAGCATACTGAGACTCTAACGTCTAACGTCAACAATGAATATTAGATACACTTTTCTAAAAATTGAAGGTGATCAACAATATCATATTGCACTATAAATAATTTGAAAGAGTGAACATAAAATATTTTAAGAAACAAATAAAAAATTGAGAGGAAAAGGAAAAGCTAAAATGTTCAATATCAACTGAAAAACTTATAGGAAATCAAATATTTGACGGTGTCAATTGGTTCGAGTAAAGATAGGGATTGAACGAGATAGTTCATTCTTGGAAAATTAAACATAAATCCAACAGGGTATTGAACCGGGTAAGTTCATTGTCTAGGTCAATTAAACAAAAGTTGCACAAGCAAATTAAGAAAAAATTTAACCTAACTATCAGGCATCAACAAATGTCCTCCACTCGGTGTATGATAAATTTGAAATCACGAAATATCAAACCAAAATAACTCAACATTGATCTTCCTATTCAAAACTAGGCATCGTACAAAATAAAAATAGATCTTGAAAACGAACCTAAATGGAAAAATTAAAATAAACATAAATCATAAATTAGGGATTTCCCGAAAATGTTAGAACATATACCTTGAAGAAAACATCACATGCTTTAGATTCTTACGACCAAGATAGAGAGAGCTTGATTTGAAGAAAATTTTGAACAATAGAGGTAGATCTTGATTGATCATGATATACGAATTGAAAGAAAGAGATGAATCCCTAGATTGTAAAAGATGAGATCCCCAATTTTGCTAAGAAGAAATCGTGTAAAAGATAGATGTGAAGCGCCTAGAGAGAGAAGGATTGTTAGGAGAGATGGCTGAAGGTAATTAGAAATTGAGTTCTTCGTATGGGGTTCTCAGAAAAAGTGAGAGGCGGAGGAGTCGAGAGCCTAGTTAGTAAGTTCGCGAATCATTCGCGAATTTTTCCGTATCACGAATTTTACCGTTTTATTCGCGTACGTTTGCAACTAGAACCCAAGTCGTATTATGTGGCATTCGAATTATTCGCGAATCGTTCCTAATTTTACGTATCCCGAATCCCGAATGATACGCCAGCAATTAGCCATAAATTCTTTAGCTTTTACGTTTTAAAGGCCCCACTTTTTGGGGTTTTTTTGCCTCCCGAGGCATACACGACCCAATATTAGACGTTGTTGTAATTTTTATGAAATAAAAATGACTGAAAAAATTTGAAGGTGAAGGTGAGAGAGATCTCAAACTCATGACCAAGCATCTAAACCACTATACCACGTCCTCTTGGATGACTAATGTTGTATATATTATTAATATCATCATATTAATTTTATTTTTTCTTTTAAATAACTCACACATATGCATAAAAATTGGTCTATGACCTTATAAATATAAATTATTTAGTATATATAGATCTAGGAATTTTGAGCCGAACTCACATTTATAAATCGAATTATACACGTCACGTATCCGTTAAATTCATCACGAATCCGTCCGTTGATAGAATCTTGGACCGAATCTGAATTTTACAAAACTAGTATAATACTGGAAACGTTTGCCGTTAAAATCGTTTTCCAGGAATTCGAATTGCTAACTAGGGTCGAGAGAGACCCACTAACTAAACATCACTAACTATACCAACCCACTGCTACTAGGAGAGGGCCGCAAACTAACATATCGTGCATTTGAGAACGATCACGGACATGAACTCTCTTTGTGTGGTAATTAAAAGAAGCGTATCTATGTGTTCACCTTTACGATAACGATTTTATATAGAAACGATTAAAATAGGTGAAGAATAATGTGATTTAAAAGCGTTATTATACATCATTGTATAGTGGCAGTTTTTCTTCAAAAGTTTGTCATTGTATAATAAGTCGATAATGATTAAAAAGCTGTCATGATTATTCAACACTATCGGTGTCATTTTAGTAAGAAACTATCACCTATGTCTCCGAAGCTTTCTTTTTGTATGATTCATTTATGAACTGTCATAGTTATGGATATTCAACTGTCACCAAAGCCCATATTTGTACTAGTGGGCCACCAAGTATAAACTCTATACTTATGCCATCTTGCATTCACGTACTTAAAATGGTGAGTTTTCTTTGCTCAACTTCCATGCAGCAAAACTATTGAGTTGCACAGCCTATTTAAAACTGTGACTAACTATCTCTTGGACATAATATAGCTAACCTTTAGCTGTCCATATGCTATGCCTTCAAAGCCAATATGTCTCCAAATACTCCTTTGTTTGCATTGCTAATTTCTGGAAAGAGTGTGTGTCTTTCTCTAAGGCCATGAGTTCTACCCAACTCATGCTTTGTTGATAAAATGACCCCTAACTTCTGTATTGCTTGCTTGTCGCCGCCCATCCTTTGTCGTGCCATTTTGCAATCCCCAAACAAGCAACATCGATCACTTCTACATCAACTAGGACCCCTGTCCTATGCTTTGCTTATTAGCTTTCAACTTGTCTTGTCATTGCATACGCTAGGCTAAGTATGCTACTTGCAGCATCTTCCCATGAACTAGATTTACATCGTAAATAAAGAGGCAAGGCTTTATAAACGAAAACACCCTCATTCATTCTTTTGCTCTTACACAACAAAACCATGTACCATTACATGATTGATCCATTTGATCACTTTTGGAATGCTAAAACTTCATTAACAAAGCAACTTGCTTACACCAAAGCAAAGTATATACAAACTTGAAGACTCAAATAAAAGTCAGACAACCAAACTCTACACAGAGCTTGTGACAAGCTTTGTCAAACTAAGCTCATGCCAAACAAGATCGGAAAAATACCACATTTTCGCACTAGGTGTTGCCAAAGGAGACAAAGAACACACCTTCTTGTTTATGTCTTAGTTTCTACTTTTATCAGTGCGCAACTACTTGATCGTGGTCTCTTCCTTGAACCTTGATGGCCTTTCGAGTCTTTCTAGAATGACTCCCATAGTCATCCCTAACGATGCATTGAGTTGTGCCTTGAGTGAGGACTTCTTGAAATGCAAACCTTTGCAAATGAAACATCCCCTATACTTGAAATTTGAAGGGAATAGTTCCTCTTCATTAGGTTCATGCTTACGCTACCGCTTACCAATGATTTTTCCTTCCTTTGGCTTTTCCTTCGCAGCTTTGCACATCTTGATCGTTGTGCTATTGGCAAGCTCCTTACCGTCCAGATAGCCATCTGGGATACTCCCACTTTCTGCGCTTCTTAAGTTCATCAATCACATTTGAACTTGCATGACCAAATTGGAACATCGATCTTCTTCACTCATGCCACACGTCTCTAGCACCAATGAAAAGAAGTTTTCAACATAGGCATTGTGGTGTACACTGTCATTCGTAGCCCTACGTAAACTTTCTCTTGCATACCAAGCACCATTGTGGCGGGCTGACATCTCGGTCCATCTTTCATGTCATTCCATGACATAGGATTGTATAACGGAGCTTCATCTTCTTGCACATAGTTGTCCACCAAACCTTTGCATCACCACCAAGTAATTACTGCGAGAGTTACTTTTTGTCCTTCCCGGCCCATTCGCCTCAAAGTATGCCTCAACTTCATACAAGAAATTCTCAATTTCTCTAGCATTTCTGGAACTGCGTAAATTCTTGGCTCGGAGACTGATTAGAGCTTTCTCCATGCACGTTCGCCCCTACAAACATCGTTCTTGATTAACCCTTGCCAATGCTTGCCACTTCCTCGGACATTTGCTTCGCATGGCTTGTTAGTATGGTTTTATGTCACTGAATTGCACCTTCAATTGATCACTTGACATTGGTTTCGCAATTCAAAGGGTTGCATCGGACACCTTGTCCTACGGCACTTACCCTATCGCCAATTCTTTAAACCAATCGATGTTCTTCCTTCAAGTAGGTCTAGCTTTGCCATTTTCTTCAGAAGAAAGAGGATTTTCAATGCCATGACTTTGAAATCAATGGTTAAATCGCCAAGATCACCATACTCCTCAAGTTGATCAAACGTACCCGGTAGTTCTTCGATCTGATCATCATGCCATTAGAACTCATTTCTAATGCAAAACTCTGAAAATAATCGCCACTTACTTGTTCACGGAAAATAGTTTTAGATAGAAAGAAGTGATAGTGTATTATCCAACAAATACCTTTAGCTATGTACCAAACCAGCTCGATGCATCTTATCCGCCTTCAAATGCTCCAAGCAATTTTTCGGGAAAGTTTAACCCGGCAGCACAAATGGTTCTGTGAATAGCTTCACCCAATTGCACTTCAGCCTTATAAGTTTGCACCTATGCAAACAAACACCAGTCCAATGTCAGTGATCTTTAACCTTCTTTCTCTTCTCAAAACTCATCAAATACACCCCATAATGTATTCAATCTTTGCCATACTTTACCAACAACAAATCATCCAACCAAGAACACTTAGAACATGACACAATCAACTCTTTTATTGCATCAAAGGGAAGAAATACAAAACTTGCCCACTTGGGGACTTACACGAGACTTGTTTGCCTTGAGCCAAGTCTTAGTCTTCTAAAAACTCTCCTATTCACTAACATATGCAAACCTCACTCTCACATATGTTCTCTATGCAAGCTTTGAAAATTTTCTCAGCCTTAGGACTATTTATACATCAGCTTTTCTTGGCCAAACCGTGCATAACCATTACACACGCATGGGACAACTTCACGTCCCCTAAGCGATTCCCAACAATAATAAGCTTGCAAAGCGGCCAGTTCCTCTCAACTCGCGCCAATCATCCAACACTTGTTCTTTAGCGGATAGAACTCTTCTCCCACGCTTATAAACTTCTTTATAACCGCTCATCTTCATCACGCATCATTGGCATGCTTGTGAAGCTCGTAACTAACTTTCCGTCACTTGAACCGTATTGTGCCACTTGTTTTGCATCTTGGATTCTGTGTTGCGCCAATGTTCAGCCCTCTTGGCCCCGCATGCTTATCATTCTAAACTCATGCACGGACAATTCTCAAGCATCAAACATGAAGCTTGACTCCTTAATCTCACTCCTAGTTGATCATGCGTCATATGTGCTTCACTTTGTCAATTAGCTTGACAACAGCAATGCAACTCTTGCATTACTAGCTTGTTTGTACTATTCAAGTTCTGGACAATCTTGAATATATGCCATAGACCAACTCTTAGTTTATTCTTCACTCTTGCATCCTCCTTGAGCTCGGGCTAACTCAATTCCATGGATATGCATCGATGCCAACATCGCATGTTGCATCTGTCACTTTGGCCATGTCTTGCCTTTCCTTAATGAAGCTTCATTGAGTCGGCCAATAAGATTCATCACTTAGCCAAATGTGTTTACAATGTAATGCTGCACTTGCACTACATTGGCCCTGTGGGTTTATGTCATTCTTGACACTTGCCAATCTATCTGATATCAGCTATTATGGCTTGTGTTGCGCTACTATAGCTTACGTTGCGCTATTGTAAGCCGCATTGCACCATCGAGCGGAACTCGACTTAACTGCATCACATGTAATGCGTAATCATTATCGTCACTTGCAGCACCGTTATACCTAGCTAGCCATACGAAGTTTCCATCAACCCCTTCCTCACTTCTTTTTTTTTGTTGAGAGGAGAAGAAAAGTAATAATGGCAATCAAATCGATTGAATCATATAGTATTTGTAATTGGGCATTCAAGGGAAAGTGAATATCTTATCTATATTGTACTTGGCTGCAATTAGGACAAGTCATGCAAATCTAGTCTTCGTCAAAGCTCTTTACTTAGCCAACGGTTGTGCAAGTGGTGCTATCTTACATAGAATTTATGCCAAAGGTAGGTTCCATGATTAACTTCAATTAAAATTACAGAAACACTTATTAGAACACGAACTGAAATTTTTTTTATCAAACAAAGTTACTAATTACTTATTACACCTAGGCTTTTTAGGAGCCTTATCAACATCATGAAGTGACTACAGGCAACTGCTGCTGCTGTCCCTGTTCCTTTCTTCTTTCATAGTTTTTCACGTTTCTCGATTGAGACAGTCAATGGCTCGAAGAAACCTCTTAATTGCATTAGTTTCCTTTCTGTTAATCCTTAATGTTGCAGGTTAGTATTCATATCCTCTGTATCTTAATTATTAGACTTAATTACTCTGTTTCTTCCTTGGCTTCATCTTTGTAAGACATTTTTGAAAGAAATGTTTGATTTGATGTTATGTTATGTTTGATTATCTAATGCTAAATTTTCTTGTTATGATCTTTTCAGGGGTATTTTCGGCAACATTTACTATTATAAACAAGTGTAGGCAAACATTATGGCCAGGAATACTATCAACTACTACATCTCCACTTAACACAACAGGATTTCAATTACAGAAAGATGAATCTAGAATTATAACCGTTCCGTCGTCATGGTCAGGTCGGTTTTGGGGTAGAACTAGGGCTGTCAATGGAATACCGAGTTCCGGATTCCGTAACCGATAATCCGAGTTCCTATAGGAAAATTTCCGACATAACGGTAATCGGAAATCGGTAATGGAAAATTATCGGTAATTTTTGCCTTATTGGAACGGTATTGGTTTAGGCACTTACCGTTCCGTTAATTACCGGTACCGTTATCTATTGTCACACGTGTATATTGTACGTGCTAGTATTACTCTTATCTTCCTTATTATCTAATCTTCTTGTTCTTCTATTCGACACAAAAGAAAAAAAAAAAAACTAAAAAACAGTTCGAGAGAAAGAGATCGATACCGGATACTTAGTTCACTGATAAACCATAGAGAGAGATCGAGGGAAAGAGATCGATAGAGAGATCATGATCAGTGAATCAAGAGTTAGACTCTAACTAGTTTTCATTCGGAGAGAAGATTTCCCTAGTTTTCATTCAACTAACAAGTAAGATTTCCCTAATTTTTTTATTTTTGTTAAAATCGATTCCTGCACTCAGTTTGTTCTTCATTATAATCGAATTTGACATGGTTTCTATGATTCATTCATTATACTAGTGTTTTTGAAAATAGGGATTATGAAATTAGGGTTTCTTAGTATCTGAAATTGGGAATTTTAAAATTAGGGTTTGTTTTACCAAATCGAAATTAAATTAGGAGAAAGATTTGTAGATTAGGGATTGTTTTAACCATATTATTTGAAGAAGCATCTTAATCTGAACATTTTAGGCTTGGAAAGTTGCAGTATTGTAGATTTTACCAACATTATTGTCTTCCTCATTTTAGAAGTTCCTCTTGAATTTTATGCATGCCTCTATATGATGGTTGTTTCATGATCCGTATTAGCTTATCACCACCTTTTAAAAATGCATCATCTATTTTGGATTCCGTTAGATGTAATAGTGATGTCTTTCTCCATTTTCTATAAAATTACCTTGTCGGCCTAGTCATTGTTGCATTTGATTTCAAGTCCTACTTTTTATAAAAGACTTTTTAACTTCTCTTTATTTCATTTCCCGTTTCAGTAAGAAAGAGAGAAATCGAGAAAGAAAGAAAGAGTTGCAGAAATCGTTTCTCTTCTGACAAAAGCTCCACCCACACCATATAGGTATACCCAAATTAAATTGATCAACACTCACTACTACTTACTCCTACTATTTCTATAAAACTTTATTTTTTGTTTACTTATTATGACGCTGATGAGTGTGTTGAATTTTGATGGAGATAGAAGTAATAAACCCACTAATTAAAAGAAGATCAACCTGATATTTCTGATGAGAAAATGGAATTTCTTATTTCTTACTAAGAGATCTAGGCTATATGATTATTTTTATTTGTATTTTAGTAATTAGTCATGCCGTTAATCATTCATATCAAATGGTCCTTTTCTACTACTACTGCAAAAGAGATCTTTCATGGGCTTTGTGCCATACTGTGAGTAATACTAAGAAATCAGATTCTCTTTTTGGTTTGATGAATGAAATTTTCAGACGATGAAACACGTGCAATCTATATTTTCCATCACACTCCTGATGAGAAGCTATCAGCTGCTCATAATACTAAGAAATAGACATGGGTCGATATCTTTTATAAAAAGATAGTGATGTCTTTCTCCATTTTCTATAAAATTACCTCATGGGTCGATATTGTCTCCGTATGTTGTTATTCGTTGAATCAGACTATAGGAGCTGACTTGACATGTACGGTTTTCTAATTTTAATGTGTTTGTTTGCTGAACGCCTGAACCCTTATGATTTTAGTCACTGAGACATATATGAATGTTTTTTTGTTATTCTCTGCTACTTATGTCAAACATATGTAATTTGTTTTCACCAGCAACATTTTGTGATTTTAGAATGGAGCCACATTTTTTGGTCATTGGATAAGGTGAGTATAATGTTTCATGATATCTATTGCTGGGATTTTTTTTATTTTGTTTTTCTGTAAGATTCCGCTAATACAAGCGTCTACATATTTGTACCTCTTAAGTCCAGCTTATGTATGAATTGCGCTTAAAGTTGCTGACATGTGGATTTAGCCAGTAATGTTTGGTTTTGTTTAATGCTTTATGTGCTGTTAGGAATGTTGGAGTTATTGAATTGTTTACCACTAGCCTGTTTGTGGCCAATAGTTTGGGCACTAAGTGTTAGTGTTATGTGCACTTGTTACTTGTCTGCTAACAGAATTAGGCCAATAATGGCAGCATGATTGATTCAGTTGTTATTTGTTTTGTTCAAATTAGGTAAATAATGTCACACAGTCAGAAGAGCATCAATCGTTCTGATCCCTCAAACAATGCATCAAGTTCAGTGGCATCACATTTGCAAGTACAAGCGACAAGTGTGCAAGCTGAGAAATTAACACTGACTTTGCAACTCGTCCGAGAGATGAACAAGAAGTAGGAAGATCAGTTGTTGAAACAAAAGAAGAAACTAAGAACATTAAGGTGCGATGTATGGCTTGAATTTGAAAGACTTATTATTAAAGTGGATTGGACCAGGATGGGAAGGTAACAACTATTGTAGGTGAATGTAAACATTGTTTGAAGAAAATTGATGCACCAAGTTCAAATGGAACAGTGGCTTCGAGATCTCATCTAAAGACACCAAAAAAAGAGGAGAGAATCGGCACGGACAAAAAGAAAAATAACTTCAACCAAAACAGTAACACACAAATTAAGTTAGCTAATTGGAAGTATGATCCCGATGCTACTAGGATACTTGTTGCTAAGATGATTGCCAAGCATGATTATCAATTAACATGGTTGAGCATTCATATTTTAGAGAGTTTGTTAAGTCTCTAAATCCTACTGCTAAGATGTACGAGTAGGAATACAACTAGAGATGATATCATGAAGAAGCTATCTTTGAGTTTAAAGTGCAATTACAAGAACTATTTGACACAATAACATCAAAATGCGGTTTAACAAGATTATGTGGACATGTAAACATACGAAAGATGGTTATTGTTGTGTGACAATGCATTACATAGATGATGAATGGAAACTAATTAAGAAAAACATTGACATACATTTTAGTGCCATCACCACATCTTTGGAGTGGTTCTGGCAGATTTGTGAAATCGGTAGCCTTAGATTGGAATATAGATAATAAGATTTTTGCTATAGCATTGATAATGCTAGAGCCAATGATGTTATGATGGAAAATCGAAGACTTGGCTTAAGAGCAAGGATGGTCTAGTCCTTGGTGGGATTTGTTTCAAATGAGATGTAGCAATCACATATTGCATTTAATTGTAGGATGTGGGATGAATGTATTGCTCCATTTATAAACAATATTAGAGAGTGTGTGAAATATGTCAAGCAAGTCGGGCTAAAAAAGAGAAGTTTGCAAATGCTTTAGCGCAAGTGAAGCTTCTGGAAGGTCTGTTGGTTTAGACGTGGACCATGAGATGGAACTCCATGTTTTATATGCTTAGGGATGCAATTGAATTGAGACAGGGGTTTTGTTAGGCTAGTGAATTGGATTCTAACTTCACTATACTTCAAGTTCTCGGGATTGGCAACAAGGAATACATATATGTGAGTGTTTGCAAGTGTTTGATGTGCTTTCAACTAAATTTGCGGGATTAAGTATCCAACACCAAATATGTATTATAATGGGGTATCTGATGTTAATAAATGCATTACGGGATGGGAAACTAGTCCACATGAATATATCGGAGATATGGGATCGCAGATGGTCAAAGTTTGATAGCTATTGGAAGGAGTGTAACTTGTTGATGAGCATTGGAGTGGTTTTGGATCCTAGGTACAAGGCTAGATGGGTAGAGTTTGGTTTTAAGAGATTATATGGTGGGCAATATCTTACTCATTATAACAAATTTCATATAGCACTCAATGAACTTTTCTCTTCTGGGCGAAAGCAACTCTTCGGTTCAGTTATTTTGGTAATTCAACTAGTGGAGTAGGTTCGGTTAGAATTGAGACTTATGCAACTACATCAACTAGAAGTGATGCGGTTATCTGAGTTTATAATGGAAAATAGTGAGATTGAGGTTCAAAGTCAGAGTTAGAGAAATACTTGGAGGAACCACTACTTCCTAAAGGCATGACCACGGATGAACCGAGGTTTGATATATTAAGTTGGTGGAAGAATCATACACCTAAGTACCCAACTCTACTTAAAGATTGCAAAGAGATGTGTTGTTGTTCCGATAACAAGTGTAGCATGAGAATCCATGTTGGAAGAGAATGGTGGTAGGGTTCTTACAACTCACAGGAGTTCATTAGCTCTAGAATTGGTTCAAGCATTACTTTGCTTAAGTGATTGGTTGCCAGAGCTCAATGACACTGGTTAGTAAACTTTCATTTCATCATTCCCTTCCTTTACTTTCATATTTATAATGTTTATTTTGTTGTTTTGATGCCATATCTCATTTTAAGAAGAGCCTTATAACATATCTCGGATTCTCTGCTATGATTGTTTCTTTTGAATTGTCTTATATGTAAACCCATGATTGATAGGCGCATTTATGTGTCTATTTTGATCTCATTTATCTATTTTGTTAGTGCTCATTTTGTATTGATTTTAGCTTTTTATGTCTATATAGGTGTTTTGGAGAAATAAGATTTTGGGAGAAAATTGCAGAAAAGTGGTATTTAACAAGTAGGGGAGAAAATTACTATACGGACCTTCATTTGGATAAGGCGCTTCAATTACTAAGGGTACACCATTGATAAGGGGCACCCTAATTGTTATTTACACCCCGGGGAACTTCCCAGGCATATGCTAAAGGCACCCCTAATCAAGTTGGGGGTGACCTTTCTTCAACTTTCAAATCAAGGAATCGCGGGAAAATGTGCTCTTTTCATGGCGAGAATAGGGTTCGGATTTTGAGAGATTTTGGACGAGATTCAATAAATGGAACCGGTTCAATGGCCACTGTTTGGGCTTAACAGCATGCAGTATGGCCATTAGAATTGATCCCAGTGGTCACATCTGAGTTTGAAACGGGGTGAAGAAGAATTATCGGGTTTGTTGTGGATTTTGGGAGAGTTTTGGCAGTGGCACTGCTTGTGTTGTAGTCAGGTGTAACTTTGTTTTTGTCTAAACGAAGCTAGGTGACTCGGACTAGAGCAAAATAAGGAAATATCTTTGGGTTGGATAAAGCGGGGAAGTTATGTTTTTTTGGAAAAGAATTAATCCGGGAAGGAAGTTGCGTGAATGGAATCGAGGAGAATATATTCTAAAGATTTTCCAACGGAGGAAGATCTCTTAACAACTCGGCGGCGCCCCGTCTGAGAGAAGATGAAGGAGATTTTCCGTGACTTAAAGAAAAGAAAAGAGAGATCATAGGGATTTCTTGCCCCGGGATGATATAAAAAGAGTTATTCGAGTCTCACGGGAGGTGTGGGAGTTTTGGAGGTCGACGGCAGAGGTTTGGAGGAGCTACGAAGAGATCAACGAGAAGAGTTGCGAAGCTGCGGCCGAAACGGCCGTGGTGGAGGAGAAGAGAAGAAAAACAGACCTTCAAAAGTCTATCGCGAACGATCTCGAAACAACGACGAAACAAACAAGTATCGTTGTTCAACCAGTCTTAAAAATCATACAAGTGGCGGTACGCAACACCATTACGAGGCGTTACAAATCTACCATTTTTATATAATTTCTTCAATAAAACACCTTTTGGAGCTATGTTTCTATCTTTTGGGTGCGTTTTGAGCATGAGGAGCTAAACCCCAACCTTGGGATGACGGAGAAGCCATATTTCATGTGTGTGATAATTATATTTAATTCTTTTATGACTACTTGCACTTGATTTAATTATTTTATGATTTTCACTAATTAGTTGTGATTTCGTTTGATGACGTATGCTTAGTTTTAGTACTTTTGATGCATCATGCTTGTGATTTACAATTAATCTTTTCAAAAATCTACCTTGGCAAAAAGCAAATTATATTTTATTATTATTTGAGCTATAATTGTCTAGAATAAATATATAAATCGCATGAATGAATTTTATGGTGGAATCAAAATCCCGTTCTCGATATTTGTGACAAAACTTGTATATATTTTTCTACATTTTTAGTATTTTACGGGAAACCAAATCTTTATAAGTCTGAGTTGAACGAACTTTTCTTACCACTTTACAACACTTCAAAACTACATCAATTTTTGGCGCCGCCGGCAACGGACTTTGTATTTAGATTTGTTTTAGGTTTGTTTTTATTATTTTTGTTCTTTTTACGCGTTTGGTATTTTTTTTGATTCTTTTGATTTGGCTTAAGCTACTGAGGAAACAAAAGTGCTATAAAGGAAAGCATCGCCAAAGAAGGAAAGAAAAGAGGAGTCAAGGAGTGAAGAAGATTTTGTATATAGTTATTTTGTGTTATTTTTAGAAGCTGTAAATAGGGTTGTATTTTTGTAATTTTTCTTTTCTTTTTGAACTTTTTGAACTTTATTTTGGACTTGGACATTATTTTAAAACCCTAAGGAAGGGGTTGAAATTAAATATAAAGCTGTTTGGGGAAGGACGACAGTCACGATCTTGTCTCGCCCTCGGGTTCGTACACTAACATAGAGTCGGTGGCCCGAGTCACTTCAACGGTTCATCGCCCGTCAGTATGGGAGGTAAGACTGCATTCACACACGAATCCCCTGTCAGTGGGGTTTTAATTTTTGTGTGACAACTCACACCCTGAATAGAATGTCGGCCCCGGTATTCACTCACAGGAAAGGCGGTAATCTACAAATCAACTTCACAACTCGTATATTTAAGGTTGTGAAAGGTGGTATGTTTGACAACTTTTGTCAAACAAAAGTTGTCAATGTATAAAACGTCCAACTCTTAGGACCAAGAGGAACAAAGAGTAAATTGACGAGAATCAAAATCACAACGTTTTTGTGAAAAGAGTAGTGACCACCTTTAGACTTTAACAACTCATCTCGTTAAGGTAGTGAATAACTATACGACGACAACTTATAAGGGTTGTTGAAGATTAAAAAAATATCATTTGGAATAATGGTGTTTGAGAGATTCGAACACAAGCCAACTAGGTGTTAGCACAAGCCTTGAACCATCCTTCCTTCCTCTCAATATTGGTAGTTTTGTCCTATTTTTTTATTATTACTATCACAACCCTTATAAGAGTTGTAAAAAAAAGACTTGAAAAAAAAATGAGGAGTGAGGTATTCAACCATCCTTTCACATTTATAAAATATGATTATATTTTACATCTACTTTTATATATAAGAAAATTTCAAACTGAGCCTAAAAAAAGACCAACAAATGAGTCACTTTGCAAACATGCGAGGCATTGTTAAATATAGACACGGTTAAACAACATAGCATAGCAAACCAAAGTATAGAATGTAATATATAGAGTGATTTAAATCTACATTCTAGAGTGACAATATAACAAAACAAACCAAACTTAGAAGAATACTAACCTTTACTTTATTTATTTTCAATAAGGATAGTTTGGTCATTTTCTGATCTCCATAATATTTATTGCACTTTTTTCCAATAAGGGTAATATGGTCAATTTCTGATCTTAAAATTACTTTACTTATTTACGATAAGGGTAGTATGGTCATTTTCTGATCTCCATAATATTTATTGCACTTTTTTCCAATAAGGATAATATGGTCAATTTCCTGAGTCTATAAGAATTACTTTACTTATTTAGATAAGGGTAGTATGGTCATTTTCATTGTCTCCATAATATTTATTCACTTTTTTTCCAATAAGGGTAATATGGTCATTTTCACGATCGTAAGAATTACTTTACTTATTTTAATAAGGTTAGTTAGGTCATTTTCACAATTTCCATAATATTTATTGCACTTTTTTCCAATAAAGGGTAATATGATCATTTTCACGATCTGTAAGAATTAGTTTATTTATTTAAGAAATGGAAATCATTCTTACCAAGTTTAAGGTTTAGGAAATATTCCAAAGGAATCTACATGTAAATGGATGGATTCATCATTTTTTACCAAGTTTCCGACTTATAGTAGCCCACTCCCATCCAGGGTTTCGATCTAGGAGCCTTTGTATGCATACAATATGCCGGGATAGGGTTTGTTTTAAGGTTTCCTGGGAATATTCGAAGGCATCTTACTTGTAAATGGATGGATTCATCGTTTTTACCAAGTTTCGACTTGTAGTATTCACTCGACCGAGTTTCGATCTCGGACCCAGGTATGCGTACTTTATACCGAATAGGGTTTGTTTAAGGTTTTGGGATATTATGAAGGAATCTAACTCGTAAATGGATGGATTCATCGTTTTTGTCAAGTTTGGATGATAGTAGTCCACCCAGGCCAGTTTCGATCTGGAGCCACGGTATGCATCAATAGGCCGAATATGGTTTGTTTAAGGTTTGTGGAATATTCTAAAGGAATCTTACACCCGTAAATGGATGGATTCATCGTTCTTACCAAGTTTAGACCTATAGTAGTCCACTCCAAGCAAAGTTTTCGATCTCGAACCCAAGGTATGCGTACAATAGGCCGAGAATATGGTTTGTTTAAGGTTTCGTGGAATATTCTAAAGGAATCTTACTTGTAAATGGATGGATTCATCGTTCTTACCAAGTTTCCGACCTATAGTAGTCCACTCCCGGCCAGGTTTCGATCTCGGACCCAAGGTATGCGTACAATAGGCCAGAATATGGTTTGTTTAAGGTTTCGGGGATATTATGAAGGAATCTTGTAAATGGATGGATTCATCGTTTTGCCAAGTTTCGGACTTATAGTAGTCCGATCCAGAAGCCACGTTTTGATCTCGAACACACGGTATGCATACAATAGGATGGAATATGGTTTGTTTAAGGTTTCAGGAATATTCTAAAGGAATCTTACCTGTAAATGGATGGATTGATCGTTCTTACCAAGTTTTAGACATATAGTAGTCCACTCCCGCCGGTTTCGATTTCGGACCCAAGGTATGCGTACTATAGGCCGAATATGGTTTGTTTAAGGTTTCAGGGAATATTCTAAAGGAATCTTACCTCTAAATGGATGGATTCATCGCTTTTACCAAGTTTCAGACCTATAGTAGTCCACTCCGGCCCGGGTTTGATCTCGGACCCAAGGTATGCGTACATTATGCCAGAATAGGGTTTGTTTAAGGCCCGGGGGATATTATGAAGGAATCTTACCAGTAAATGGATGGATTCATCGTTTCGCCAAGTTTCGAGTTATAGTAGTCCACTCCGACGGGTTTCGATCTCTGAGCCCACGGGTATGCATACAATAGGCAGGAATATGGTTTGTTTAAGGTTTGAAGAGAATATTCTAAAGGAATTTTACCTGTAAAATGGATGGATTCATCGTTTTTACCAGTTTCCGACTTATAGTATTCCACTCCGCTTGTGTTTCGATCTCGGACCCAAGGTATGCGTACATTATGCGGTAATAGGGTTTGTTTAAGGTTTCAGGATATTATGAAGGAATCTTACCTGAAATGGATGGATTCATCGTTTTTGCCAAGTTTGGACTTATAGTAGTCCACTCTACCACGTTTTGATCTCGGAGCCACAGTATGCATACGATATACCCGGAATATGGTTTGTTTAAGGTTTTAGGGGAATATTCTAAAGGAATCTTACACAGCAAATGGATGGATTCATCGTTCTTACCAAGTTTAGACCTATAGTAGTCCACTCCCTACTGAGTTTCGATCTCGGACCCAAGGTATGCGTACAATAGGCCGAGAATATGGTTTGTTTAAGGTTTTGGGAATATTCTAAAGGAATCTTACTCAGAAATGGATGGATTCTCGTTCTTACCAAGTTTCCGACCTATAGTAGTCCACTCCGGCTAGGTTTCGATCTAGGACCCAAGGTATGCGTACAATAGGCGAGAATATGGTTTGTTTAAGGTTTCGTGGAATATTCTAAAGGAATCTTACCTGTAAATGGATGGATTCATCGTTCTTACCAAGTTTCCACCTATAGTAGTCCACTCCCAGACGAGGTTTCGATCTCGGACCCAAGGTATGCGTACAATAGGCCGAATATGGTTTGTTTAAGGTTTAGGGGAATATTCTAAAGGAATCTTACCTGTTAATGGATGGATTCATCGTTCTTACCAAGTTTTAGACCTATAGTAGTCCACTCCCGGGCTAGGTTTCGATCTCGGACCCAAGGTATGCGTACATTATGCGAATAGGGTTTGTTTAAGGTTTGGGGATATTATGAAGGAATCTTACCTGTAAATGGATGGATTCATTGTTTTTGCCAAGTTTCAGACTTATAGTAGTCCACTCCCGGCCAGGTTTCGATCTCGGAGCCAAGGTATGCGTACAATAGGCCAGAATAGGGTTTGTTTAAGGTTTCGTAGAATATTCCGAAGGAATCTTACCTGTAAATGGATGAATTTATCGTTCTTACCAAGTTTGAAGTCTAAACCCTCCCAGAGCTTCTTGGTTCATAGTTTGTATGGGGTTATACCACATTTGAAGTTCGAATCGTCACTAAGCTTCATATTTATCGATTTCAATGATGTATCCTACTAAGTTTAATGTCAGAACCCTCCCTGAGCTTCTTGGTTCAGAGTTTGTATGGTGTTATACCACAATTGAAGTTCAATCGGCATTAAGCTTCATATTTATGGATTTCAATGATGTATCTGCTAAGTTTGAAGTAAGAACCCTCTCGAGCTTCTTGGTTCGGAGTTTGTATGTCAGTTATACCATATTTGAAGTTCGAATGATTAAGCTGAGCTTCATATTTATCGATTTCAATGATGTATCTTGCTAAGTTTGAAGTCGGAACCTCCGAAGCTTCTTGGTTCACAGTTTTGTATGTCGTTATACCACATTTGAAGTTCGAATCAACACCGAGATTCATATTTATCGATTTTGATGATGTATCATGCTAAGTTTGAAGTCGAACCAAGAAGCTTCTAAGTTCATAATTTGTATGTCGTTATACCACATTTGAAGTTCGAATCAACACTGAGCTTCATATTTATCGATTTCGATGATGTATCATGCTAAGTTTGAAGTCAGAACCCTCCCGGAGCTTCTTGTCTCATAGTTTGTATGTAGTTATACCACATTTGAAGTTCGAATCAACAACGAGCTTCGTATTTATCGATGTAAATGATGTATCAACTAAGTTTGAAGTCAGAACCCTCCCGGAGCTTCTTGTCTCATAGTTTGTATGTTGTTATACCACATTTGAAGTTCGAATCAACACTGAGCTTCATATTTATCGATGTAAATGATTTATCCAACTAAGTTTGAAGTCAGAACCATCCTGAATTTCGTGGTCCATCTCTAGTAATATTATAACATGAGTTTACCAGTGTGAACTAAAGATACTTCATGACCCTGTATGACTTGTAAAATTACTTCAT
This sequence comes from Papaver armeniacum, assembly GCA_023531295.1. Taxonomy (NCBI): domain Eukaryota; kingdom Viridiplantae; phylum Streptophyta; class Magnoliopsida; order Ranunculales; family Papaveraceae; genus Papaver; species Papaver armeniacum. The sequence goes on from JAJJWW010009516.1 coordinate 55,096, forward strand.
GACCTATGCAACTAGTGAAATTCAATTTGGAAGCACAAAGAGAAAGCACAAAAACACAAGAGAAAGCACAAAGAAACACGCCAATTATCGAATTCATTTTCATTTCCGATTCATTCTTATACATTTTTTGGATTTTTTATATCAAAATGTCGATAACAATGTCCTAAATTTATTAATATTTTTTTGGATTTTTTTTTCATGTGAAAGGTTGATAATTAAACCGAAAACATGAGTTAAATTAACACAAAGAGACACAAAGAGAAAGCACAAAGATGCCTTGATCCGTATGACACTCTTAACTTAAATCTGTACCGTCCAAATATTTTCCAAATCTGTATGAATCCGTCCTCCCACATCTTATCCGTTCAAATTCTTTTAGATAAAAGGATTTTTTTTTTCTCTCACTTATCTTCATTCACTCACTTTTCTCTCGTCTCTCATCTTCCCCTCCCTCAGGAAAAAAAACCCTACGCCTCCCTCAGAAAAAAAAAAAAACCCTCACTCAAGATTTGTTTAACCAGTGATTTAACAAAGGAATCAATTTCAGTATGAAGCAAATCAGAAATCCTTATATCTGAAGAAACGAAACCAAATCTCAAATTGAGAAGAAGAAACGAAGCCATGGCGGCTCCATAACTAGAGAAATCGAGAAGATGAATATTAATATGCTACTGTGGGTCTGGTGATTTTGAGATCGATAGATCTTTATTCAGAAACTTTAAATGATGTTTTTGAATCTCAAAGCAACTATTGATTTTGTAGATATAGGGTTTCATAAACATCTTCTTTTCTCTATCAAATCTCCTCAAGTCAATCTTCATCACCATGAGCCGAGAAATAAAGATGAACCCAGCCCTCAAAAGTTCATCTAAAACCTAAACACCACCACCACTTCATCCCAACCTTCATCACCTCGATAAAACACCACCTTTTCTTCTTCTCCCTTCATCATCTTCTTCTTCACAAATCTAAGTTGTGACTCACCAACAATGAGGTAAAATTGATGGATTATTTTTGATGATTTCCATCTCTTTACTTGTAATTTTAATTTAAATGGTTTGATTCTGATTTTTTTTTTTTTTTTTTTTTTGTGATTTTGGGGTTATCTGATAATGATGATGATGATGTAAGAGTTATTAGAAGTTCAATTTGTTTATCTTCAATGTATTTTTTACTTTTTTTTTTGATAAATTAGATTTTAGGGTTTTTAATGTGATGTGTGTGATAAGATTCGAGTTCAAATTGATTGAATTTAAGATGGGTTCAACTCATCCGTGGGATTGAAGATAAAATGGGTTTGATTGTTAAGTGAAGGTGGTGATGGTGGTGTGGAAACTCTGAAAAACTAGGGTTTGAATTAGAAGATTATGATGGTTCTGGTGGTGTTTGTGTCTACAATAATGTATGCTCTGAAACTTGTATGGACTGAATCAAAGGTTGTAGCTGTTGGTGATGGTGACAGATCCTAAGCGAGTTCAAGTTGGTGTAATACTGCAATGGCGTTGTCATTTCTTATGCATTCGTGAAGTAAACTGCTACTGAAAACCTTCATTTGATAAGGTTGTAGTTAAAGAATATCATGTTTACATGTCTCTGTGGATGTGTTTGTTTGAATTATCTTCTGTGTAGAAGTAAGAATGCTTAGCTTTATGTGGTAATCAAGTATGGTAGATCGATATTCTCTTGGTGAAATGTTACATTTAAATAGTCTAGCTTTAGATTTTGTTTAAAAAAGTCACGAATTAGCAGCATAAAGCCTTGCTTGCATTTTCCACCAGTCAACTATGGTTAAGATTCTTTCGTTCTGTATTTATTCTTTTTTTAGCAATTAGCAGGGGTTTATATTGCCTTCATTCTCGTGGTGTATAGGTTTGGTTATTGTTTTAGTCCACCACATAATAATATCGAAGTTTTTCTAGTTATGTTGCGTTTTTTCTTTGGTTGGTTCTATGTTCCATCCCTTTTTGAGGTAGTTTGGTGTGTACCTTCGATGTACATGTGTGCTTTATTGGTGGAAGCTGTGTCCTTGGGGTTCCTCGACATTGTCATATTTGTTTGTGTCATCTTAGTTGTCTTGAGGTTATTATATTGTATTGGATCTTTCAAGATGGTGTTAAATTTGTATTCTCTTGTTTGTTGGAGACAATGTTGACTTGTGTAACAACTCAAAAGAAACCACATCAAGGTATCTGGACTCCTATCTTGTTGTGGGAACTAATCAACGATTTTGTCTTTTTTTGCAATATTGATGAACCGAAGATATGGTACTTATTGATTGGTTTCTCGATCCGATGTTTGACAATTGGGTGCTTTCAAGTTAGCGGATGAAATAATACCAAGATATTTTGATTTTGGAGACGATTAGGATTATAGCGATATGAAAGTAGAAAGCTGTTATTAGTCGCCAAGTGCTTTTCGGTTCATTAATAAAGCATCTACGGCAAAGGTCGATTACTCTGTTGCTTGAGAAGACTTAAATCCCTGTCACTTTATGAGATGAATATTTTTAGTCAGTTAACAGAATGTAGAGTTGTCTGTTTCTTATATAGTTCAACCTGCAGTGAGATTATTAAATGGTTGATGTTCATGAGAATGATGAACCGAGGCGCTGGCTCTGGATCATGACTCAATATAGACCTATGAACTCGTTTCATTATCTTTAACCTATTACTTGAAGATCTTTCTAGTACATCTTGTACAAGTCTGCTCTCAATAGTGATTTAGGCAACGAGAGGATATGATCCCATTACGGTTTTAGGTCTATCTTGGGTCATGATGTTTTCCATAACTTTCTAGGCAACATTTGGTTTGAGGATGCAGGTGTAATAATCCGCACTTATCATATCGTTGAGATATCCTAGCCGCATTATATCTATCGAGAGGTCTATTCGGATCTAAGAATGTTGAATGAGCTAAGAATATAGAAAATATTGAATTACATATCAATCATCACTTAGTATGTGAAGGGGCTCTCTTTATGTTAAAACATTTTTGCTTGCTATGATGACTTTTTTAATCGTTATTTCTCTTTATTTGATTGCATTCTTTTTTAGTTCAGTTACTTAATGTATACGTATCATGTAACATGTTCAATTCTACGAGCAGGTATACAAATGAGGTAGCCAGACACGCCTGTCAAATATTGGTGATTTGTGGTGTTAGAATGGAAGTGATAATTTGGTGAAGCCGCAATCTGGTAGTGATCTTGAAGAATGGTGCTTGCTATGGTGAATGAATGGAGTGCAATTAGGTGATCTTTGAAGTGTATAAAGTGGATTGTTTGTGTTGGCTCAAGAATGGCTAGAAGTATGTTAAGACAGGGTTTCAATTAAGGTAGTGAGATTATATGGCAAAAGAAGGGGGTGCAATACCATTTGTCTTACGCAGAGAATGGTTAGGTCATGAAGGATCTGTTTGTGATGCAAGTGGAGTTTGATGTTCTTCTTGTCGGGATGGTACTGCACGGGATTATGCAAGTGATCAGAATCTGATTTGGGGATGGTTGAGCCGAGCTGGAATGGCGTGAAGTACGAACAGGAGATGATGAAAGTCGCGCTAGGTTGAGAAAGTGAATCGGTGGGTGCTTATGTTGTGAAGCGGTGGTGCGAGATATTGCGGGGTGGACTTTGGATTGAAATTGGAGGTCTTTGGTGGCCTATGGTGTTCCAAGGGTTACAACGGCTTCGGGTTGTTGCAGGTTGGGGACAAGAAAAGGATTGCAAGCCATGAACTAAGCGATTCAAAGGGTTATAATTGAAATACTATCTATTTTTCAAATACATTTTTTTTTGTGTGAAGCATAAATACATGGTTATTAAAGTATTACTGATTTAATTTTGTATTTAAATTCTCAAAATTTAATTTTTTCCAAATCCATTATGTACCACAACTCATAATTAGAGTTGTTTGAAGTGACATACAACTATTCCCATAGTTATCAAAGAAAAGACATACAACTCTTCCCACAAAGTTGTCAAAGAAATAAAAATACAACTTGAACCATTGTTGTCAAAAGAAATTTCTACAACCTCAACAAGTGTAGTATAAGAGTTATTATCACAACCTGTGTATGAGTTGTGTTAGGCATTAAGATCAAATTTGAAATACTTTGACAAATGAAACAAACATTGTACAAAACTAAACCACAACTATGTTTACGACTCTATCTGAAGAGTTGTATAGATTTGAGGACTTTCTACAACCCCCTTATGCAACCTATGCAGAAACGTTGTCGTACATGTATGACAACTGATTTTTGGGGTTGTAGATTAGTGTTTTTCCCGTAGTGATTACAATAGCCAATACAACGAATATCCGACTGAGTTTCAAAATGGACGTTACTACTTTGACCATAGTGTGAATAGTGGTTGGGAACATCGACCTTTTCAAGGTTATGGCTCATACCATGGTGAGCCCAATTACTATCCATACACCCACCGGGTCATCTGAGCAAAATTCTCTCTACTTAGAGTCCGCATGTAAGTTAGCTGAGTCAACACAAAAGTTACTTGAGTCAACACGTAGATCAGATGCAATGAATAACTTAGTTTTGGATGAAAGCAATGCAACGTGTGAACCTTCTTTCCTAGATGAAATCAGGAAGTCATGTGAGTCGACTCAGAAAATGTTGTTAGAGGCCCGGGGAAAGAAATGCTCAAGATAGTTTTAATTTCCAATATAGTGTTTCCAATAGTACCTTTGAAAATGAGGATAGTTATTTGCATAATCAAGACGACGAGGTTAGAACTGGTAACACTACTTTAGATGAGGTTCGATCATTTCCATGTTATTGTAATGATGATATTGATGAGGATAGTGCTAATGAAAAATTTGAAATAAATAAGCATAGTGATCAGGAATTTGTTACTCCAATTGAGCTTTACAATGATAATATTATTTCTAGTTCAAATCCAAATAATTTTAATAATTATTCACCTATTCAAAAGGACGAGGATTTGACTAGAGATACCACCATTTTAGACGATGTAGTATTTCCTTATGATTACGAAGCCGATGATGGTTTAGAGGAACGAGTTTATTATGAGAATATTGTTTTAGAGTCTAGAGATTTAGAAACATTAGTCTTAGATAAAGAAATCGAACTCGTAGAGATGAGTGAGGATGAACCCAACTTAGAAGAATCAATTGACCATTTTCAGAATCGAGATGACCTTGAAATTAGGGAAGTTGTGACTAGTCTTTCTAGAGACATTGAAAACTCTAAGTTTGGGGGTGATTATCATTCTCCATGTGCTTTAACTCTTAGAAAGGTCCTCACTTGGGACTTGACATATGTGCCTCAACCATTTTAAAAGGTTATCTTCATACACGTTTTCCCGAACCTAGTGATGTCCATAAGGAAGTTCAGTTATTAGAAACCCACCCTCTGGTTGATGTGGTTAGCTTTGAGGCTATGATACCCAGATTGATTTTGTTTTCCCACCAAATATTTTTCAACCAATTGTGGGAATGTATGAATTTCAAATGTGTCGAGTTATTAAGTTTTGAGACTAAGCCCTAATTACTTTAGGAGATTAAGGTCGACACATTTGTTAAAGGAAGACCATCGCTCTCATTGTGGTCAGGCTGTGTAAGTCAAATCGATTGACTTAGAGGATCCTCAATTATTGAGTTATTATTATGTGCTTCTAAGTTTTTTATTTGAGTTTTTCAGACTCTACAACTTGATAATTTGGATCTTACTTATGAGGAACGCAAGCCCAAAGAAATTTATTTAGACCCTTTCATAGAGCCTGAACCTGAACCATAGCTAGATGTAGTTGTCTTAAACAGGAAACTAGACAAGGGTGAGCTTTATTTGTTAATTTTCTTGGCAGGTTGCAGATTCCTTTTATTTGTGATAGCTCTATTTGGTTTTGATGACCCACATAAATTTCGGCTATTACTTTATGATTTTATGAGGTGACTAATCCTTTCTTAGTCTGGTTGAAGACTTTAAACTTAGCACTTTTTGGGAGGTAACCCAACATTCATGCGACACGGTAATATCTTTCCTTAACTCTTTTACTTCAAAAATGGCAGTTTCTCCTTGTTCATGCTTTTTAATTTTATCTTTAGAACATTGAGGACAATGTTAGATTTAAGTTTGGGGGTATGGGAGAAACTTTTAGTTGCATTGATAAACTCCAGAGCCTAGAAATTTATGCTTATTAAGGATGGCACTAACCAATCTAAGTGGATGGAAGCATTTTGGTTGTAGGAGTTGAGGAACCAATCGATTAGATGGCAACATCTAAAAGAGTCTATTCATAAAAGCTCGGAGGTGGGGTGTTAGAAATAACATGATAGTTTCACCCGATCTCGTTGAGTCTTTTCACTTGAGTTTTTTATTTTGTTTTGTTTTTTAAATTATGTTTCTCTAAGTGATTAGGTGGGGCCCACGAATCAAGTTGTTACCGATGCTAGGGTGAATTAGAGTGATTGAGATACCACAAAAAAAAAAAAAAAAAAAAAAAAAAAAAAAAAAGTTGAAAAAAAAAAAAAAAAAAAAAAAGAAAAAAAAAAAAAAGAAGTGAGACCAGACCATCTGACCAACCGAATAAATTCAATAAAGTCGACCACTGGAACCCTTGTATATGCCAGTGTGTTGATATTAGTCGAGACTAGTATCTCAGTCCATTAGGATAGGTTCATTTTGGCGGAGGCCTTCAGATGCAGGATATGGGAAACACCATTCACTTAGTAAACATCAAAACCATCTATGTTTTCTCTGTATCCATCTTCTTGATCTATCCATGTGATTAGTTTTGACTCCTGGGTATTGATGTCCATAGTGAGATTATCGAGTAGAGCTCTTGTGACTTATATATGAATTTTAGTATCTTTGAGTGCAAACTCTGCACAAAGAATTGGAATTTCGCATCGGGGGGTACTTTCCCTCCTGTAGTCAATAAGTATGCCAACCAAGGAGATTCTTTAGTGCCTTCAAGGTTCTGCGTAGATAGTTAGGGTTTGGAGTGTAAGGTTTTTTGTGGGTACACCTCAGTAAACCCTCCCGAGACTATAACTCGGCCACTAGGGCCACCTAGGGTTTAAAGGCTTATTGCATCTGCCAAATGCAATCGACGATGCTGCGACAGGTGAGTTAGGATTTTATTGTTGGATTTGATTTCTCGAGACTTGAGCAAATAATAAGTTTGGGGGTATTTGATAGGTGCATTTATGTGTCTATTTTGATCTCATTTATCTATTTTGTTAGTGCTCATTTTGTATTGATTTTAGCTTTTATGTCTATATAGGTGTTTTTGGAGAAATAAGATTTTGGGAGAAAATTTGGCCCGAAAAGCGGTATTGCGCTCGTGGGAGAAAATTACTATACGGACCTTCATTTGGATAAGGGCGCTTCAATTACTAAGGGTACACCATTGATAAGGGGCACCCTAATTGTTATTTACACCCCCGGGGAACTTCCAAAAGGCATATGCTAAAGGCACCCCTAATCGGTTAAGGGGTGACCTTTCTTCAACTTTTCAAATCAAGGAATCGGGAAAATGTGCTCTTTTCATGGCAGAATAGGGTTCGGATTTTGAGAGATTTTGGACGAGATTCAATCGTCGAATCAGGTTCAATGGCCTTGTTTGGGCTTAACAGCATGGTATGGCCATTAGAATTGATCCAATGCAGGCCGCATCACGAGGTTTGAAGAAAACGGGGTGAAGAAGAATTATCGATGCAGTTGTGGATTTTGGGGAGAGTTTTTTACTGTCTTGCTTGTGTTGCCGTCTTTGGTGTAACTTTGTTTTGTCTAAACAGGAAGCTAGGTGACCGGACTCGACAAAATAAGGAAATATCTTCGGGTTGGATAAAGCGGGGAAGTTATGTTTTTTTGGAAAGAATTAATCTTGGAGGGAAAGGAAGTTGCGTGAATGGAATTGAGGAGAATATATTCTAAAGATTTTCCAATCTGGAGGAAAGATCTCTTAACAACTCGGAGTCCCGCGTACGAGGAGAAGATGAAGGAGATTTTCCCGTGACTTAAAAGAAAAGAAAAAGAGAGATATCATCGGGATTTCTTTGCCCTGTATGATATAAGAAGAGTGGTTCGAGTCTCACAGGCGGAATCGGGAGTTTGGGGGACCGAACGGAGGGTTTGGAGGAGCTACAGAGATCATGAGGAAGGAGTTGAGGCGCGAGCAGCCCAGCAGGTGGAGGAAGAAGAAGAAGGCGAAGAGCAGACCCTTCAAAGTCCTGCCATGAAAGATCTCGAAACAACGTGAGGAAACAAACAAGTATCGTTGTTCAACAGTCTTAAAAATCAGAATAAATGACGATTTGTAACACCATTACAGCCCCGTTACAAATCTCTCGTTTTATATAATTTCTTCAATAAAACACCTTTTTGAGCTATGTTTCTATCTTTTTGGGTGCGTTTTGAGCATGAGAGCTAAACCCCAACACTAGGATGACGGAGGAAGCCATATTTCATGCGTGTGGTAATTATATTTAATTCTTTTATGACTACTTGCACTTGATTTAATTATTTTATGATTTTCACTAATTAGTTGTGATTTCGTTTGATGACGTATGCTTAGTTTTAGTACTTTTTGATGCGTCATGCTTGTGATTTACAATTAATCTTTTCAAAAATCTACCTTGGCAAAGAAAACAGTCAATATTTTATTATTATTTGAGCTATAATTGTCTAGAATAAATATATAAATCGCATGAATGAATTTTATGGTGGAATCCGAAATCCCAGTTCTCTCGATATTTGTGACAAAACTTGTGTATATATTTTCTTTGTTTTTTAGTATTTTCTGAAACCAAATCTTTATAAGTCTGAGTTGAACGAACTTTTCTTACCACTTTACAACACTTCAAAACTACATCAATTTTTGGCAGCCATATCTTCATTCCCTTCCTTTACTTTCATATTTATAATGTTTATTTTGTTGTTTTGATGCCATATCTCATTTTAAGAAGAGCCTTATAACATATCTCGGATTCTCTGCTATGATTGTTTCTTTTGAATTGTCTTATATGTAAACCCATGATTCCCCATTGTGAGCCCTAGGTTGTATAATATATTTGCTTGTGGCTAGGGTTACATTCCATGTGATGTTTATGAGATGTTTTCATTCATTCAGTCCATCCATACCTACATAGATATAGATATCCATCATATAACATGAGAAGCGTGGTCTGCCTTTTTTCAAGCGACCTTTTTTTACCTCGCAAATTTGTCTTTGAGTGTAGACAAAGTAGAATTTAACGTCTCTGTCTCCTCAATGAAAAAGCGGTTACTTCGAGTGAATCAGTCTCTCTTAGTTGCGGTTGTTGTTTTTCTGGTCTCAAGTCTCGTTTTTTGACAAAAGTTAGTGGTAACAACTAAAATTCTTTTCCTTTTCTTTGTATATTCTTCTCCTTAGACTGAAAGATAAGTGGCATTTACTCTATTTTCTTATTGTTAAGTTCAAGATTTATACTATTGTTATTTCGAGAACCTGATTATCTCGACACCATAATTCCCTTCATATATACTTTCATATGTCTTGCATTGCTAACTAGCACATTTCACTTTCTTTGAAATGCGTATCTAGAAATACTTTGAAGTTGAAGGTACAAGGATTAAGGAGTAAGGAAGGACCAGGATGCAGTGGAAGATAATCGATTTTTGAATTTAAAGCAGAATACGGAAATACTTTAAAGCTTTCTTAACCGTTTTTGGATTTCTTTCTATGTTTTTTTTTTTGCAAGAACATGTAACTAAGCAAATTTGGAACATTGTGTTTTGCATGGATTTGGAACCTAAAGTTTATTATTTTGAACTAATTTTCAGTATGAGAAATAGGTTATGTATAATGTTGTCACATACCGGTATTTATCGGTAAAATTACCGATATCCGGTAACTTAATGGAACAGTAGCGGTTTAGATTTTTAAAATTCCGGTAGGAAATATCGGTAACGGTAATGGATGAGCTAGTTACCGTTTCGATAGGTTCCATTGACAGCCCTAGGTAGAACCAATTGCAGTCAGAACTCAACAGGGAATTTTTCTTGCATATCAGGTGATTGTGGTTCGGGAAAAGTTGGATGTTCAGACGATCGGGAAAAAACCACCAACCACACTAGTTGAATTCACATTAAACACTGGGTTCGGGAGTGATTTCTATGATGTTAGTCTTGTAGACGGTTTTAATCTGCCGATGTTGGTGGTTAGGAAGGTGGAAAAGTGGGAATTGTAGTACCACCGGGGTGTGTTGTGGATTTGAATGAAATTTGCCCTTTGAATTAGAAGTAACGAGCAAAAAGATGGTAGCCATATTGGTTTCAAAGCCCATGTCAAGCCTTGATGAGCCTCAATATTGTTGTCTCGGCGCATATGGAAATCCTAATACCCGCAAAACCAACTTCTTACTCTAAGATTTTCAAGAATGCTTGTCCTCGTGCTTATAGGAACCCAACACCCTAAAAAGTGAATAGATGTGATACAAAGTCAAAACTTTCTACATGGAAAATACCTCAGATTAGCCAAATTGTCTTTTAGCTTCCTAAAGTGCACGATACATCATTATACGAAAGCAAACTCAAATTGTCTTTTGGCTTACATATAAATTCGACAACTTTAATACATCAGTTGGTGCTAGGAGAAAATCGAAACTCTTCTAATAGTTTCCAACAACAAACTTCAAGCCATAACAAAAGAATTCATGCTTCCAAAAAAAAAAAAAAAAAAAAAAAAAGCATACTAGTTAAATTTACTCAACTACAAAGTAAAGATACTTGTTGACACCCAGAAAGTTTGGGTTAAGGCACAAGTTTTTATTTTGCTAGACAACTGTGAACTTCTTGGAAAAATAACTTTCAACACAAGTAAATCTATATGGACATCATTTTAGTTCTACTAATTGAACAGATTATAGCAAACTACAGCTCCAACAACAATTTATCTCGTACGAATTAAGAAACTCAATTCTGTAATCAATCTAAACTAATTGAACCCACTTCAAAAAATCAGTTTTGTAATCAATCTAAACATTCAAAATACTCTCTAATTTCACCCTAATTTTTCACCGAAGTTTCATATAACTAAAAATATTATCAATCGATGAAGAAATAGAGAACTCAATCACTTACCTCATCAAAGATAAAGAGGAACCAACGGATTTTATCATCAGCAAAATCAACTGTGAACCATCTTCTTCATCTTCATCTTCATCGTTCAGATTTTATGTCAAATCGATCCACATAATTAATACAATACATAACCTACAAATTATTGGGTCAAATCGATCCAGTGATTTTAGATTTGAATTCAAACTCGAGTTTAATTTTGGTGAACACAAGCTAACTCTCAATCTTAAATTTTGACACTCTCGGTTGTGTTAATGGCGGCACAAAAACCAGAGAAGAAGAAGAGAGTTTATTTTTGTGGTTGTCTCGACAACATCGAGATAAAATGGTTGTTATCTGTCCAAAGTCAAGTTTCCTACCGAGTCAAGACTTGTTGACTTGGTCTTTATGTCTGTTTCTAATATTAAGAAAATAAAAATTGAAAATAAAAATATATTTTGATTAATAGAAATTAATTATAATTGTTATTTTGTATAACTGTTGCGAAAGTAGTGATAAGAAAAATTATAAGTGTTATAAATTTGGGGTTGTTTTAGATGTGGGGAACTTTTTGGGTGGAATCATCATTTTATATTATAATTGTTGGTATCTAGATAATTACCAACAAATATTATTGTTGTAATAAAAGAATCATGATTATAATATTTATTAACAATTATATTTGTTGCAGGACTTATCACAGGTGTATCTGTGACTGAAAAATAAACTGTGACAAGATACACTGTGACAAAATCCTGGTTTTGGTGTAGTGTGGTTCATCATATAATTCCAATTGTGAGTTGTTATCATTAACCGAAGATTGAAGATATGATTGTTGTTATGGTTGAGCTAAAGATTCAGCAGCTGCAATTCTCTCCTCACAATCATCTTCCATTTTCACAAAAAAATTTCCACTCAAAAATATTTTTCCCTCCTTCTACTCTTACCTCACTCACACAAATTCAAATAAAAATACACACTAATCTATCCCCCAAATACTTAAGATTTTACTAAATATTATTAACCACTAAATCCGATTAGTGAGGGCTAGATTAGGAATTAAAAAAATAATTACATAAGGGGTGACCCAGATTTGATATTTGGATCCGGTTTTTGTCATTTAGCTATATCCCCTGATTAGTTTCCATATCCTCCGATTGCGCGTTCAAAGAAAAGTATCACTTCAGCTAAACCAAATTTCATTGAGATTTTATCAATTTTTTCTTTCCGATCAATGATAACGACTGCGATCATAGAATTCTCTGTATGCATTTAGAATTTAATGCTTATGATGTTACATCCATCTACCTTCACCACGTGGAGTCAAGGGGTCCTCACGTAACAATGCAAAAGCAATCATGTAGACTTTAGAGTTGAACCAATGCCAATAGCAGATGATAATAAAATGTAAAGAGAGACGGCGCCGCCAAGGAATTGGAGGAATGAGATGCACATGGGTGGTGATGATGATACACCTACTGCCTCTGGGCTTTGGCCACCTCCAGCTGCCTCTGGATTTTTCGTGCCATTATTACTGCAACAACATAGGAACAAAAACCAGCATTATCAATACCAAATTGTTAATCTGAATTCAGTAGACACTACTGATAATCACAATTTAATGCAAGTATAAACCTAATTGACTTTACATGGTGGGTAATGGAGGGCAGAAAGTGATAACATAATTCGCAGATGTACAGGTGAAAGTGCCCCCAATATCGTCATACACGTAACTATAAGCACGTGGACAAGCATTCTTGAAAAACTCAGAGTAAGAAGATGGTTTGCAGGTATCAGGATTTCCATATGCGCCAGTACAACAATACTGAGGATCACCAAAGGCATCACACGCGCTTTTGCAACCAACATGGCTACCGTCTTGGCTCGTTACTTTTAGATCATTTGGGCAAACTTCATTCAAATTCACAACACAGCCAGTTGTAGTACAATTCCCACTTGTTCGACCTTCCGGAACCACCAACATCGGCAGATTGAAACCGTCCCACGAAACTAACATCGTAGAAATCACGCCCCGAAGCTGTGTTTAATGTGAATTCAGCTAGTGTGGTTTGGTGGTTTTGCAGATCGTCCTGAACATCCAACTTTTCCTGAACCACAGTCACCTGATATGCAAGAAAAAAATTCTCTGTTGAGTTTTGACTGCAATTGGTTCTACCCCAAAACCGACCTGACCATGATTTGCGGAACGGTTAGAATCCTAGATTCATCTTTCTGTAATGGAAATCCTGTTGTACTAAGAGGAGATATATTAAGAGGAGATCTAGTTGATAGTATTCCTGGCCATATTGTTTGACTACACTTGTTTATCACAGTAAATGTCGTCGACAATACCCCTGAAAAGATCATCAACCACAAAATAAGTTTTTATGAATCAGCCATTTTTTTCAAAGAAATGTCTTAAAAAGGTGAAGTAGAGGAAGAAACAGAGGATATGAATACTAACCTGATACATTAAGGATTAACATAAAGGTAACTAAAGCAGCTAAGAGGTTCTCTCGAGCCATTGACTGTGTCGGTTGAGAAATTTGAAAAAACAATGGGATTATGGGAAGAAGAAAGAAGCAAGAGCAGCAGCAGCGCTATGCTTGTATTCAGTTCATGAAGTTAATAAAGCTCCTAAAAAGCCTAGGTGTAATAAGTAGTAACTTTTTTTCGATGCAGTAAGTAATAGTAACTTTGTTTGATAAATTTTTCTTGATTCTCTTCGATCCCTTAGTCTTTTCGGTTTGTGTTCTAATAGGAAGATCCTACACATCCCCACAATCGTCCCCCAAATTTATCCCCCAATAGGTGGTTTCATCTACACCATTAATTTTATCACTTTCTATCACCATTCCTCCATGAAACAACAGGGGGGCCATTTATAAGAAAAAGAACCAATTAAGTGTTTCTGTAATTTTAACTGAGTTAGAACTAGAAAATATAAAGATAAAAGAGAATTATATTATTGAATGGGATATTTTACATTGAGAACCCATAGGGTATATATAGCGATACCGTAACTTGGTATGCAAGAATAATGCTTGTAAATCAATTCATACTAAATATATCAAATACTAAATATAACCCTAAATACTAAAACTTTCCATATAGTTTATTATTACCAATCCTATACTCTAACACCCTCCCTCAATCTCATGGGGATTGAAAATCACATGAGATTGGCCATGAAAGTTGTTGATGAAGTGCGGTGCCAATAAACGTCCAAGAAGCATAAGAAGAAAGCGCGTCGCCATAAGAAAAATTTACCGATTAGGAGAACCGCCAAAAACAGCGAAATTCACAGAAGCGTCGATGGATTCAAAATAGGGATTTGAGAAGAATAGCGCGACAGTAGAGAAAAGAGATGATTAGGAGAATAAAATAGTAAAGTTGACGAAGAATAGTGCGTTGACGAAGAACGACAGTAGAGAAAAGAGATGATTAAGAGAATAAAATAGAAAAGTTGACGAAGAATAGTGCATTGACGAAGAATAGCGCCACAGTAGAGAAAAGAGATGATTAGGAGAATAAAATAGAATAGTTGACGAAGAATAGTGCGACAGTAGAGAAAAGGGATAATTGATTAGGAGAATCAATGGTTACCGGATCTACAATCATGAAAAGAATCAAAGGAGCACATCGGAACCGTAGATAATTAATGAAACTTAGGAAGGGAGAGGTGGTGTTGCCGACATCTTCAACAAAACCGATAACTTCGATTCTGAGGTTGGATTTAGAGTTTGGCAAATATGGATGATAAACCTAAAAATAAAACCTGGTATGAAAAACTAATAATGTTGCAAGTGGAAGAAAGATCGTGAATGAGACGGTAGCATGGAAGGCTACCGCCGCCGGTTAGAAAAGAAACGAGGTGGGCAACAGGTCCGGATCGAACCTGCTGAACTTAGAACTACTAGATATAAAGATAAAAGAGAATTCTATTATTGAATGAGATATTTTACATTGAGAACCCATAGGGTATATATAGCGATACCGTAACTTGGTATGCAAGAATAATGCTTTGTAAATCAATTCATACTAAATATATCAAATACTAAATATAACCCTAAATACTAAAACTTTCCATATAATTTATTATTACCAATCCTATACTCTAACAGAAGTTAATCAGGAACCTACTATGAATTCTATGTAGGATACCACCATTTGCACAACCGTAGGGGAAGTAAAGAGCTTTTGACGACGACTAGATTTGCATGACTTATCATAATTGCAGCCAAAAAAGAAGAAGAAGAGAGGAAGGGGTTAATGGAACAAAAATTCTAAACATACGGTGAAAATAAACAAATGGTCTCACAGTTTTCTTAATGGTGGGGCCCAAAAGTGGGCCCTTGCTAATCTCCATTGGGCAGGGTTTTATTTCTGTTTTTTTTTTTTTTTTGCGCGTTACGTATAAAAGCGCTGTTAATGGAAAAGGCAAATAAACTTCTTGTAGCTAGCTAGGTATGTCTATTTCTTTGTCCCACCAAAGACTTTTTCTCAAATTTTCTGTCCATTTGATTATTTTATTATCTATAGAAATTTGGTCTCCACTTATATATCCTGGCTTGATTGGGGTATACCCAGATTAATTGAGGTATACCCAATAAGACAAAATAGGGTTATTTTGAAGTAAAACCAAGCCACCCCTTAACCTTGTATTTTCAAAATGGCAAAATTGCCCTCGTTTATTTAACACTAAAATTTTGATTAGATTAATTAATTAAGTTTAAATTGATTAAAACTTATGAATTTTAAGTTATGAAATTTTGTTTTTGATTGAACTTTTGTGGGATGATTTTTGATGATTTTTTTTTTTTTTTTTTTTTTTTTTGAGATATCTCTTGCAACGAAAATGAAGCACACAACCGAAATAATAAAAAAAAGGGGATTGCAAATATGTTATATGAAATCATACTCAAAATCAAAGAATAAATCAACACTTTCGATTTTGAAAGTATGAAAAGTCGGCAAGGTCGACTAATGAAGATCATGCCGGCCAAAAGTGGCCGGCAAGATCTTCATCGTCGACCTCGCCGGCCAACAGTGGCCGGCAAGATCTTCATCGTCGACCTCGCCGGCCAAAAGTGGCCGACATGATCTTCATCGTCGACCTTGCCGACTTTTGTTTTTTGACATACATGAGATGACATAAAAATTTATTGGCCGGCAAGGTATTCAAAATATACCCTTCCATTTGTGTTTTGGCCTGGGAAAGGTATTCAAAAATACCCTTCCTGGGTTCAGATTGGCAAAGACAAGGTCTTCAAAAAATACCCCGCCGGCCGTTGAAATTTTTACGGTGCGCCATGGTTTTGTTATGAAAAGTCAGCAATATATTCATGTCACGACCTTGCCGGCCGAAGACACAGAAATCATAAATTTTGATTTCTAACTTAATATAAGGTATCTGAGATTAGGTATTATTTTGTACCCAATCTCAAATCGAGTATGTACATACTCAGTTTGAGATTGGGCACAAAATAATACCCAATTTCAAAACCCGTATGATTCATTTTTTTTTCTGTTTTTTTTTTTTATCTCATCATGTATGATTAGAGTGAATAGAGTTTTTTTTTTTGAAAAAAAAATTTGAAATTTTTTTAGGAAGAATTCGGTAGGCAAGGTTGGGGGTGGGGACAATTTGGTCTTTCAATATCATTTAGACACCCCTTAGCACACTAGGTTGGATGGCTTTAAATTTGGTATACCCCAATTAGTTTGGGTATACCCCAATCAAGCCGGGATATATATATATATATATATATATATATATATATATATATATAGAAGTCAAATT
This sequence comes from Papaver armeniacum, assembly GCA_023531295.1. Classification (NCBI taxonomy): domain Eukaryota; kingdom Viridiplantae; phylum Streptophyta; class Magnoliopsida; order Ranunculales; family Papaveraceae; genus Papaver; species Papaver armeniacum. The sequence continues at coordinate 71,973 of JAJJWW010009516.1, forward strand.
TAGCATGCCACATAGGACAACCACACAATTATGACTGACTGAATTACATTTGATTATTATCTAGAAATTGGGTCTCCACTTGTATATACAGTAGTCAAATTTAGCATACCACAAAAGACAATCACACAAATATGACGAAAATGATTAGTTGACCAAGCCATATTCCCGCATTTCATCCCGCGTGTAATAAGACATGGTTCCCATATATGCCCTTTACCAAACTAGATGGTAAAGAGTTTCATCTCATCCGTTCATTTTTCCAATCGGGACATTGTGCGGGACTCGATGTCCGTAGGTGTAACACTTCTCCAAATATGACCGACTGAATTACATTCAATTGATCAACCTTATTTTGAAATTTCATGAAGTAGTTTATTGTTTTGAAAGAATTAGTTTACAGCTTACTGGTTTAGCCTCAACTTTGGTTGTGCACAGATGAAAACTACTACTAAAAAGACTTGCTTTTCTGTCCTACTTTTCGTTTTAGTCCTGTGCAATACACCTCTCGATTCCATCGCAGCTAATAACATCTCTGCAGGTGAAACTCTAAGCCCTTTTCAAACAATTACATCCAAAGATGGCAGCTTCAAGATGGGTTTATTCACACCAGGTATTTACAATTACTACATTGGTATCTGGTATAGCACCGACAGGGTCTCGGTGCAAACAGTAGTCTGGGTGGCTAATAGAATTAAACCCATTAGAGATCCAACATCTTCAGAATTTAAACTCTTGGAAAACGGTAATCTAGTTCTCTACGACGCATCCAAATCCTTAATCTGGTCTACTAATTCAGATTCAAGTACTTCAAATACAACTGAAGCAGTTTTAGGTGATGATGGGAACCTTGTTATCAGAGATAAGTCTAATCCATCTGTTGTATATTGGCAGAGTTTTGATCATCCAACTCATACTTGGTTACCTGGTGGTAAAATAGGGATCAATAAGAAAACTAATGAAACTCAAATACTTACTTCATGGAGAAATCCATATGATCCAGCTCCGGGAATTTTCAACCTGGAATTCGATCCAACTGGAATCAGTCAGTATCTTATAAAATGGAACAAGTCCAAAGTGTATTTTACAAGTGGGGAATGGAGTGAACGAGCACAAAACTTTCCTTCAGTTCCAGAGATGGGATCAAATGAAATTTACAATTTTAGCTACATTTCAAATGAAGATGAGAGTTACTTTACTTATAATCTTATTAATAGTTCAATGCTTGCGAGATTTGTATTGGACGTGTCTGGCCAAATCAAGCATTATACTTTGAGGAATTTGATTTGGTCTCAACCGACGCAATTTTGTGATGTTTATGGTATCTGTGGACCTTTTGGCAACTGTAACCAGGATACTCAGAAGTGTGAGTGTTTGCCCGGATTCGCTGAACGATATCCTTCAGATTGGAATCTTACAGATTCAACTGGTGGGTGTCATAGGAATAGCTCTTTGCAATGTGGGCATAACAGTGGTTTTTCACCAATTCCAACCTCGAACTTGCCTGATGACCCACGGTCTCTAGAGGTCAATAGAGTGGAAAATTGCAAATCAGCTTGCCAGAAAACATGTTCTTGCTATGCTTATGCTTACGAGAACCCTAGTTGTCAATTATGGGAGGGAGATATGTTAAATACCAGGCAACAATCAGATGTTATAGCAGGGAATCTCTATCTCAGACTTGTAGATTCCGAAGTTCAAACTCAAGGTAAGTTAATGTGTTCTATTAATATGATACCTGATCAAATATCCCATATTCAGGGGGATTACTCACAACACAGTTTTGTTTGTAAAACTAGTGCAAGACCAACTAGAGCTGATTATAACAACTGACATCATCATCTAGAGTTAGTTTTTTTTTTTTTTTTTTTTTTTTTTTTTTTTTTTTTTTTTTGATCAAACAGCTGGGGTCTAGTGTTTGTTTCCCTTTACTTTGTCCTCGTATAACTTTGTGCTTAATTTTTCAGATTTTACAGTCGGAACCAGAAAGGTGGTAATTTGGAAGATCATTGTACCTGTAATAATCTCTTTGGTTGCAATTACAATGGGCGCATTAGGATACATGTATCTGTGCAAAAGAAATAAGGCTGATGAAAGAGGTAAATACCTTGTCCTTTATTTTGGATGGGGATATTGCAAAAGCAGGATAAGTCTGCTAATCCAATTTCACCAATGATTCAAGGTAGTTGTTTATATGAATTATGGTGATTAATCGTCTCTTCATTTTCCTCCCTTGTTCATGAATACTTAGGAAGATTAAATGGACTCCAAGGGGTGTTAACAAATTTGTTGAAAACCAAGGCAACCTACAACGATACTCCAAATACACACATGCTTAATGATTTTAAAACTGAAGGAGAAGAACAGGAATTACAAATATTTAACCTTGCTTGTTTAGTCGATGCCACAAACAACTTCTGCTTGAATAATAAATTGGGACAAGGGGTTTTGGGCCAGTTTATAAGGTATCTTTGCATATGTTTTTCATATTTATCATGGTCAAACTTATTCGCACCTTTCTGGTTCTTAATATGTTTTTCATATTATCCGGAATCTTAATCTTAATATGTGCATTTGAGTGGTTTCTAGGGTAAATTACAAAATGGGCAACAAATAGCAGTGAAAAGACTGTCTAAAAGCTCTGGACAGGGTATTGAAGAGTTCAAAAATGAGGTTTTATTGATCTCCAAACTGCAACATCGCAACCTTGTGAAGCTACTTGGTTGCTGCATCGAAGGAGAAGAGAACATGTTAATATATGAGTACATGCCCAATGAAGCCTTGATGCATTTCTATTCGGTTTGTTTCTTTTATCAAATGAAATATAAATACATGAATCCTTCTTCAAGTCTGGCCTTGCATTTTTAACATTTTCAAATTTTCTGTCAAATTAGCTCCAACTTTCACATATTTTCTATTTCTCACCACATCTGCCACCACAACTAATTCAAGGATTCTGTGCTGATGGCAGATCCAGGGAACAAAGCATGCCTTGATTGGGATAAACGGTTTAGTATTATTGGAGGGATTGCTCGTGGGCTTCTTTACCTTCATCGTGATTCTCGATTAAGAGTTATTCATAGAGATCTCAAAGTCAGTAATATCCTATTGGATGAAGGAATGATCCCAAAAATTTCAGACTTTGGAATGGCACGAATATTCGGCGGGAACCAAACTACGGATAATACTATCCGAGTAGTTGGTACAATGTGAGCACCATGTTTTCCTTATCATCCTTTTAAATATCCGTAAGTTATCTAGTCGTCTACTATAAAACTCTTCGTTACAAACAAATGCAGGGGATATATGGCTCCGGAGTATATGATTGGAGGGACATTTTCGGAGAAGTCTGATGTTTTTAGTTTTGGAGTGCTAGTACTAGAAGTTGTGAGCGGGAAGAGAAATAACAGCTTCTACAATCCCGAACAGCCTTTAAATCTTCTACTTCATGTAAGTGCTAATTAAATAACCATTAATTTCTCAGTGTTAATCAACTTATATATTTTGACATTTTTGTTTCAGGCTTGGAGACTTTGGAATGAAGGCAAATGGTCAGAGATTGTCGATAAGGATTTAGGTGATTTATATTCTCCATCTGAAGCGATGAAATGCATACACATTGGGCTGTTATGTTGTCAGAACAGAGTTGTAGATAGGCCAACCATGGCTGAAGTGGATTTCATGCTTAACTATGAAACTGATCGTCCATCTCCGAAAGAACCTCCCTATAGTTTCCCAGCATCATTGATGAGCCTGGTATTCCAACAATTCAGTGCTCAAATAACAATGTCACCTTGACCACGGTTAAAGGCCGATAGCAGCGTAATTCATGCTGCTTATTTTCAGATGAGACAAATGCGTACAATTTATAGATAATGCAATTTTGGCTGCTTTAACATCCGTTAATGCTTCTTATATCACCTCACATTTTATTTTGTTTTGAAGATTATAACTAGAAACCTATTATAGGGGCTCCAAACATTTGGTTTTGAGGGCTCATAAGATGACAAAATCGGGTTATGAAATATTAATCAACAAAACCCCATATCTAACTATTTTTTGTAATGGCTAAAATACCCTCCATGAATTATAAAATTAAATTTATTATGTTTTCTTTCTTTTTTCATTCATAAATCATGATGAAGATGATGATCATATATAAAAAAACTAAATCTATTGTCTTCTCATTCTCTTTTCATTCATAAATCATGAAGAAGATGATGATCATTAAAAAAAAAAAAAAAAAGACCTATTATTTTTCTTTCTCTCTTCTTCTTGTCCGTCGTGATGAAGATGACGATCATAAAAAGAAAAAACTAAGAAAACCCATCACTTATTTTTGCAAAAAACAGTTTGATCAAGATCTACGGTTGGGAAAATTTATATTTCCCAACCGTAGACACGATCTGATGGGAAATACGGTTGGGAAAATTCATATTTCCCCACTGTAGGCTGTCTATGGTTGGAAAAATTCATACTTCCCAACCGTAGACAGTTCAGTCTACGGTAGGAAAATTCATATTTCCCCACCGTAGACAGTTCTGAAAATGTTTTTTCAAAAACCTAATTCGATCGATTCCGCTTATCCATGCATTGAAACCAATTAAATTAGATGGGTTTTTGATTTTTACCTTATTGAAGTCATTGCGGGTGGATTAAATGGTGTTAATCGATAATTGACGATTAATCGAAAAAATAACCGATGAAGGTGATGGGAAGAAGAAAATGGAAGAATTAAAGGAGAGGAATGAATACAAATTAGTTTTAGATTTTTCAATATTTAATAGGTAAGGGTATTTTAGTATTTTTCTTATGAATTAGGTCCCCTTATCTTCATTGTAGGATATTTGAATCCTTAGAAGCCCTCAAAACTTTTTTCTTGGAGCCCATATAATAGGTTTCTATAACTATTGTTACGGATACATAATCTATGGTGGGAGAAACCCTCACCACTTCAAAACTCTACCAAGAATCCAAAATAACAAAATAAATGAAGACGATCATCCATTTGAATTTAGTTCCACAAAATAAGAAAAAATACCGTATCACTTCTAAATTAATTTATCTGGCATCTAAATTAAATTAAATTAAATTAACTCTTTCTGTACGGATTGAGAATTCAATGCATGTGATGTTACATCCATCAACCATCCGCAATTACACACCTTGACCACATAAAATTTCAAAGTCGCCAATTTTGACAATTTCGTCACTCTAGTGCCCAACTCATGGGGTCTACACGGAACGTCTGGTTTGTGTTTGTGGAAAAAAGGCAGCCATGAGAGGGACATGACAGAACATTCAAAAGGTCAATTAATCAAAAATGACCTCCAAATAGCAGATGATGATAATAAAAGAAAAGAGAGATGGCACCGGACAATTGCCAGCATGAGGCACCCATGGATGAGGATGATGATGCACCTACTGCATCTGGGTTTTGGCCACCCCCGGCAGGCTCCGGATTTTTGGTGTCATTTTTACTGCAGCAACATAGAAAAACATTTATCAATACCAAATTATTATTACCGTTAATTGTAAATTCAACCTCTTAAATTTTTAATGCAAGTGTAAACCTAGTTGCATTACCTGGTGGGTAATAATGAAGGGCAGAAAGTGATAACATAATTTGACGAAGTACACGTGAAAGTGCTGGTTTCATGATCCTGAGCGTAACTATAAGCACGAGGACAACCATTCTTGAAGAATTCAGAGTAAGAAGATGGTTTGCATGCAGTGCGATTTGCATATGCACCGGTGCAACAATACTGAGGCTCACTGAAGGCTCCACACGCGCTATTGCAACCAACACGGTTACCATCTCGGTCCGTTACTTTTAAATCATTCAGGCAAACATCATTCAAATTCACAGCACAACCAGTTGCACTGCAGTTCCCACTTGTTCCACCTTCTGGAACCACCAAAATTGGCAGATTAAAACCGTCAGCCAAACTGACATCGTAGTAATCAATCCCAAGATCACCGAAGGTTAATGCGAATTCAGCTAGTGTAGCCGGTGGTTTTGCATCTCCTCCAGAACATGCTACTTTTCCTGAACCACAATCACCTGTTATGCAAGAAAAGTTCCCTCTAGAGTCTTGAGTGCAATGAGTTCTACCCCACAACCGTCCCCACCATGACTTTGGAACGGTTACAATTCTAGATTCATTTTTCTGTAATGCGAACCCTGTTGTGTTAAGAGGAGGAGATATTCGTGACCTTGATAGCATTCCTGGCCATATTGTTTCACTACACTTGTTTATCACAGTAAATGTGATCGGTAATACCCCTGAAAAGATCATAACAACAAAATTTAATACCAGATAAGTTTTTTATCATTCAAACATAAAATTAAATCAAAAAAATTCTCTCAGTAAGTATGTCTTATAAGGGTGAAGCAGAGGAAGAACCAGAGTATTGAAGTACTCCAATAAGAAATAGAGGATATGAATTCTTACCTGAGACATTGAGGATCAATAGAAAGGAAGTTAAAGCAGCATGGAGGTTCCCTCGAGCCATTAACTCAGATGAGCTTTTGGATCCGTAACAAATTAAAGTTCTAGAGATTACAAGAATCAGATCTGTTATAAAATCTCAAAGAACATCAAAAAAAAAAAAAAAATACTACTACTTCATATGTGTATAGGAACAGATGATTTATGAAAGATAGGTATGAGTAGATTGATGATCCAAAATCTTCATTGCGACTAGTACACAAAGAAAATTTCTGTTCTTCTTCTTCTTCTTGTTCTTAATTTTGAACCAAAGTTTTTTTTCTACTGCCGACTAGATGGTAGTAAAGGGTTTGCTGGATTATGAGTGGGAGTGAATCAGCTGGATTTACAAAACGGTCCTTCAGTTTGTTTGGACTTTTTTTTTTTTTTTTTGACTTTTTCTGACAGGATATTACTTGCCAAAATTACGAGAAATGCTAGCTATTCCCCTAGCTAGGAGCATCTCCGGTGGTAACTTGGAGTAGTAACTTGGTGTGAGTCCAATGTGTAACCATTTCTTCATGGATATGAGACCATATTTCCTTAATCTATGGATGGAGGTGAACTTATTTTTGTCTCCAACCATAAAATTCTATAAACATTTTACACCATTGATTGAAGGCTTAAAATAATTATCTCCTTAGTCAGTTATCTTAGATTTTGATGATTAGGATGTTTAAATTCTCTAAGTGAACTTCTAAAACCAGAGGATTGGTTAGTGGATGTTTGAATAACTACCTCACACGTCATCTTCACATTCATCTTTGAGGTTTCCATTTGAGAAGGTTTTGTGTTAAAACATGGAAAATCCTATGTGGCCTTGAATATAGGAATTTTTTAAAGTCTCACTTGAAATGTTCTAATCTCCTCCTCTTGGGTATATATATTTAAAAACATAGTTTTGTATTATTGTGCCAAAGTTAGAGAGATTGTGTGGTGGTATTATTTTGGGCTCCCATACTATAAGCATGGGGTTCAAGTCCCACCCCATACAATTTCATTAGGGTATATACTATTTATACTATATACTTATATTACACTAGTCCGAGAGCGGGGTCTTGTGGCCTCGGGAGGTCTCATTTGATCCAGAAACATACTTTTTGCTATTTTGACTCTTGATTTCCAAAAACATTTTTCAACTTAATATTCCCTAATTAATTCTATTGATTTTTGGTAATTATATTGTTGTCGTTTTATGGCTGTTATGGAGGTTTTTCTGTGAGCAGTTATTGCGAAATTGATTCTCATTAAAACCATACTGATTTTATTTTAGTTATAAAACGATTGTTTCTGGAGAAGACGAGAGACATTATTTTTCATCTATTTGTATTATGAGCAAGTGTTAGAAAGAGTAAGAGTTGGTTCGATTTCTTAAGGTGCAGAGAAGTCCAACAAGAGATTTATCAGCTGTTTTATCCCATAAGGTTTTCGACAAGAATTGACTACTAGCACAATCAAGGGGCAGAGTTGCGAAACACCTTAAATATAGCGACCTAGTCCGCGACTCAGCTGTTTGAGATTCATTATTGTGTAATCTGTTTTTTTTTTTGCATTGTTTCCAACAATTTTAAGGTGTTCGTTTCTGCTATGGAGAATTAAAGAAAGCGCGTCGATGATACCAACAAGTCATTCAAGTTTAAAGGGCTGCATTTCAGAAGATGAAAGCAAAAGATGTTCTTTTATCTCAAACTCATGAAGTTGTATACAATTGTGTCGACTGTTCATCCTGGAACTCTGGAACTTGCTGTTGATAAGACAAGTACCCCTGCTTCTGCTGCTGGTGCTGATGTTGATACTGATCCACCTCCTACTGTAGATACCAAAGAAGTTTCTCAAACTCCTGAGGAGAAACAGAAATTCATTGACAAATGGGTCGATGATGACTTTGATTGCAAAAACTATATTCTCAATGCTTTGTCTGACGATTTATATGAATATTACTCTAAGTTTGATACTGCTAAAGATGTGTGGGGAGTTTTACAAAAAAAAATATGACATTGAAGAAGCCGGATCGAATAAATATGTTGTAAGCCGCTACCTGAAATATCAAATGGTAGATGATAGATCAGTTGTTACACATGCTCATGAACTTCAGAAAATAGCCCATGAAATTCTGACTGAAGGAATGAAAATTGACGAACAATTTCAAGTTGCTGTAATGATTGACAAGTTACCACCTAAATGGAAAGATTTTCGTAATTCTTTGCGTCACAAGTCTAAATAATTTTCTCTTCAAAGTTTGATTGTTAAGCTCAGAGTTAAGGAAGAAGCTCAGAAACAAGATAAGAAGGAAGAACTTCTCATTGTTTCTAACAATAATACTCATCCTAATTTGAAACCTAAGAAAAAGGATATGAAGCCTAACCCGAACCAGAAGAACGGAGGAAGGCCTAATAAAAACAAGAACCAACACCCATCAAGAAATAGACAAAATTCCAATTCTGAGTTTCTTTGTTATACCTGTAATAAACCGAACCACATGGCTAGGAATTGCAGGTTTAACAAGGAAAAGAATAACGCACAAGCTAATGCTGTGGATGGGGTTATAATAGCCATGATCTCAGATCCTGAGTTCTGATGGGTGGTGGATAGACAGCGGTGCTTCGCGTCATTGTTGTTTTGATAGGTCCCAATTTAAGACTTATGCTGAAACCAAGGATAAGAAAGTGTTGTTGGGAGACTCCCATAGCACTGTGGTGAAAGGTTCAGGTACGGTAGAATTGAAGTTTACCTCTGGTAAGACACTCATGTTGAAAGATGTCCTTCACACTCCAGAAATGAGAAAGAACCTTGTTTGAGTCTATCTTCTCAACAAGGCTGGGCTGTATAAAACTATTGGGTCTGATGTTTACACTATAACTAAGAATAAGATGTTTGTAGGAAAGGGTTATGCTACTGATGGAATGTTTAAGCCTAATGTTGATGCTTTGAACAAAATTGATTCTTCTGCTTATATGGTTTTGCAATTTTAATGTTTGGCATGGTAAACTTTGTCATGTGAGTAAAAAGCTAGTGAAGCACATGAGCAAGTTAAGTGTCCTCCCTGAATTTTCTGAAAATGAATTTGAAAAATGTGAATACTGTAGTCAAGCAAAAATAATTAACTAAGACCTCACATATATCTGTCGTAAGAGAATACAAAACTCTAGACTTAATACATTGTGATTTGTGTGAATATGAAGGTATCCTAAATAGAAATGGCAAGAGATATATCATGACTTTTATTCATGATTGTTCTAATTATACGTATGTTCCGTCTTTTGATAAATCAAGGTGAACAGGAACCAATTGATAACCCGGACTTATATTCCCGAAGAACAGCCTAGTATTATCAATCACCTCAAAATAATCTTAATTGACGCAGCGAAAAAAGATATTACGGAATCACAAACAATGAGACGAAGTGTTTGTTATTTCTTTTCTATCTTGCCTATTAGAGATATAAATCTCAAGCCAATTATTTCAATTGTACTCGTACGATAGAAACAACAAGATCAGGTCACATAGCTACAAGAAAAGTAGTATTGGTCTGGCTTCATAATCCCAATGAGGTCTTTAAGCCGTTAACCTGGTTTAGAGAAGAAAACCCAAGGTTAAAGGAGAATCGACTCTAGCTTATACAACTAGTATCACACGTAAGGTGTGGGGATTAGGCTTCCCAGTTTCTAGAGTTCTCCCTTATATAGTCTTTCAAATCAGGGTTTGCAATCAATGTTAGCTTGGTAACAAAGCATTCAATATTTACCGTTAGATGAAAACCTGATTAGATTCAAGCTAATATTTCTTAACCGTTGGATCAAAAACTTATCTTGTTACACACAAATAAAATGTCCAATTTTGGGTTTATGTAACCGTTCCAAAACATTAACATTTGTTGGTTCAACAATATTTAACCAAATGGTTAGCCATATGATCACTTTTATATCAACTATATTCTTCTTCACCATAACTAGTTCAAATGACTCAAATGAACTAGTTAGAAAGTTGTTCAATTGCTTAGATCTTATGTAACTACACAAGACACAATCGAAGCAAAAAAGGTTTGATTCACTCAAATCGGTTCATGAACTTTACAGCCACGGTTTACAAAAGCATTCCTTAGTTTATATAAACATGAGTTCAAGAACAATCGGTTTTAGATATAACCTTCTCAAGTTCGCGGAATGGGTTCGCTGACTTAAGCTCACGGAAGGAGTTCACAAACTCCAGAAGAAATTCTCGGGTCGAGAACTTCCGCCAGTTCGCGGACTTGGATCACGCCACATATATGTGTTTCCACCTATTGGAACTTCCGCGATTCTCTTGGTCAACAAAGTTCGCAAACTTTGGTTCCGGGAATAAAGAATTATACATATATGTGTTTCCACAACAATGCTTATATCCTACCAATGGTTATGTAATCTAAACTATCATTTCAATCATTGAAATATTCTCATAGGCGTTATATAGCCGTTATTTACTGACCATTTTTCGTCAAAGCAATTTTCAAAGTGATTTAAACATAACATGACTTTCGTCACTAGGTAAAGATGAATTTGGCTAAAGGGAAAGCTTACCAACACATATTTCGAGAAATAGATAAAGCGAGTTAAACTCGACTGAAATAGCAAATGTGTATAATGAAAGTCTATATATCAAAACGACTTTTGTCTCAAGAATATGAGATAGGAAAATAGACTTTTGAGTGATGTAGATAAGTTCAAGTTTCCACATACCTTTTAGTCGATGAAGTTCCACCAGTTCCTTGAGTAGTCCTTCGTCTTGTATGATGATTGCCATGGAGTCTTGAGCTCAACTAAACTTTCTTTCCTAGTCCGAGACCTTTAACTATAGTAGGCTAGGGCCAAGGCAAGGTGCAGTTTGGCTTGGCGTGTGGGGCCAAGGGTTTGGCGTGAATGGTTTGGCTTGGTATGGTGGGGCCAAGGGCTTGGCATGCCATGGGAGCATGTTTGCGGTTAGCATGGATAGGGCCAAGGCAAGGTGCGGTTTGGCTTGGCATGTGGGGCCAAGGGTTTGGCGTGAATGGTTTGGCTTGGCATGGTGGGGCCAAGGGCTTGGCATTCCATGGGAGCATGGCGCGGTTTAGCATGGCTAGGGCCAAGGCAAGGTGGGGTTTGGCTTGGCATGTGGGGCAAAGGGTTTGGCGTGACCAATCTAGGTGATAATTACAGCTTAAGTCCACTCTTTAACGTGAGATAACATGTCAATGAAACATAGTTGATCCAAAGTTATTAGATGATGAGGTTCGTAGTTTAACAGTTGGGTCCAGTTCACGTATTCATCGTAAATTCTCAACAAACTGATCGTAAACATTGATCGATCTAGTATAGTTCTTGCTAACTAGTATATCACAAAAATACATATACAAGTTCATCCCCGATAACTCTGAATCTCTGATACAATTTAGTTGCCAGATTCACATTTTTTCCTATAAAAAAAAAACCCTGGACAATTTTGTGATTCACATCTCAGGTAACTATTCATGTGTATGATTTAACTGCTCGACATTATTGTTGTTGAGATGCAACCTGCAAGTTGGATTAATCAATTTTGATCGATGTAATCACAAATATACTAAAATCAATTCAATAATTAGGTGTCATTGGATGTAAGGAAAGACGAAAACAGTTGACTTCCCCAACAGTTGTGTTGCCAAGATATAAATAAGAACAAGAGCAACAATCTCAGCAAACAAAATACTCAACTCAGTCATATCATATGATTCATATCCAATACAAAAACACATCAAACAACAATTTTCGAAGTAAGAAATGAAGAACAGAAGTGTCATGAGTATAGTCTTTGTATTGGCTATGATTTTTTTGGTCTTTTCAGCTTCGGTTAATCCATGTTCCGATGTCGGGGAACCTTGTGGAATAGTATCAGTATTTGATTTTGACTTACGTGCATGCTGTGGTGATGGAAAATTTAGGTGCAACAATTTTCCATCGGGGACGTGTATCAATTGCAATGGTGTGAGTTGTAGAGATATTCATCAATGCTGTATGTAGTTACTACGGAGGATCATTACTTTGTCCATGTATAGATCTGCTTTTTGGGTGTGATATTGGGAATAAATCAATTTGTTTTTATGTATTTCTTGTGTGTCTTGTTCTGCTTCCCTAATAAGATCATTGAGTTGTTGTGATGTACTGGGTACTTAATCATGAGCGACCCTTTCTAGTACTTGATCGATCAATGCTCGTCACTTTCTTGGATTGTTTCTTTTATGTGTTTTACTTTGTAAGGTGGTTGTATCTGAGGATTGTAATTTCATTAATAAAAATGTATGATTGATTTTCCATGATGGTCAGAATTGTTGATTTAGATGATTTATAATCAAATCTGAAGGATTATAGGAAACTCATTTTTGGGTATAAGAGCAATATGATTAAGTTTTTTCTACAATGTATTAACAATTTATTTTTATTTATTTTTTTTGATCGGTAAATTAGTTAATTTATTGAACGAACGCAGAACCAACTGCAAAGGTAATTACAACTTTCAATTTCCGACCAAAGGAGGACACAAAATACTTAAGGAAAGAACTGGATAGACTCAAAACCAAAAGAAATTCTAGAAAGAGACCTATATGTGATCTTCAAGGTGGTTCAAAAACCACAGATTTCCAATTGATCATGAACTCTTTAAGAGTGACGTTATGAAAAGTTTGGTTGAAGATGAAGCCAATATGCGATGTAATGTCTAATTTTCTCGAATAACTTTGTTGCAGTTGAGAGACTTATTGTCGAAAGCTCTATGGTTCCTCTCCTTCCATAAGGACCAAACGATTGCAGCTAGCAAGGTTTTGATGACAAGCGACTTCCTCGTAATGGTTGTAGGACTTGGCTGTGTACTCGAGCCGTAGCAATAGAGTGTGGGAGAACCCAACACAACTTGAATTCAGCTCTAAAGAAGTCCCATATGTGACTTGCTAGACTACAGTGAAGAAGTAGATGAACTGGTGTTTCTTTGTCATTTATACACATATAGCAATGGTTGACCCAAATCCTCCATTTCTTCTTTCCTAATTGATCTTGAGTGAGAATCTTGTTCTTGACTGCAACCCACATAAAGAAACTTACTTTGGCAGGCCAAAGTTTTGACCAAATCCTCTTTGGATGCACAATATCCATATGATTATCCTCAATTCTATTTCTGGTGATCAGCCAATTATAACACTTTTTAACAGAAAAGTTACCTGAATTATGTCCATCTTTCCATACTCTCAAGTCGATTTGGAATCGGAAAAGAGTTACACCGTTGATTTCAAGAAGATGAAGCAAAGCAGCAATGTCCCTTATGACATGGTCCTGAACCCTTCTTGTGATGCCCAAATTCCATGAGTTAGAAGTGCTAGAATACATCTGATATATGGTGCATGATTTTGACGTTGAAGCTTCATAAGCAATTTGGATAGAGAGTCGCCAAAGGTTGTTCCCCTAACCAAATGTCACACCAGAATCTCGATTCTCGTCCATCTCCAAGAATAAAGGTGCAATTGGCTTTGAAACCTGTCGATGTGCTTGTCAATTCCTTTCCAAATACTGCATCCATATAAAGTGGAACAAGATTGCTGAAAGACTCGAATCCCGGTTACCAACTTTGGAAATCTATAGATCTCGAGAAAGGAGGTAAACTCACCTTGATCAATTCAGTTCTCTCTTCCTTACCAATTTACTATTTCTCTATCTTTGAAGCTCCTATGAATGTAATTAAGAAGCTTGAGAGAATTATACGCAATTTTTTATGGAACAAAGGTGATAATAAGAAGTATCCTTTAGTAGCTTGGGATGAAGCGGCCTTTCCAAAACATATGGGAGGACTAGGCATCAAACAACTTCATTATATGAATGTCGCATTATTAATGAAGTGGTTATGGAAGCTAGGGTCCGAATCAAATCTCTCTGAAGCAGATAGTTATCCAGAAGTATGGTCTAGATCAATTAGAGTGGTATACAATGTATTAACAATTAATCTACTACTATACTAAACAGTAGTAGATTGTTAATTGAAGGCTACATGTACAAGTTGACCACCTAAACAGTAAAACAATCTCATCAAACAATTTACTCAATCATTTCCAACAAAAAAACATCAAACTACAAGTTTCATAGTAAAGACATGAAGAACAAAAGTATGATGAGTTTGTTTATTGTATTGGCTATCATTTGTATGGTTTCTTTAACTTCGGTTAACGACCACATCTGGATCTCTGCTTATGGCTGTTATTGTAAATTGATCAAGCCAAGAACGGCAGTAAACAACTTAAAATGGATACCAAGAAAGATTTTCCATCAAACACTCAAAGTGCACCTTAAACAACAGAACAAACACTAAAATGTAAAATTAGTCATACAAGAATCTGGATTTTATTCAAAGAAATACACGAAATCCACCTTCACTAATGTATAGATCTTCATTTCACTGAATTTGTTTCCAAATTTTAAAATTTACAGTGACCCAAACACAGTACTTCACTCAAATTTTCTAATTAATTCATTCTCTTTAGTAACTGATAGTACATATATCAATTTTTCAGGTATGAGATAGAGATTCCCTGTCATTCCACCATCTGATTGTTGTTTTGAATCAGAAACATAAGCATCCTCCAGCTGTTCCCGAAAGCACAACCATCTGATTGTTTGGAAACTGATTTCCGGGACTCTCATGCAAAGACGAACTCCTAGATTCACACCCATTTGCATCCTGAAGAGAAATGATATACACTTACCTTGAGAGGAGAAATCATTATGCCGAGTATCTTGTTGTTGCTGGCGGTGATTATACACATCGAAAGCCATGGTTTGATCCCGAGGTTGTGGTTGAGGCGGCGTGGAAGAGAGGGAGACTAAAAGGCAGAAATAAGAGTGATGAAATGAGAATAATAAAACCCTAGCTAGGCTAACACTCATACGCTTAAATAGAGACCAGATGGCAAATCAAGGATTATCTCGGCCGTCTGATTCGTTTGTGCACACATGTGAACGACTCAACTGGCAGACTCACACAGTAGGAAAAAAGAAGAAAAATCACCTACTCTTGGTTGTGTATTGCCATTCGCTGCTGGTCTTGATCATATTGATTTCATACGCACGCAACAAAAGTTGGTCTATATAACCAGATTCTTGCAGCATCATTTGTAGATATATAGATATGGAAGAGAATGCCACTTTAAGAAATGTGATTGTTAGCCAAGGATCGAACTATAAAGACAATTTAGAAGCCTCATGAGGAAAGCATTCTCCATAAACACTTCGGTGGTGAAATTGAAATGTTGGTCTGTTTTTCCTTCCTCGTAGGAGCATAGATCTTACTGGGGGAAATTACTACCACGCTGGGCCGCTGGGGAAACCATCTCTCCTATAAAAAATGACTTATCAGGCATAAATGTAGCTGAATAAACTAAGAACTTTAATGACATCTCTATGAATTACTCTTAATCAAGAATCGGATGAAGGTAGAGAATGTCCAAGCAATCCCCCCAAATAACACCAAAAGATAAAGAAAATTAAAAATTGATCCAAATTATTTAATGAGATGCTGTCTAGATTTGTAAGCTTTAACCGTTACTAGTTGTTGTCACAATTCTCTTGGTTGTGTATTGCCATTCTCTTAATTCTCTTGGTTGTGTCCAAATTATTTAATGATCCAAATGACCCTAGCTATATATGTTGTCACAATTCTCTTGGTTGTGTATTGCCATTCACTGCTGGTCTTGATCATATTGATTTCATACGCACACAACAAAAGTTGGTTCTCCATGCTCAAAAGGTCATCAAGAAAACAAACCCAAAACAATCGGCTACGAAACTCAAACCAAACCTTGAAAATCATCTTTCCTTGTAGTAACTCTTAAGCACTGCATATGCAAACACTCTCCAATTCAATTCAAACATACATTCATTCAAAATAATGCAAAACCTAAAACAAAATTTGCTTATACCAACAAAATGTGTGTTCTTTGTTTTTTTAGAGAAAAGTAGAATTAAGAACACCAAAAGATAAAAGAAACTTGATTAAAAATTGATCCAAATTATTTAACGAGATGCTGTCTAGATTTGTATGCTTTAGCCGTTACTAGTTTTTAAATCTGAGAGGAAAAGTCATTGTTGCATAAATCATTTATTTTCTACCGTAGATCTTGAAATAGAATCCAATGAGCAATACCCATTAACAAGGTGCAACCATGTAACACCCCGAGTTCCGGACCAGGGTCAAACCCGTATGGAGATCCGAACTCGAAGCGTTACGGGTCGGAAAGAGACTTATGCCTTATTTATTTTGTATATTTATTTCACCAAGCACAATTTAACTTTTACATACATACATAAATTAAATTATGAATTCAATAATTATAAATTAACAAAATAATATCTATATCAAAATTACACTCCAAACAATCCAAAGAAAAATAGTACGATCATTAAGCTACTCATTTCTAGGGTCCATTGCGCAACTCTGATAAATCTGCAAAAAATGTCAATTGGGGTGAGTTGACGGCTCAATAGGCATACTTTCCCATCCTCTAAAAATATACAAACATCACAATGAACAAAACAAAATATGCATTTAACCAATTGTTTATAATTTCACAACACCCGAATTAATTCTAATTATTATTCATTTTCATTTTAGTTTATGAGTTCATGTACGAATGTCCTTGGTTCGTACACCCACCTATCGTTTACCAAGCACGGACAGCCGCCATCAATGGTCGGGAACAAAAGTTCCTATGGGGATCATACCCATCTGCTCTCTCGGGATCATTACCCGTTTCATTTTCGTTATCCAAGACGAAAAACCGCCATTGATGGTCGGGAAACACAAGTTCCTACGGGATCATTACCCATTTAAATCTCGGGGATCATGACCGCCGTTAGCATGAACAATAATCCATCTAACGGTAAAACATGAACTCATCCTTTTAATAATTTTTTTTTACATTTTCATTTATATAATCTTTCCATCTCAATTTCATGGTCATGAACATCATCAAAACAACAATCATGCAATCCAAAAGACAATAAGAGAAGAATAGATCATTTTCAACCAAAGAAATCACAAATGAATATTAGTAGAAGATGAGTTAGTAAACCTACCTTTTTTTTTAATAATTTACACCTCAGAATTATACTCCAATGAAACCAATAAATCAATCCATATAACAATATGTTTCTTCCATTCCATAAACCACTCCAAAAATTTATTCTCCAAATTATTCACATATAAGAAGAGGTAATATAAACTATGTATGAGGGATTTTATTTCTCTAAGGTATATGGATACAAAGAAGAGAAATGAGAGAAAATAAGATGAAAAATGGTTATCTCTTCTACTTTTCTCTCTAGCCAAATATATATAATTTCTAGATCTACATTTAATGTCATCTTTAGTAGTATTTAATTTATTTATAATTAATTAGAGTAACACATTTTAGGTTCTCAAAATTTGTCCTACGGTTTATATTCCAAAATGCTATCCCACTTTCAATATTCTTTATATCATGCATAATTCAATGCTAATAAATTTATTGTTCATGCATCTAAATAATCACCATAAATTCTTGTAATCACATTTAAATGAATTTGTTCTTTTTTCTTAAAGCCATGCAAATTATAAAATTAATACAATTAATTATTTGTAACCTTGATCGACTTTTCCACATTCACATTCAATCCACATGCAATACAATGAAATAATAAACACTTACATGCAATACATTATAATATTTATTTATTATCTTTATATTAATACAAAATCTATGAATTAATACTAACATAAATACACATAAATATATTCTTAATTATTTAATTTCTCTTTTCATTTCACTAGTACAAAAATGGGCTTAGGTGACAGTTCAAAACTGTCACCATAATAATTATATGACAGTTCTCAAAAAAAATTTGGACTGTCACCAAAGCCCCTGTTACAAAAGGTCTTTAAGAAAGCGTACAGATTCATGATTTGTAAGGTGTGATTTCTTTCGATAGTCTGTCATTATTGACGACTTACTATAACATTTTATTGGTTAAACTGTCATCTAAAACCCAAAATCTTGCACTAAGGTAACAGTTTTTACATAAACTGTCATTGTTGGCAAGTTACGGTGACATCTTCTAAATAAAACCGTCATCGGAAGCTTAATTTTTTTTTTGTACTAAAGTAACAGTTTCTTCTTGAAACTGTCATCGTAGTTAACAAAAGCTTGACCGCAAACATCATTTGTTAAGTCCCTGTTTTGTTGTGAGTTCATGTTACAGATGAAATGCTCAATGAGATAAATAATATCAAAATTATAAATACCCGAACTACATAATTTGAATAGAAGTTAATGTACGGTATAATTTACATAATTCAATATACTTGATGGAACAAGTATTCTTGGAACTGACTAAAAGAAATATCAACGAAATCAAACCATATCCATTTTCCGTGAAGTTGATCAAAATCTACTCTCCTATTTTTAATACCCAAATCTTGACTAACACACTGCGTTACCAATGCTTGAACCGAAATTTGGACCAACACAATCATGTCACCAACTCTTGATCGTTGTTTATTACCCATGATGTCTTCTTCATAGCACTCGATTTCCTCCGCAAAATGAATACAAAATAATCATCCATAATTACATTTCTAAAGCAACAACGCACAAGATCTTTTATTAATAGAATAACAAATAGCATGCCAGACGGAAAAGTTAGCAGTAAACAAGAAAATTAAAGACTTAAAAATTATTAATACACAACTTGTACCTTTTCCTAAAAACCACACTATAGAATTTAGTTGAATCACTCCATCGTTGAATCACTTTATCTCTCTAAAACTATCAGAATCAGAAATGAGATCTTTATACTTCATATCCCCAAAAAATAAGCGAAACCACATTACAATTTAAGAGACATACATATTCTTGGTGGAACCGATACCTGTAAGCTCACTGAGACAAAATTTTGAATAACCCCATTTATGATTCTGGTTTTGGTATACATTAACTCATACATATTCCAATTTTGTAGTTTTTCGGTCAATGACTTAGTTTTCAATTGGACAAAGCAGTGTTGATAAGAACAAGGTAAACAACATATAACACTTATAGAATCCTCATATTCAAGTCTTAAGTAAGAAATTACCATTGGGTTAGATGTATGTTGTCCGGGTGATTTTCGTGGATGATATTAAACAAGTAACAAAAAAAAGGTAATAACAACAAAAGTTGAAATGACACGAACCTGAAGTGTGAATATGCACTCAGTCAATCTCATTGATACACCGATTGAACTGCTGAAAGTCTCATTTCCGGTAACATAATACGCTGCCGACCTAAATTGGGTAACATATTAACAAAACACAAAGTGAACTAACATCCTAATCAGGTTCTCTATAATGAGCATGCACAATAGGCTTGTCAAGAAGTAAGAGGATTTACAAAGACCACACGAGCAAGAGTCTGGAAATGGGTTTTCACCTTCCAATGCATTTTTGGAGTAAAACTACGTCTCTGGAAATCATTATAAAGTCAACAGGTCACGAATCATAAATGAGAAACTCTGAGCTAGTTATATCCAGCTAAAAACGCACAAGTATCTTCATGGTTTATATATTTGAAATATGAGAATACATCAATGTCTTAGTTTCGCGATGTATGATTAAATGATAAAATGTTTCTATAAGACTTGGAAAAACCAAATGTGAGCAGATGAGTAAACACAAATACGCAAAAATCTATACAGGATTTTTGATTGGCCCAATAGTTACGCTTGTTTCTAAAGATAAAAAAAAATTATATAGAAAGTCAACAAAACTTGACTTCCGGTTGAACTATTTAAGTAATCGAGGAACTTTCTAAGGCTACCAATAAAATGGAAGTTAGAAAATCGACCGCAAGAATGGAAGTCACGTGACCTTTTGAAAGTTCATCGATGAACTCAAGCCTTTTATATACTTATTCAAGCTTTTGTGAAACAACATCTTTGTCCAAGCAACTCATAAGGCTTCATATTGCTCTTTTCAGTTGAAGTCTCGAACTCGGATCTCTTTTCAAGACAAAATGCTTTCAATAACTATAAATCATTTGATCATAGTTGTAATGCGAACACAGTACAAGTAGCATCAACAAAGAGTAAGATCCTACAAAAATCAATCATACTAGAAAGAAAAATCTAAGTTACTAGTGAACCTGAAGAAGTTCACTTAGACGAGCTTGAAGTTTAAATTCTAAAATTTCCTCCACTATAATCTAACAAAGTCAGAGTACTCGTAACTTGTCTTTGTCCAAAACAAGAGACGTGAAATAGATTCATGAGGATAGAATAAATAAACTTGTATAACAAAGAATGGAAAACTTAATGTTATTGTTCAAAAGTGAAATGAAAATAGGAATGACGCACAAAAGTATTTAGTTTCCTGAATGACACGGCAACCATAAGGATATGTAGATGGTGCCGCACCTTAAATACGCAATGCAGAAATTATAAATCCAATTTCCTCTGTTGAAACAAAGTCGATACATTTCTCGTATCACAGATTCCCATTACGATCACGCGCACATCTTAAAACATTTAAATCAAGCTCATAAACAAGTTGCGGTTTCGAGATCAAACTCAATAACCTCAAGCGCCCGCATAATTTTATCCACCACAAGATTAATATTAATTCCAATCAAAAGCGGATCGTCCATAGTTTGGCATCTTCATAGGTAATCTATATATCGATGCATGTATTTGATCAACAAAACCCTCTCCTCAACCGAGAAGTATTTTCAAACATCTCAAAAAAAGAAGTAATTCAGAGAGTAAAGAAGTAAGGTGTAACATATTTAGTCTTAAAAGCGCAGTGTTCAAGTATTGGAAGATTAAACATAGCCTTCATAAGAAAATAAAGTACCGATTCCGAGATAGTTAAGTAGTAGCAGAAGTATACATGTATTCGAGAAGATTATATGATGCGGGGATTACACATAGCCTTCATAAGAAAATAACTTCATAACGGCTAGAGCAAGGGTCGATGCTTTCCTTTCATGTCATCATTAATGTACATAAACTTTACTTTGCATACCAATATTTTTGTAAGTACCTTTTGGATTACACGACATCCATACATCCGAAGACTTTAAAGGAAAATGTGGCCAACAAGTTGATACGCAAGTTCCTTTCTCTTCTCACCACTTCCATACTCAAAAAGCGCATAAGTGATTTCCAAACCCCTGTAATCAAAAAATTCGGTTAATAAAAATGAACAAATTCAATACGAAAATGAGTGACTAATCTACTCAAGAGAGGCACTATAACTACTGAAAGAGTGAACATAAAATATTTTATAAAACAAATAAAAAATTACGAGGAAAAGGAAAAGCTAAATTGCTCAATACACCGAATAGGTCTCATAAATAAAAAGCACAAAACAATCTTTTGTTTAATAATAATTTCAAAAAACAGAAAGGGTATACCGTTCAAAAGGTTTTTTTTTTTTTTTTTTAATAAATTCGGTTACACGCAACTCTTGTTACCGGAATAATCAAGTCTAGCTAGTAAGCGCGACATCATGCCAAGTAGTCAACTAAAAGGAGTCGCATTTTGAAAATCGTGCATTCAGGTTCACTAAGTAGGGACTTGTGGCTGCACGTAATGTCTTGACCGAGGAAAGAAATTTAAAACCCAAAGTCGATCTAAATATTCCAAAGTAATATAAAAACAACCGTAGTCACTTATTTGTCCTACTTCACACTTCCCTTAGGGATTCCGTCGAAACGTGGTTTATCTCAAAATCCAAGAAAAGATCAGATTATAATTTGTGCATGCTTATAAGACTTAGGTTGTAACTAGTAAGACAACCTTTAAATTAGTAAAGGACAGAATCGACCTGGTAGCAAACCAGATAATGATATCATACTCCACATAAACATGGTGATAGAAATTCATGAAGATCTGTGTAGGAACGACATGCATAAATATTAAACCAAAGCGGGACGAGTATTTCAAAATCGATGAAGAAAGAAGTTCATACTTACATGGTCTCATAAGGTGAAAAGGATTTTCAAAGAAAGTGGATTGATGATCAAAATTAGGTATAATCAATATCCAAGACTAGCAATTTCTTCCCTTCACGGCATGGATTGAGTAGTTCAATCTGACATATGCAAAGCCGGTTAGAGGTTAAACGAATATTTTTGAGCCATGTAAGAAGGCACCAATCGCATTTGTGTAAATAGTTAAACATAGCATACTGAGACTCTAACGTCTAACGTCAACAATGAATATTAGATACACTTTTCTAAAAATTGAAGGTGATCAACAATATCATATTGCACTATAAATGCGAAAAGAGTGAACATAAAATATTTTAAGAAACAAATAAAAAATTGAGAGGAAAAGGAAAAGCTAAAATGTTCAATATCAACTGAAAAACTTATAGGAAATCAAATATTTGGTGTCAATTGGTTCGAGTAAAGATAGGGATTGAACCGGATAGTTCATTGCTTAGGAAAATTAAACATAAATCCAACGGGGTATTGAACCAGGTAGTTCATTGTCGGTCAATTAAACAAAAGTTGCACAAGCAAATTAAGAAAAATTTAACCTAACTATCGAGGCATCAACAAATGTCCTCCACTCGGTGTATGATAAATTTGAAATCTGAAATATCAAACCAAAATAACTCAACATTGATCTTCCTATTCAAAACTAGGGCATCGTACAAAATAAAAATAGATCTTGAAAACGAACCTAAATGGAAAAATTAAAATAAACATAAATCATAAATTAGGGATTTCCCAGAAAATGTTAGAACATATACCTTGAAGAAAACATCACATGCTTTAGATTCTTTACGACCAAGATAGAGAGAGAGCTTGATTTCGAGAAGAAAATTTTGGAGCAATAGAGGTAGATGCGATTGATCATGATATACGAATTGAAGAAAGAGATGAATCCCTAGATTGTAAAAGATGAGATCCCCAATTTTGCTAAGAAGAAATCGTGTAAAAGATAGATGTGAACTGCCTAGAGAGAGAGAAGGATTGTTAGGAGAGATGGCTGAAGGTAATTAGAAATTGAGTTCTTCGTATGGGGTTCTCAGAAAAAGTGAGAGGCGGAGGAGTCGAGAGCCTAGTTAGTAAGTTCGCGAATCATTCGCGAATTTTTCCGTATCACGAATTTTACCGTTTTATTCGCGTACGTTTGCAACTCTGAACCCATTCGCGTATTATGTGGCATTCCCGAATTATTCGCGAATCGTTCACGAATTTTACGTATCCCGAATCCCGAATGATACGCCCGCTTAATTCGCCATAAATTCTTTAGCTTTTACGTTTTTAAAGGCCCCACTTTTTGGGGTTTTCGCCTCCAGGGCATACACGACCCAATATTAGACGTTGTTGTAATTTTTATGAAATAAAAATGACTGAAAAATTTGAAGGTGAAGGTGAGAGAGATCTCAAACTCACTGACCAAGCATCTAAACCACTATACCACGTCCTCTTGGATGACTAATGTTGTATATATTATTAATATCATCATATTAATTTTATTTTTTCTTTAAATAACTCACACATATGCATAAAAATTGGTCTATGACCTTATAAATATAAATTATTTAGTATATATAGATACCGAATTTTCAGTCTTCGAACTCACATTTATAAATCGAATTATACACGTACGTATGCCGTTAAATTCATTGACGAATCACGTCCCGTTGACCGAATCTTGGACCGAATCTGAATTTTACAAAACCGTATAATACTCGTACGTTTGCCGTTCCGTACGTTTTCCGAATTCCGAATTGCTAACTAGGGTCGAGAGAGACCCACTAACTAAACATCACTAACTATACCAACCCACTGCTACTAGGAGAGGGCCGCAAACTAACATATCGTGCATTTGAGAACGCAATCCTGGACATGAACTCTCACTGTGTGGCGGTAATTAAAAGAATCATTATCTATGTGTTCACACTACGATACTTGATTTTATACGTAACGATTAAAATAGGTGAAGAATAGTAACGATTTAAAACCGTTATTATACATCATTGTATAGTAGTGATTTTCTTCAAAAGTTTGTCATTGTATAATAAGTCAGTAACAGTTAAAAAGCTGTCATGATTATTCAACACTATCGGTGTCAGTTTTAGTAAGAAACTATCACCTATGTCTCCGAGCTTTCTTTTTTGTAACGGTTCATTTATGAACTGTCATAGTTATGGATATTCAACTGTCACCAAAGCCCATATTTGTACTAGTGTTTTCCCTTGATTTTATTTTCTTACTTAAAGTTAATAAGGTGATTTTATTTCCACCCTGGATTTCTAGTCTAAGCAACCCATTTGTGTTAAGGCAAACAAAATAATGATCCAAGCTAACTTGGTTAAATTAAACCCAACCGATAACTAAAAATACTGGGTATTACATTCTTACCCCCTTAAAAGAAATTTTGTCCTCAAAATTTAGAACACGCTTCAAACATCAAAATTATTTTAAAGACAAATACACAATTCAATACTCCAATTTAGCACACAATTATCTATCATGCGAATTTCAAACCAAACGGGCAATCAACAAACAACCATGCATGACAATTCATATAATTTATTTATTTATTTATTTTTATTTTTAAGGTCCCATGTAAGATCTAAAGCCTAGAGCTCTGATACCAACTTGTAACACCCCGAGTTGGGACTGTGGTCAAACCCGTATGGAGATCCGAACTCGAAGCGTTACACTGGCGGAAAGAGACTTATGCCTTATTTATTTTGTATATTTATTTCACCAAGCACAATTTAACTTTTACATACATACATAAATTAAATTATGAATTCAATAATTATAAATTAACAAAATAATATCTATATCAAAATTACACTCCAAACAATCCAAAGAAAAATAGTACAATCATTAAGCTACTCATTTCTAGGGTCCGCTGCGCAACTCTGATAAATCTGCAAAAAATGTCAATTGGGGTGAGTTGACGGCTCAATAGGCATACTTTCCCATCCTCTAAAAATATACAAACATCACAATGAACGAAACAAAATATGCATTTAACCAATTGTTTATAATTTCACAACACCCGAATTAATTATGAATTATTATTCATTTTCATTTTAGTTTATGAGTTCGCGGTACGAATGTCCTTGGTTCGTACACCCACCTATCGTTTACCGGCACGGACAGCCGCCATCAATGGTCAGGAACAAAAGTTCCTATGGGGATCATACCCATCTGCTCTCCGGGATCATTACCCGTTTCATTTTCGTTATCCGGCACGAAAAACCGCCATTGATGGTCAGGAAACACAAGTTCCTACTGGGGATCATTACCCATTTAAATCTCGGGGATCATTACCCGCCGTTAGCATGAACAATAATCCATCTAACGGTAAAACATGAACTCATCCTTTTAATAATTATTTTTACATTTTCATTTATATAATCTTTCCATCTCAATTTCATGGTCATGAACATCATCAAAACAACAATCATGCAATCCAAAAGACAATAAGAGAAGAATAGATCATTTTCAACCAAAGAAATCACAAATGAATATTAGTAGAAGATGAGTTAGTAAACCTACCTTTTTTTTTAATAATTTACACCTCAGAATTATACTCCAATGAAACCAATAAATCAATCCATATAACAATATGTTTCTTCCATTCCATAAACCACTCCAAAAATTTATTCTCCAAATTATTCACATATAAGAAGAGGTAATATAAACTATGTATGAGGGATTTTATTTCTCTAAGGTATATGGATACAAAGAAGAGAAATGAGAGAAAATAAGATGAAAAATGGTTATCTCTTCTACTTTTTCTCTCTAGCCAAATATATATAATTTCTAGATCTACATTTAATGTCATCTTTAGTAGTATTTAATTTATTTATAATTAATTAGAGTAACACATTTTAGGTTCTCAAAATTTGTCCTACGGTTTATATTCCAAAATGCTATCCCACTTTCAATATTCTTTATATCATGCATAATTCAATGCTAATAAATTTATTGTTCATGCATCTAAATAATCACCATAAATTCTTGTAATCACATTTAAATGAATTTGTTCTTTTTTCTTAAAGCCATGCAAATTATAAAATTAATACAATTAATTATTTGTAACCTTGATCGACTTTTCCACATTCACCTTCAATCCACATGCAATACAATGAAATAATAAACACTTACATGCAATACATTATAATATTTATTTATTATCTTTATATTAATACAAAATCTATGAATTAATACTAACATAAATACACATAAATATATTCTTAATTATTTAATTTCTCTTTTCATTTTCCCTTGATTTTATTTTCTTACTTAAAGTTAATAAGGTGATTTTATTTCCACCCTGGATTTCTAGTCTAAGCAACCCATTTGTGTTAAGGCAAACAAAATAATGATCCAAGCTAACTTGGTTAAATTAAACCCGAACCGATAACTAAAAATACTGGGTATTACATTCTTACCCCCTTAAAAGAAATTTTGTCCTCAAAATTTAGAACACGCTTCAAACATCAAAATTATTTTAAAGACAAATACACAATTCAATACTCCAATTTAGCACACAATTATCTATCATGCGAATTTCAAACCAAACGGGCAATCAACAAACAACCATGCATGACAATTCATATAATTTATTTATTTATTTATTTTTATTTTTAAGGTCCCATGTAAGATCTAAAGCCTAGAGCTCTGATACCAACTTGTAACACCCCGAGTTCCGGACCAGGGTCAAACCCGTATGGAGATCCGAACTCGAAGCGTTACGGGTCGGAAAGAGACTTATGCCTTATTTATTTTGTATATTTATTTCACCAAGCACAATTTAACTTTTACATACATACATAAATTAAATTATGAATTCAATAATTATAAATTAACAAAATAATATCTATATCAAAATTACACTCCAAACAATCCAAAGAAAAATAGTACAATCATTAAGCTACTCATTTCTAGGGTCCGCTGCGCAACTCTGATAAATCTGCAAAAAAATGTCAATTGGGGTGAGTTGACGGCTCAATAGGCATACTTTCCCATCCTCTAAAAATATACAAACATCACAATGAACAAAACAAAATATGCATTTAACCAATTGTTTATAATTTCACAACACCCGAATTAATTCTGAATTATTATTCATTTTCATTTTAGTTTATGAGTTCGCGGTACGAATGTCCTTGGTTCGTACACCCACCTATCGTTTACCGGCACGGACAGCCGCCATCAATGGTCAGGAACAAAAGTTCCTATGGGGATCATACCCATCCGCTCTCGGGATCATTACCGTTTCATTTTCGTTATCCAAGCACGAATTGCCGCCATTGATGGTCGGGAAACACAAGTTCCTACTGGGGATCATTACCCATTTAACTCTCGGGGATCATTACCCGCCGTTAGCATGAAACAATATTTCATCTAACGGTAAAACATGAACTCTTCCTTTTAGTCATTATTTTTACAATTAATTATATAATCTTCCCATTTCAATTTCATAGTCATGCATACATTAGCAAAACAACAATCATACTTATTCATACATAATTCCAAATAAAATAAAGATTAAGACATCATTTCCAATCCTTAAAATCACAAATAAATATGATTAGAAGATGAGTTAGTAAACCTACCCTTTTTTTTTTATTTAGCATCTCATAGTTGAAAACTCCAATAGAACCCATAAATCACACCATACAACAACATGCTTCTTCCATTCCATAATCCACACCAAATATTGTTACAAGAACATATAATAGAAAACTAATATGAGGAAGTCTAATTCTTTAAGGTATTTAGGGAAACAAAGAAAAGAATGAGAGAAAAATATATGAAGGAAAATTGGCTCATTTCTTACTCTCTCTAGACAAATATATATACACCATATTTAAAACTATAAATTAATATCATCCATTAATTAGTGTTTAATTTTATTATTAATTCTATATTAATGTGAGACTTTTTGGCTCTCTAACTTTAGCCTACGTTTTATATTCCAACAATTCCAAAAAGATATAATAAAATGTCCTTTAATATTCTTTCTCACATGCACATTAATAGATCATGAAAATAATGAATGGTCATAAATTTTACTTTATCATAAATCCTATAAATTAATATTAATACTAGTAATTAACACCATAATAACATACATAATAACATACATATTTATTCTTTTTATTCTTTTAATTATCCTTTCATTTTCCTCAAGTTTATTAACTTATCAAAATATAATTAGGTGACTATTTTTCCACCATAACTAGTATCCCTTCTAACTAAACCCACCCACATAAGCTAAGGCAAAGGGAAGAAAAATAACCGTAACAAAAAGGTTAGTTAACTCGTCTAAAACCCGACCCGAAAAGGTAAATAAAAATACCGGGTATTACATTCTTACCCCCTTAAAAGAAATTTTGTCCTCAAAATTTGGAACATGCTTACAATATCAAAATCATGCAAACAATAAAATTCACAAATCATGCTCTGATACCAACTTGTAACACCCCGAGTTCCGGACCAGGGTCAAACCCGTATGGAGATCCGAACTCGAAGCGTTACGGGTCGGAAAGAGACTTATGCCTTATTTATTTTGTATATTTATTTCACCAAGCACAATTTAACTTTTACATACATACATAAATTAAATTATGAATTCAATAATTATAAATTAACAAAATAATATCTATATCAAAATTACACTCCAAACAATCCAAAGAAAAATAGTACAATCATTAAGCTACTCATTTCTAGGGTCCATTTGCGCAACTCGATAAATCACATAAAAAAATGTCAATTGGGGTGAGTTGACGGCTCAATAGGCATACTTTCCCATCCTCTAAAAATATACAAACATCACAATGAACAAAACAAAATATGCATTTAACCAATTGTTTATAATTTCACAACACCCGAATTAATTACGAATTATTATTCATTTTCATTTTAGTTTATGAGTTCGCGGTACGAATGTCCTTGGTTCGTACACCCACCTATCGTTTACCCAAGCACGGACAGTAGCCATCAATGGTCGGGAACAAAAGTTCCTATGGGGATCATACCCATCTGCTCTGCGGGGATCATTACCCGTTTCATTTTCGTTATCCGGCACGAAAAACCGCCATTGATGGTCAGGAAACACAAGTTCCTACTGGGGATCATTACCCATTTAAATCTCGGGGATCATTACCCGCCGTTAGCATGAACAATAATCCATCTAACGGTAAAACATGAACTCATCCTTTTAATAATTTTTTTTTACATTTTCATTTATATAATCTTTCCATCTCAATTTCATGGTCATGAACATCATCAAAACAACAATCATGCAATCCAAAAGACAATAAGAGAAGAATAGATCATTTTCAACCAAAGAAATCACAAATGAATATTAGTAGAAGATGAGTTAGTAAACCTACCTTTTTTTTAATAATTTACACCTCAGAATTATACTCCAATGAAACCAATATATCAATCCATATAACAATATGTTTCTTCCATTCCATAAACCACTCCAAAAATTTATTCTCCAAATTATTCACATATAAGAAGAGGTAATATAAACTATGTATGAGGGATTTTATTTCTCTAAGGTATATGGATACAAAGAAGAGAAATGAGAGAAAATAAGATGAAAAATGGTTATCTCTTCTACTTTTTCTCTCTAGCCAAATATATATAATTTCTAGATCTACATTTAATGTCATCTTTAGTAGTATTTAATTTATTTATAATTAATTAGAGTAACACATTTTAGGTTCTCAAAATTTGTCCTACGGTTTATATTCCAAAATGCTATCCCACTTTCAATATTCTTTATATCATGCATAATTCAATGCTAATAAATTTATTGTTCATGCATCTAAATAATCACCATAAATTCTTGTAATCACATTTAAATGAATTTGTTTTTTTTTCTTAAAGCCATGCAAATTATAAAATTAATACAATTAATTATTTGTAACCTTGATCGACTTTTCCACATTCACATTCAATCCACATGCAATACAATGAAATAATAAACACTTACATGCAACACATTATACTCCCTCTGTCCATTTTTATCTGTCCTAATTTCTACTTTGGTATGTCCATTTTTATCTGTCCGCTCTGTTTATAGACATACTTTTCCCTTAAACTATCAAATATACCCTTTCTTTTTTATAATTATAAAATCATTTTTAATATAAACTTAATTCAAAATCATAAATATCATCACCATATATAAGGAAAAATCCATTCAATATTTTTTTTTATATTAATTGCCATTCCTTTTTTAAATAAAACATTTATGGGTAGTTACAAAATTCCTAATACTTCTATTTATTCTTACATGGAAAAGGATCAACAAAATTTATGACAAAATCTCAAATTCATGGTAGAGTAAATCTAAAGAGGAAATAATCTTCAATTTCAATTTTTTTTCCCTCTCAAATAAAAATTCCAAAAGCTCCAAAATTTTAGTGCGGGAAACCAAAATCAAATGGAGGAAATAAAAAATTCTTAAATTTTGGAGTATAAGTTTGCTTTTATTTCTTTACAATATTTCCTAAAACAATAATACTATCCAAATTAGAATTTTTAACACTAATAATTTTAATTTTAGTAATAACGTAATATTAAATAGGCTAGTCAAGGGATAGTCATGACATTTTATAGGATTTTCTTAATATCTTGACAAAGTCAAAGCGGACTCTTAAAAATAGACGGAGGGAGTAATATTTATATATTATCTTTATATTAATACAAAATCTATGAATTAATACTAACATAAATACACATAAATATATTCTTAATTATTTAATTTCTCTTTTCATTTTTCCTTGATTTTATTTTCTTACTTAAAGTTAATAAGGTGATTTTATTTCCACCCTGGATTTCTAGTCTAAGCAACCCATTTGTGTTAAGGCAAACAAAATAATGATCCAAGCTAACTTGGTTAAATTCCGACCCGAACCGATAACTAAAAATACTGGGTATTACAAGCCACCTACCTACAACTCTGCCTCTATCGTATAAGAGAGCTCGCATCCTTTATTTTTTTCTTCTAGTTTTTGACTGACAGACCGCCTATATATAGTCTAGGAATGTTGAACAAAGCTCTACTAGCAAAATGGGGTTGGAGATTCGGTGAAGAACCTGATTCTTTATGGCACGGCATCATTCGAGACAAGTATGGCGGACCTCAATCCATATGGACTCCCCAAATTCCTTCCACTCCCTACGGTTGCTCCGTATGGAAGCATATCACAGTTCAAGTTCAACTGGTATCATATTTATCTCTTTTATATGTTGGCAATGGAACAACCATTTCATTCTGGCTTGACAAATGGATATCCAGGGAATGCTTAAAAGATATGTTTCCTGCCGTTTATAAAGTTGCTGGTCTCAAACAGGGATCTATCAGGGAACATGTCTCTATAGACGGATCCAACTGGTTGTTCCACCTTAAGAGAGTCCTTAAAGAAGATGAAGTCAGCAAACTTGCATCCATGTTAGTAACCATTGGAGACTCTCCACCAGTACTATCAGATCAACCTGACTCAAGAATTTGGAAACCTTCAAGTACAGGTAGTTTCTCCGTCAAATCTACATATAACTCTCTTATGGAGCCCATCCAAACACCATCTATTAGGTATATGTGAGTGTGTCAGATTAGTGTGTGTCAAGTCAATAAGTCAATTGACTTATGCTGACTTAATACAGCTTAAATACTCTGTAATAACAATTCACAATACTGTCTGAAAAATATTTTTCTAAATAATATCAAGAACATTAGTTTTTCATGGTATCAGACGGATGATCCTGAGTCAAAACAATCTTTCGAAATTTTCTTCATAATCTTTCATAATAATCTTTTTCTATCAACTCCTACAAGAATCAAACAACTTTCTTATACATCTTTTTCAGATTCAAAATTGTTCTCAACAATTTCTTGATTAATCTCTTGAAATAAGATCTAGTTCGTCAACAATTGTCTCAACATTTTTACGAATTCAGTTAATGTCATCTGCAACAATTGTTTATCGAAGAAGGAAAAATATGGGTTCAAATTCTAATTCCGCTGCTCAAATGGGTAATACATCTGACTTTACCTTTCCATTCACAAATATCTCAAACTTTGTTTCTACAAAATTAGGTTCGAATAATTTTTTGTTATGGCAAGATCAGATGGAAACTATCTTGATTTCCACTGATTTATATGGTTATGTGAATGGTGAAATCCAAGAACCTGCTAAACAGGTTGAAATTGATGGAGTTTTAAAGATCAATCCAGAATGGATCTTATGGAGGAAAATTGATTGTTTTGTTATCAGTTGTATGAAAACAACTTTTACAGATTCTATATCTGGTGATGTTTTAGGATTGTCTACTGCTAGGGAAATTTGGGAATTTCTTGAAATTAGTTTTAGAAGTCAATTCATGGCAAGAAAGACTATGCTTAAAAATCAGCTTCATAATGTCAAGAAAGGCAATTCAACTATTTTGGTATACTTACACAATGTTAAGAATATTGCTGACTCTCTAGCAGCTATTGGAGAAAAAGTAAGTAATACAGACTTGGTGATGTATGTGTTGACTGGTCTAGGAAGAGAATTTGATACTTTTGTTATAGCTGCTCAGAATAGAGAGACTCCTTTCACATTTGCAGAACTTAAACCAAGACTCTTGAATCATGAACAATGGCTTATTGAGCAACAACATAATTCTAGTGTTACTTATGATTCTCAACAAACCACTGCATCTTCAAATACTTGGCATGATAGGTTAGGTCACCCATCTACTCTGATTTTACAGAAACTTCATTCTGATAATAAAATTGTTTTAAGCACTGCTATTCCTTCAGCTTTATGTCAACCTTGTAAGCTTGCCAAAAGTAAAAAGCTACCTTTTTCCTTGTCTCCCTCACATGAACAAAAACCTTTAGCTTTAATATATTGTGATGTTTGGGGACCTACCATTTCTTCTCTTCATGGTTATAAGTACTATATTCTTTTTGTTGATGATTTTAGTAGGTTTCATTGGATTTATCCAATGGAACTGAAATCTGATGCTACACAGTGTTTTCAACACTTCAAAACTCATACAGAAAATTTATTTTCCACCAAAATTTTATCTTTTCAAGTTGATGGTGCAGCAGAACTTGTTAAAGGATCTTTTTATGCTTTGTTACAATCTAGTGGTATTAATGTTAGAATTTCTTGTCCAAAAACACCTGAGCAAAATGGACTTGCTGAACGGAAACATAGGCATATCACAGAAATGGGAAATACCTTGTTGTTTAATTCTTCTTTTCCCAAAGAATTTTGGTATGATGCTTTCTTAACTGCCACTTATCTTATAAACATAACTCCAACTAAAGTTTTAAATTTCAAGTCTACCTTTGAGGTTCTTTTTGGTCATTCTCCAGATTATTCCTTTTTAAAGGTGTTTGGCACTGTTTGTTATCCACATCTTGCTCACTCAAGAGCAGATAAGCTTTCTCCAAAATCAGTTAAATGTGTTTTCATTGGTTATAGTACTCTTCACAAAGGATACAAATGTTATAATCCTATCCTTAAAAAGCTTTATATTTCAAGACATGTTGTTTTTTCTGAGTCTGAGTTTTATTATGCATCTAATAACACTTCCTCTCCTTCATCATCTTTAGTCAATGATTTAAGTTCTTCTGTTCCTCATGAAGTTCTTCCTTCTACCACAATGGTCACTAGGTCTCAAAAAGGTATTTCTAAACCTAAAGTTTTTCCTGATCATGTTTCACATCTTTCAGTTAAACATCCTATATCTTCTGAGTATACAACATTGTTGACTACTTTAACTGAGCCTAAGTCATTTAAGACAGCAGCACAAAATCCTAAGTGGCAGTTTTCAATGAAAGATGAGTATACAGCTTTAATGGATAATGATACCTGGGAGTATGTTGCTCCTGAGCCACATATGAATATCTTAGGATCAAAATGGGTGTATAGGATCAAACAAAAATCTGATGGTTCTATTGATAGATTGAAATCTAGATTGGTTGCTAAAGGTTATGCACAACAAGATGGAATAGATTTCAATGAGACATTTAGTCCAGGTTGTCAAATCTCCAACTTGTTAGAGTGGTTCTATGTTTAGCAATTACATATAACTGGCCAGTGAAACAATTAGATGTAAGCAATGCCTTTTTGCATGGCTACTTGGATGAGGATGTTTATATGACACAGCCACAAGGTTTTCTTAATCCAGATTATCCTTCACATTATGTATGTCATCTTAAAAAGAGATTGTATGGGTTGAAACAGGCTCCTAGAGCCTGGTTTCATAGGTTTAGCTCATTTCTTATTACTTTTGGGTTCAAGAAGTCTGTCTCAGATAATTCTATGTTTGTGTATTCCTCTTCAGCTGGTATTCTCATTTTACTTCTTTATGTTGATGATATTTTATTAACTGGTAGTTCTTCTAAGATGATTGCTGATCTTATTACTTCTTTGAAGACTGAATTTGCTATGAAGGAGTTAGGGGATTTGGCCTTTTCCTTGGTATTGAAGCTGTTAGAAATAGTGATTCTATTGTCTTAACTCAAAAGAAATATACTTTGGAGTTGTTGGCTAAGGCAAATTTGTTAGAATCCAAGCCATGTGACACACCAGTAGTTAAGTCTAGCAGATTGTCGATTCATGATGGAGTTAAATTGGATGATCCAACTGTGTATAGAACTCTTGTAGGAGGCTTACAATATCTTACAGTTACAAGACCAGATATATGTTTTGCAGTGAATTATGTTTCTCAATTTATGCATTCTCCTTCTGATTTACATTTACAATTGGTTAAGAGAATTTTGAGATATCTAAAGGGAACAGTTGATAAGGGTCTTACATTAAGAAAGGGTGATGTTTCCGACTTAAAAGCTTATCTCGATTCGATTGGGCTGGATGCCCCGATACAAGAAGGTCAACATCCGGTTATGCGGTGTTTACGGGTTCAAATTTGGTATCCTGGTCTTCTAAGAAGCAACCCACAGTGTCTAAGTCTTCGGAAAGGAGTATAAATGTCTTCTTTGCATTGTACTCTTTGAATTACAATGGTTTACATATTTATTACTTGATTTGAAGATTATAATCAAGTCAGTCTTGTTGTTGTGTGATAATACTAGAGCAATTTCTTTGGCAACTAATCCTGTTTTTCATGCCAGGACAAAGCACATAGAAATTCATTATCACACAGTTAGAGAACTTGTTGAAGAAGGATTTTTAAAGCTGCAACATATTTCTTCAGAGGATTAATATCAAGAACATTAGTTTTTCACCATCAGCACCTCATTTCCCAAACAAGACGATTTGGAATCCTCATGTCGCACCAAAAATCTGCTTCTTCTGTGTGGTCTCTCATCTTCCCAACCCATTTATCATGGTCTCCCCCGCATCAGTTCTTCAGTTAGCTCATGAGGAAAGCACTCTCCATAAACACTCAAGTAGTGAAATTGAAATGTTGGTCTGTTTTTCATGAAAGTTTGTATGTATTAACCTAATCAATTAAGCTTGATGCCCTTACAAATCAAATACCCTCAAATTTAAATCTTAAATCAATTCATCAAACTGATCAATTTCATGTGAAGATTCTCCATGCTTAACAAATATATAAGATGAACGAATCCACCAAGAAAATTAAACCCAACCCTTGTAATCCTTCCTTGGTAGTACCAATGCTTAGATGGTATTCATTGGAACCGATTCACACACTACAAGCATTCAAACATTTAATTAACATTCATTCATTCAATATCAAGCAAGACCTGAAACCAAATTGGTTTAAACCAACACAGTATGTATTCTTTTTTATATTCGAGAGATTAATACAATTAAGAACACCAAAAATAGAAGGAAAAACTTCAAACTTGATTAACGTGGCCAAAAATTGATCCAAATTAGTGATGATGCTGCTGTCTATACTTGAAAGCTTTAGCTCTGACACTAGTTTTCAAAACTGATAGGAAAATATTTCATTCTACTTTAGCAATTTGCAGTTGGAGGTGGCCAAATTACACCAGAAATTATGTAACCATAAAAAAGATATTGCTATTCGTATCAATCCGTAACTCTGTAAGTTCTTTTTGAGATCTTGAAGTAGAATGCAATGATCCCTGACGAAAATCAAGAAAACAAAACATTAAATTAAAATAAGCTGTAACAACTAGAGACGAATTTGAAGATTTGAAATCAACCAAAAGAAAAACATGTACACTGAATTGTAACCAAAGAAATGAATGACACAACTTACATTTGAGAGGAGAAATCATTGTGCGATCTAAAATCACTGAGAAACCGTTGGTATATGAAAAAGTTCGTAAAGAATTCAAAATTCACTTCAAAACCCATTAGATTATGCTTGTGTGTCTCAGATCAGGAAAGAGGTGATTGTTTTGAGCATACTGGATCAGGGAGAGATATAGATAAACACGACGGCAGAGATAGAGCTAGCAAAATGACTGCAAGAAATGAGGCTGTGAGATTCTATATCAAAACCCTAATCAATTGGAAACATGAAATGAAGCCCAGATTGAGCCCAATGAGAGGAATAGACTCTTACTCGGTCCTGCTTCTAGTTAGCTTTTTTTTTTATAATCGGCAAAGGTAAAAATTATCATTAAAAAGGCTTACTCTAAGCAAGCCAAAAAAAAAAAAAAAAAAAAAAGCGGGACGGATGTGCTTAAACCATGGATTATTTTTGAAGTATGAGAATCGGACACTTCCTGTGTTCCTCTAAATGCTTAAATTTGTTAAAAATGTGTATTAAGTATTATAGTACAATTTTTTGGGTCAAAACTTTGTTAAGAAAATTGGCCGCAAAATGTGCTTTCTTTTCGTTGTTATTGTTTGGTATTGAACATATCTCCCTCCCGTAATTGATTCCCAGTGCATAAGCATCAAAAGAACATGTACCATGGCAAGTTGATTTGCATTCTTTCGCATCTTGACTTGGCCAGACTGGGAATCGTCTGGAGGTTGAAGTTTGTAAATAACTGTAATCCTAAGATACCAAGGTGATCGTTTAGCAAAACCAAACCAAACAAACATTCACACTTCTTGCGGAGTTGTTATTAGTTTGATTTGGCTCTTTTAATGATTAAAAGTAAAGTAAAACTCAGTTTCATTTGAATGTAACTAAAAATGTAAATGTAAGTTAATATCGTGATCCTCATCTACAAAACTAAACTGAAGATTTTAATTGTTCATATCTGAACTTGTTTCATTTAATGAGATGCTGACTAATTCCAGCAGATACAAGATTGAACTCAACACTTCAATGAAGACCCAGTCCATCTATGCACATGAAGCAAAGTTGAGGCAAACCCAGCAAGATGAAATTTCCACTGGAATGAGCATTTACCTGCTTAATTGTAAAAGCCAGCATCAATACTTTAATTTGTGCACAAACATTCATAGTCACATAGGAATGAGATTTACTCCAAAAAAAAAGTACACTATACTTGCAACTATCGTTGGATTAATGAAATCCTACTTCACTAATTTATAAATCTTCACTTCCTGATTTTGCAACAATCTTCCAAATTTAAAATTTACAGTGACCCAAACACAATACCCTATTCAAATTTACTAATTCAATCAGTTTAAACACGTATCTGGGTAGAATATCTTCCACAGTTTTTCTGTGGAGATGGTACTCTTATTTATATGAAGAGAAGATACACTTATTGTTACACAGTTGGTAAACAGATAGACATAATCAAAACTATGACTACGGAATAATAGCTAACCAAAAGGGAGCGAGTTCTAAGCTTGCATAGTTGTGCCGTTTACTTGATTGACTCTTCTAGCTAGTCTTAAGGAGAGTTTGCAGCTGTATGTTTAACACCTCCCCTCAAGTTGTACCTGAGTTAGCGAATGTGCAATTTGGAACGTACAATTTGAAACCTTGGTGCAGATAAGTCTTTAATAAATATGTCAGCTAGTTGATCTATTGAGCTAATAAAACGTACATGCAGCTGTTTATTGGCAACTCTTTCTCTGACGAAATGATAGTCAATTTCAATATGCTTTGTCCGAGCATGGAAAACAGGATTTGCGGTTACATAAGTCGCGCCCAAGTTGTCACACCACAGTATTGGTGTAGAAGTCTGTATCCCCGGTTCCTTGAGCAATGATTGAATCCAGATTAACTCAGAAGTTGTAATAGCTACACCTCGATATTCTGCCTCTGTACTCGACTTTGAAACTGTCTTCTGCTTTCGTGCACTCCAGGAAATTAGATTGCCTCCAAAATAAATACAATAACCACTGATGGATCGTCGATCATCTAGACTGCCAGCCCAATCTGAATCAGAATACGCACTCAAACTAAAATCCTGTGATGATCTGAGATGTAAACCACAATCAACAGTACTCTTGAGATAATATAATATTCGATTCAAAAGTTCCCATTGCTCGATGTAAGGGTCATGCATATATTGACAGACTTTATTAACAACAACGGAGATGTCTGGCCGTGTAAGATGCAAGTACTGTAAAGCACCTACAACACTTCTATACAAAGTTGGATCTTGAAATTTTGTCGTACCTTCTCTTCGAATCTTCTCATTAGGAGCCATAGGCGTGCACACAGGTTTTATACCATCAAGTTTGGTTATCTTTAAAAGACCAGTCACATACTTACGTTGTGTAAGTGTGATTTCATGTCCCTGCCTGATAACTTCCACACCCAAGAAAAAGGATAAATCCCCCATATCTTTTAAGGCAAACTCAGCACTGAGATCTCTTATAAGCTGTTGTATCTGAGCTAGATTAGAACCAATAACAATAATATCATCTACGTACACAAGAACATAAGTGACAGAGGTAGATATTTTTAAGATAAACAATGAACTATCAGCAACTGAACCTGTGAACCCTAGCTGTATCAAGCAATTACTCAACCTGGAAAACCAAGCGCGTGGCGCCTGTTTGAGTCCATACAAGGACTTATGCAGCTTACAAACATGGTGTGGAAAGTTGGGATCAACATAGCCAGCATGCTGCTTCATGTATACATCTTCATCCAGATTGCCATGCAAAAACGCGTTTGCGACATCCAATTGCTTCAATGGCCAGTTGTTCATGACAGCTATAGATAACACAAGACGGATTGTTCAAGGCTTGACTACTGGGATGAACGTTTCACCATAATCAATCCCCTCCTGCTGATTAAAGCCCTTAGCCACCAAGCGTGCTTTGTGGTGTTCAATTATGCCATCAGGATTTTGTTTTACACGAAAGACCCATTTTGAACCCACCACATTCATACCTTTCTCGAACTTGACCAAAGAGTATGTGTCGTTTTGAATGAGAGCATTAATCTGCACATCCATTGCCTTACGCCAGTTTGGATTTTTTCAAGCCTCAGAATAACAAGTTGGCTCCATGAAGTCAGTCTCCTATAGTGGGTGCTTTGTGGAAGTTAAGCACAAATTTGAATTGGCTTTGAAATACCGTCTTTGGATCTAGTCACCATTGGATGTGCAACAGTGACAGATTGTATTGCTGGATCTTCAGGTTGTCTTGTCTGTGCTAAAGTTGAGCTCGAAGAATGAACCTGATGGCTTGAAGTATCACCAGGTGGACTGAGCAACTGCGTAGGAGAGATATTTGTAGTGGAGATAACTGGGGACTCTGAAGTATTAGGATGAGTTGGTGAAGAAGAGATATCTGACTGACCTCGAGCTGGTGAATGCTGTAAAATATCATATTGACTGACCGTTAAGTCACAACGGCGAAATGGTTGTGAATTTAATATACTAGTGCTGGTAGGCACATTACCTGGAAAAGGCAAAGGCGGCTGTTGCTGATGAGGGAGGAATGTGAAATACTTTTCTTCAAATCTCACATGTCGAGAGATATATCACTACACCATTTTAAGGGATTTGCAACCCAGTTTTGCAACGGCAGTAGGTCCGTTGCGAATTTTTTGGTTGCTAATCCCAGTTGCTAATTATTCATAAATAGAGATATGCCGTTGCGAATTTTGCAACCTCACAGTGCAAGGTTGCGAATTGCAAGCTGCGTTCGATTCAAGCGTGTGAACCACGTGCTTGGCCTGGAACATTAGAGCCGATAAACACGCCAAAAGAAATTTTGGTCAAGCCTTCTTCTTTTTTTCCCCACCCTTCGGACTTATTTGCTTTATCTTTCCTCCTTCTCATTTCCCTGACCATAGAAGGTTTATCTTTTCTCTTTCATCTCCTCTCTTTCATTCAGTTCTGTGACTCCAAGAACCCTAGTTCTCTTTGGAGAATCACAACTCAAGTATCAGATTTAATTCCAATCAACTCTCACGATTTCTTTCTCTATCATATTTAATTGATTATTTTCTCTCCAGATGTAATTGATGTGTGTTGTTTTTGCAAACCCTAATATCATCTTTTTTTCCGCTTCTCTGTCTGGACTTTGAGTTTCAGTTTGGGTTCCTCTTCGTCGTCTTTCTTTCGATTTCAAATCAGAAGATTTGAGTTTTAATCAAGTGAGTGATTCATAGGATTCTTGTAGCTTGATTAATCGAGGGGGACGTGACGGTGTTGCTATTGATTGAGTTGTGGGAGAAGAAAAGAAATTAGGATTTTGCTCTTGAGAGGAAGAAATAAAGAGTAGATGTAGAATCAATTGAGAACCCCCGGTGATTCATGGTGGTGGTGCTAAATCAAGTATCGATTCAAACTCGGGAGGTTGAAGAAAAGGTAAATTAGGGGTTTTCGTTTAATGATTAATTCATGTGAATTTTAATTGATAATCCTAATTTTAGTGATGGGTATTATTTAAGCATGAGGTAGGGATATTTTTGTGTAATTTGATTTTGAATTGGGTGCAGAAATTGGAGATGAGTTTTGAGTTAATTAGACGAATTAGGTTGAGATTATAGGTGAAATAATGTCTCAGGTGGTGAATTATTATCTTAGTTATATTTGAAATTAACTCTTGAAAATTTCTAAATGATACAGAGGCAAAGGAGATGAATCTGATTCTTGGATTGATAGTAATTGATATGGACTGAATTGGAGAGTGTATTTCAAGTTGCCATGGGTACTTGTGAGATGGTGATGTTGCTCCGATCGTATTGTGATAATTATTGCTTTATGTATGTTATTTGTGAACTATCTTTATTGTTTTGTGACCGAGCGAGCGGTAAGAAGAAGAACGACTGTGGATAGATTTTGCAGAGGAGGAAAAAAAGATTCCTCCAGGAAAGTTCACAAGTATGTGATTCAAATGTTATCACCCTTGGAACTGAATTTATGCATGTTTTGTCAGTTGCACTGCAGTACTACATTCATCTCAGACTAAACAATGATCCCGCGCTCTAGGTAGGATTGTTTTGTATAAATAATAACAAAACTGAAATTTAACATTTCTAACCATAAAATGCTACAGTGCGGAGTTGAAGGAGTAAGCAAGATATCATGTCTTTATTCAAGTGCCTCGCGAATTATGCTCTTAATGGCCCTACTTTGTTTGGGAAAGTTATAAAATGTAGCCGCACAAATTGCTGAAAGGTTCACTTGCATAACTAGACAAAATACTTTGTCTTGCTCATCATCGCAGTTAGCAGGAAACTTTTTGTCAAATTAATTTTTGTTCACTTGATATGTTTCTCATTGTGAATTTCTTTGCTTTCTAGGACGATGGAGTTACTGATCTTCAATAAACCGTAGATTCTTTGGTTAGACATTCACATTTACCCATGCCAAGATTACTTATCATTGGTGTCATGCTGACTTTAAGATATGGAGGTAACAAATAAATTTCCTACCAAGCGCTCCAATTAATCGCCGGTTCTCAAGTTTACATGTGGCAAAGATTGTGACTCCAACTCTTCTCGAGTTTTTGGATCGACACTTTTCTTAGGGATTGTTGTCACTTTTCTATCTCTTCTAACAACCGCAAAAGCAGCTTTGATTCTCGGGTTTCTTACACTTACATGGTTTGGCGTACATCGGATCTTCGACAATGGCGACCACTTGCATAACAGATTTGGACAGCTTGGCTACGGGACATTGTATAGTTTGTCTTTGATGCACGAAGTGGTATGTCTTATGTGCCTGCTTTGTTATTCATTTGTCTTACCTAACATAGATTAGTCAAGATCAAATTATTTTCTCATAACGTATTTCTTCTTGTAGGTTATCCTTTCTGATGCTAATGTTCCTTGTGAAGGGGAACACAAAATTATGTCTTATGTTCGTCTGCAAAAAAGCCTTCCTGGTTTCAATCCAAATACCTGTCACCGCCTCTATGGTTTAGTAAGTATTTTTTTTCATAGTTGTAAAGATTGCTTCAGTTTGATGAAAACATTTTTTATATTTATTTTAAAATTCAAGCATTTTTTGCGAGGCATCTGCTGCTTATAATGTGTTTTTCTAATACAAACACTTGCTATGGTGCTATGTTACAGGATGTTAGATGAAAAGCAGGGACACTTCTATAACAGAGAAGAAGCCATACCAGGTCAGTCTTGAATTCGATCCGGTCTAGAAGTCCTCATTGGATGTTATCCTTAGTTCCATTTACCAAGTTGCAGTTCGTAAACATCTGGACACTTCAAGAGTACTTGGGTTACGAGATGAAAATTCCTAATCCACCATTTGAGATTGATCTTGAACGTCTTGTGGACGACTTCACCTTTCTATGTTTCTTT
The DNA here is from genome assembly GCA_023531295.1 of Papaver armeniacum. Taxonomy (NCBI): domain Eukaryota; kingdom Viridiplantae; phylum Streptophyta; class Magnoliopsida; order Ranunculales; family Papaveraceae; genus Papaver; species Papaver armeniacum. Next base: position 115,125 of record JAJJWW010009516.1, read on the forward strand.
GTTGGAAATGATTTTCTTATGTTAGCTCGATGATTCCTTGTTTTATTTCAAATATATGTTGTATTTACTCTAGAGGAACTTGTAAGAAAGCTTTATGAGGCAGTTTTTCCGAGATATTATTTTAACCTGTTCCACGTTATCGGTCGATTGATATTAGTGGTGCCATCAACTTTCTTATTCTTTGTCTATAGAAAGAGTTTGGGGTATATAACCAACTCTAGAAAGGTACTTTAGCTTTGACAACTTTTTTTTTCTCATTATTGGTAAATGGATTTGCCTCATTAAGCATACTTACTATAATGTTCTGGAATTAAGTAGTGGGACTGATCTTATCTTTTGATTTCGTTGGTCTCTAGCTTGGTTTGAGCAAGGTTGAACACTTCATTCAGGCAGTGGAGTCTTGTGCGGATGTAATTTTCACCAAAAGAGCTAGACTTCATCAGGTTTTTACTTTTTTTCTGAACTCTTGAGATAGTTCGAAATCTTTGGACTCTAAAATTTAGGCATTGGCATTTTGATTGACAAATAGATAGAAAATAACTTAGGTTCAACTTTTTTCTGAGTTAGTTCATCATCTGGCGTTGGAGCACCGACTGGGGTACACAGCAGCCTTGCATCTGAAGCAAATTATCTTATCTGTAAGCAAATACTTAATGCACATAAGTGCTAATTTTGACATGTTTTGACCATCACTTATTTGTTACAGAGGTGCCTCCTAGATTTATTTGATGATGGTTGAGACTTAGAGATAGATGATGAAAAGATCATGCAAAATCTACAAACCGAAGACTTTATTGGGAGAGGTAAGAAGCTTTGAATTTGGGGACAATACTATAGGATTAAATGTGTTGCGAGTTTATTTGCTATCTGAATAGTAACAATTAATTCCAGGTGTTCTCGCTTGTGTTATTCACTTTTCCTTTCAGAGATACTAAGACTAATTCATGGTAGTAATGACTTTACTAGGCATATTGTATCCACTTCTAGTTGAAGTTAAGAGTTCACTATCAACTGTATTTTTGTCTAGTTCGATTGATAGGTGTTTTTCCATTTCTTGTCTTCTTATTTCAACTTTTATGGATTGCGTTGTGTCTGCTAAGTATTCTTTAGGCAAGTATGATTTCTAGCTCACTAATTAGTGGCTACTGTGTATAAAATCTAATCTCTGGTCCAATGTATGTCATCTTTGGTTAGCTAAAAGATTAATTTTGGTGGGCACTGTTGGCTCTCAATTTTGTTTACCTAGAGTTCAACTATTTTGTATACATGTACTGATAGAAGTTTTAAGCAGCTTAATCCAATTGTCACTATGCTGCTTCATATGGTTTATTAATTCTCTTCTTCATTAACTACCCCAGTGTCGACAAATTGAAGGTTTTATCGGAATCTCTTGTTAGCTCTACATCAAAAGCGTAAAAGTGCGATTGAATCTAGTGTCTAAAAAGACATAAATTTGCCACGTCTTTTCGGTATAATTGTTCATGAATTTCAACTAAAATCAAATATTCTTTGCATAGTTACTACGTCTGCCTGTAGTAGCTTTGCTTTTGTCCAAGGTGAGATGAATATTAAAGATTTGATTTCTTGTCTGCCAGATAGTTTGAATTTACCTATACTCTTTTCTCCATGGTATTTTTCAGCTGATGGTCTATGTATCTATGAGTTAACATGTGCCTATGAGCCTATATATCATCTCAACTTTTAAATATGATGAGTTGGTGCCTTCCTAACTTTGATAGTTCAATTTCAATATTGCAAGACATCGGGAGGAGCCATCACCTCTTGCCCCACGGTTCAATTTTAATCTTCCCGGAAAATTCTAGGGTACCTAGCACTTTCTAAATCAAGCAAAGCTTATGTCCTGTCTTCAGTCCGGGTCCTCATAAATTCCAGACCGACTGTGAATTTCCATTCACTTTGTACTCCTTCAACTTGTGTCTATGAATTAGGATTTTATTGTACAAGGAGGAGATCCTACTGGGACTGGAAGAGGTGGAGAATCTATATATGGGTATTCATCTTCTTCCTTCTTCTTTCAATTTCTAAGGTTTTTGTATTTTTTGTGATTTGGGTACGGTTATATTACTCAAACTTAGTTAGTTTCTAGATGTTTGTTGCGTTTGATGGAATTAGGGTGTCCAAACTTTTTGTAGCATTTTAGTTTTGCCATGTAATGAAGAGAAACCAAGGAGGTGGTTTTTTTTTTGTGAGGTAAACTAGTATCCGTTTCCACGGTGAGTGCTGATGTAAATTTGAGTGTAATTTGATACTATCAATCTCTTGCATGAGCTACGTGTTAGTGAGAAGTATTTGGGTTCTTTTGATTTGCTTATATAGCTTATTATTTCTTTACTAGTCTTTGACTCAATCTTTATAACTTTATGCAGTTCAAAGTTTGAAGATGAAATAACAACACAGTTGAAGCATACTGGATTTGTAAGTTTATGTAGGAGCAACTGCAAGATTTGTAAGTTTATGTAGTATCTCCTTATAGTGATTTAAGTTAGAAGAACTTAGGAATTTCATAACTTTCCATGAACTGACTTAGGAACCAAGTATGTTTCTAATGTGTATACATTTGTATGAAATACTCATACTTTTTGTTAACATCAATTGGAGAATCCATTTTTCATAATATGATATAGTATTGTATGTTGAATGAATGAATGAATGTATGTATATCTGTGGAAATGACGAATATGGGGAACTGGGTAACTGCAAGGGGGGGGGGGGGGGGGGGTGGAATGTAGGGGGAAATGGATTTTGACTAGGCCAATAAAGACTTGACCTTTTTTTTTATGTTGCAAAATATTAGCAACGTCTTTGGTCTGTTGCTAAATTAGAACCAGAACCAATAACATTTTAGTTCCGGATAGGGGTATTCCTGTAATTAGAAACAGCTTAGCAACGGCAGACCTTGGTTGCGAATAAACAGCGTCGCAACGGCACAGTACGTTGCGAATCCCCGTTGCTGACCAAGAGTCGCAACAGAGCTTATGCCGTTGCGAAAAAATGCAACACCGTGTTTTGAAACGTCAACCTGCCGTTGCGACCCTGGTCAGCAACGTCCAGGCTCCGTTGCTAATCCCTAAAAATGGTGTAGTGTATAATCTGTTTGTTTCACGATGCAAGCATATGTAGCCTTTATGTGCACTGTTGTAGCCTATGAAAACACACGGCAGAGAACGTGGTTCTAATTTGTTCGCATTATACTGTCTAAGATACGGATAAGCTAGACAGCCAAAAACACGCAAAAATGAATAGTCTGGAGGTTTATTAAACAATAGTTATAGTGGTGTTTTGACCTCTGAACTGGATTTGGGTAATCTGTTGATTAAATAACAAGCAGTAGTAAATGCGTCTGCCCAAAAAAAATGAGGCATATGTGCATGAAACAAAATAGCTAAGCCAGACTCTGTGACATGTCGTATTCGACGCTCTGCTATGCCATTTTTGGGTGAAGTATGAGGACATGAAAACCTATGCTGAATGCCCGAGTCATTGAGATATGACGTGAATTTATTATATTCCAAGGCATTATCTGATTGAAAAACTTTGATTTTATGATCAGTGAGATTCTCAACCTGCTTGCGAAAAAGAATAAAGGTTTGTAAAGCATCTGATCGTCTAACCAAAGGAAAAATCCAAGTAAAATGGGAATAGACATCCATAAACAATAAATAATATCGAAACCAGATCTTGACAAATACGGAGAAACCCAAATATCCAGACAACTAAGCTTAATGGCTTATCATAGATGTGAGTGCTAAGAGAAAAGGACAGCTTCTTGCTTTTACTAATGTGGCAAGAATGACAATAATAAAAATGTTTGCTAGAAACAGGAAGGGAAAAGTTGCTACAGATTTTAGAGACCGTACGCAACATAGGATGACCTAATCTTTGATGCCAGACAGGGAAGCTTGCTGCGACTTGTGCCTTCGGCTTTATTGGCTTAGCTAGCATGTGAACTCCTTCAAAGAGATACAACCCATTCCTATTGACCCCTCTCATCACCGTTAAATCTGTGTGCTTGTCCTTCACAACAAAGAATGAGCTGTGAAACTCAAAATATACATCATTATCTCTACAAAATTGAGATACAGATAGCAAATTGCACTTGATCTATGGCACATGATATATATTGTTCAAATGAAAGAAGCGAGAGTTGATAGTGAAGGAGGCATTACCAATGTTGGCAATATTCAAGGCATTACCATTTCCTACATGAACCTGCTCAGTACCATCATATTCATGTGGTATTGTCAGATTTCTCATGTCAGCCGTTAAATGGTGAGTCGCTTTTGCATCGTTGACCCACCGAGCATCATTCTCGCCTCCTGGTAGAGAAATATATGTTGTAGGCTGCCTTTGTTGATTATTTTGGGCTTCTCGTAACGAAACCAACACCTATCTGCTTGGTGATTTTTCTTTTTGCAGATCTGACATTTTTCTCCCTGATTGCTTCTTTGAGATTGTTGATTATTATTTCCCTGATAGCCTGATGTTGTTCCTTCCATAGGGCTGAGATTGTTATTCGATAATGATTTCCTTGTGCATTGAACATCCTTTGATTTGGTATTCTCCTGCATCGTGATGTGTTTGCTATAGCTACATTAGCCAATGGTCGCCGCAACAAGGCCAATCACGTTTCTAAACGCATATCAAAAGTGAGAAGATGCGCATAGAAGGTATCTATATCCATATCATCAATCGTGCTTGTTGATGGTGGTTTTTAGACAAGGGGTAAATCGTAAAACCCCATGACCTAGTGTTACCCGCAACACATTAACTAAGAGCATTTAACTCAGGTGTAAATAATTAATAGGGGTATTTTTTCAAAATACCAGATTAGGGTTTTCAACACGGAACCCTAATTCCAAAACCAAGCCGCACCTGCGCATCATGGCAACAATGCCAAACCAAGCCGCATACTGCGCACCATGGCAACAATGCCAAACCAAGCCGCATACTGCGCACCATGGCAACAATGCCAAACCAAGCCGCATACTGCGCATCATGGCAGCAATGCCAAACCAAGCCGCACCCTGCGCATCATGGAAGCAATGCCAAACCAAGCCGCATACTGCGCACCATGGCAACAATGCCAAACCAAGCCGCACCTGCGCATCATGGCAAGAATGTTAAACCAAGCCGCATCATCGCGCACCATGGCAACAATGCCAAACCAAGCCGCACCCTGTGCACCATGGCAACAATGCCAAACCAATTCGCATACTGCGCGCCATGGCAACAATGCCAAACCAAGCCGCACCCTGCGCACCATGGCAGCAATGCCAAGCCGCTATGCCTTTGGCCCACGCCAAATATAGCGCCCTAGGCTTGCAAGACTTGCAACTAGGTCAACATGGCCGCACGTGCCATTGGCACATGCCAACACGTGTCGCAAGCCATATTTCCAAACCGCTATGCCTTACGCCCACGCCAAATATAGCGCCCTAGGCTTGCAAGACTTGCAACTAGGTCAACATGGCCGCACGTGCCATTGGCACATGCCAACACGTGTCGCAAGCCATATTTCCAAGCCGCTATGCCTTTGGCCCACGCCAAGTATAGCGCCCTAGGCTTGCAAGACTTGCAACTAGGTTAACATGGCCGCACGTGCCATTGGCACATGCCAACACGTGTCGCAAGCCATATTTCCAAGCCGCTATGCCTTTGGCCCACGCCGAATATAGCGCCCTAGGCTTGCAAGACTCGCAACTAGGTCACCACGGCCGTACGTGCCATTGGCACATGCCAACACGTATCACAAGCCCTATTTCCAAGCCGTTATGCCATTGGCCCACGCCGAATATAGCGCCCTAGGCTCGCAAGACTTGCAACTAGGTCAACATGGCCGTACGTGCCATTGGCACATGCCAACATGCATATTTGGTAACCTAACTTGCAAACCGTGCAACCTACCACCAAGGCATTCCGCACATGCCATTGGCACATGTCAAACATGCACGCTGGTAACCTAACTTGCAAACCGTGCAACCTACCACCAAGGCATTCCACACATGCCAGTGGCACATGCCAAACACACACGCTGGTAACCTAACTTGCAAACCGTGCAACCTACCACCAAGGCATTCCGCACATGCCATTGGCACATGCCAAAACACACGCCGGTAGCCTTTGACTTGCAAACCGTGCAACCTACCACCAAGGCATTCCGCACATGCCATTGGCACATGCCACATGCGCCACTAGCAGCGCCACTTGCACTCAAGATGCAACCAACACTCGAGACATCAACACAAACTGGGGATGCTTCTTTAGGGTTTTGGTTTGGTGGTCACAAAGATGCGGCGTACACTACGCTCATATTAAGAAAGCGTGAAAAGGAATAAAGCGGTCAAATAAAAGAGGAAATAATGGTGAAAACGTTTTCACCCATTAAACCATCGGTTACCACCTCCTCCCATTATTTCACCCTTTACTCTCTTCCTTCATGAGGCAGAGTACGTTTCAATCTCGACTTGTATAAATAGGTCTTACCTATTTCCACCAGACCACAAGTCTCGGTCAAGAGAAAAATACTACACTCTCAGAAAGGCAATTTTGCAAGCTCTCCAAAAAGCTTTCATCTCTTGCAAGCTTCCTAAGCTTTCACTTTCTGATACAAGTCGAGATACTACTCTCTTCAACACCTTTCTTTACTTCCCTCCCCAAATCAACCCTTCTCCTCCACTTTGTGACCGAAGCAAGTCCTGAACGGCCATTTCTTGGTTTAGGCCGGACTTTACAGATTGATCTCTCGAACCTATAAAGTGCTCACGTGCAAAGCACATTTGTTTAGGGTTTGAACCAGTTTCTCACTCACCTACCGAATTTCTCGAAATCGGCGAAACAATTTTACCCATAAACAATTGGCGACCACGGCGGGAGGATTGATCTATCGGCTACAATATCGATTGTCGATCTCGTTCTTCACCCGGATGTCAAGATGGTAGGGGAAGGCGACTCAATCCGACTCAACTACCGCAGACGACCGGTTACTAGTTGTAAAAACTACACAAGAAAGCGGGGACTTCTTTGAAGACTTCTTTGAGAGGAGCGTTCGGTAAACCCTTGGGAATGGATCACCTAGCTAACTTGTTATCGTATGAGATTGATTGCGTTTACTTTTGCTATGTTGGTGTACAAATGGTGCACCTTGTTTTATCTTTTGATTTTTTGGATTTTTGTAGACATGTACATGTTTTACGCCAATGTAAACTAAGATTTTTTAAAAATGAGAATTATATAGTCATATGGGTACTCTTTTTGTAGCTCTCGGAAAGAGCTTTCCGAATATATAAAGTTTGTGAATTTTGGACAAACGGTTCGAAAGATAAATTATTTTTAATTATTTTTTATATTATTTAAAATTGCTGACATCATTGTGAGTCACTTTGGACTAAACAGTAAATATTTGGACTAAATTGTAAATCAGAAAGGTTATTTGTGTACTTTCAATGAAAAAGGACTAATTTGTACCTAATTGAATGGGTCAGGACTAACTAGTATATTTTGATGGGGTTTTGGACTAAACTGTATTTTTCCCTAACTCTTATGTAGTAACAGTCGTTGGATGCAAGGAAGTGTAGTGACTAATCAGCCAACTAAATTTGCTTAAGTTGTGTACTAATAAAATACTCCATCCGTTCCGATTTACTTGACGTTATAGAGTTTTTCACGCACATTAAGAAACAACAGAGAGATTAAATTTTTCCCAAATCTACCCATATTAATAGCTTCCTAAAATTTTAAACCACCTAGTTTTTAGTTTTTAAATTTAATGTAAATTACGAATCCCATTGTAATTTACTTGGGATAAACAAAATATTCCATCCAAATCCTTGGAATAATTATTTATCCTTGATTCCAATGAGAATTAATGGCATGCTCGATTCCAAAGTAAGGGTAAATCAGTAAGAATTTGGGAAAAATACTTAAACTCTCATCTATTTTGGAACACAAAAAAAACCCTAAAACATCAAGTAAATTGGAATGGAGGGAGTACCCTTTTTTGGTCAAAACTTTCTTAAGATATTCATTTCATTGTTTTTTGGTATTCAACATACTGTATCTCCCTTCCATAATTGATGCCCAGTGCATAATCATCCCAAGAGCCTATACCACGGCAAGCTGATTTGCATTAATCCACGCTGTTGACTTGGCCAGCCTGGGAATCATCACGGAAATTCGAGGTTGATGTTTCTAAAAAACCATCTTTAATCCAACACCGCGAAGATATATTCCTATGATACACCCACTAGTTCAATCCCGGAAAGATACCTAGAAGATCATTCAGCGGAACCGAGCACAGATACCATAAACATCACAAAGTTGTTTCGATTGAGACCAAACAAATTCCAGTTTTCAGTTCTAATATGACCATATAAACAGCTTTATTAATTTGGGCAGAAATGTCCATTACAAATCTTGAAGCGTTCAATAAGTCAATTCTTTTATATGCAGCTAAACCCCAGATTAAATTTGTTTATAAACCATACAGAGCTTAATAGTTGTATTCTTCTTCTAATAAATTCCTATATACTCTAGAGAAAAGTACAATTAAGAAGACAAAAAATTAAAAATAAAATCCAAACTTGATTAGATCACCAAAAATTGATCCAAATTAGTGATGATACTGCTGTCTAAGACCTTAATACTCTTTAAATTTGAGAGGAAGAGTCATTGGTGTTTTTCCTAACATTACAGAAGGAATTATTCTAGTGACGAAAAGAAAATTGCTACGGCATCGACTCTGTTTTCCTCTAAATCTACTGCATATACATACATTCATCCGTAGATTTCTGCTTTCTTGCGGAGATCTTGACATAAAATGCAGTGAGCCCTGAAGAGAATAGAAAAAATTATATTAAAAATAAGGTCTGTAACAATTAGAGAAGAAATAGAAAATTTGAAATCAACCAAACACAACTTACGTTTGAGAGGAGAAATCATTGTGCGATCTAATTTTAACGAGTTTGCCTCTCCATGCCAAGATTCATAAACGATGTTAAAATTCACTTCAAACCCTATTAGATTATACTGAGGTGATTTAGGAGGTAGATCTGAGACTATAAGGAGATCCAGAGATACAGAAAGAAGACGGCGAGGAAAAAAACGAAGATAGGAGACTATGTATTGGTATATATAAGGTGTCTTGCATCGTGAAACCCTAACCCAAAGGGCATCAATGTCAAGTCCTCTAGATGACAATGTGAAAGGAAGCCCAGATTGAGCCCAATAGGAGGGTCACAAGATTGGTGTAAGGACACACAAATATCAGATTGCATTCGTCCAAAAGATTACTTTAAGGACGAGCAACAATATTTTTAAGCATGGACAAGTGTTTTAGACGGATTGAAATAGAATATTGGAAATGAACTTTTTGTTCACAAGTTTTGGAATGGGCGATCTTCGGTTCAAGCGGCAGGCGCATCGCGCGTGCGTGTTATACTAGTCTCTATAAGATGAAGTATACAATTTCCCTACTATAGAATCCAATGGAGTACGGATGTGTTGACATTGCAGTTGTCTTCATTAATTCATATTGAATATCTCAGTATGGGAGAGTTGCCGACTTGAACCATTCCCGCTACACACCAGAGTGAGATAATGTAACAGGTTTAGAGAAAGGAAAGGGATCTCCCGCGGCTCTTGGAAGAGTGGATTTCTATAAGATATAAATCTTTGCTGATGTTTGAATTATAAAGAGCTTGATCAATCACTAACGGTATATCAGTTATACTTAAGAAATTTGCACTTGAAGGAGATACTTTCCTGATGCAGATTTTTCCTGAAATTCTAAGATTTCAAGTAAGACATAGAATTGAATCCGTACCATAAAAATTACACAAAGACTGGTTGATTCATAAAAAAGGTATTGACTCTCATATGTACTCTTTTTTCTTCTGCATCTATTGAATAATTTTCTTCAGGAGATCTTGAAATCGATTGCAATGAGCCCTGAATAAAATCAAAAAAAAAAAAAGAAGAAGTTAATTTCAAATAAGCTGTAACAACTAGAAAAGAAATAAAAAAATTTGAAATCAACCAAAGAAAAACATATATACTCTCTGTATTTTAACCAAAGGGATGTATGAAACAACTTACAATTGAGAGGAGAAATCATTGTGCGGTCTAAAATCATTGAGTTTGCCTCCAAGGTATACGCAAAGATTCATAAACAAAGTGAAAATTCACTTCAAATTCCATTATGCTTGTGTATTTTGGATCAGAAAGAGGTGATTTACAAAGATCTGAGCCTATTGGATCAGGGAGAGATATATATATATATATAGCAAAATGACGGCAAGAAGTGAGGTTTTGAGAATTTATATGGAAAGGTTAGACTCACTGGAAACTGAATTTTGGGTTACATTGAAACCATGAGAACTAAGAGACAGGGAGAAGGAGATGTTGATATTCAAATACTGAAATAGTAAAAGACAACAGATTCACACACTAAAATTAGTCATACAAGAATCTGGATTTTATTCAAAGAAAAATAAAACACAACTATCGTTGGATTAATGAAATTGATACATCCTCGCTTCACTGATTTCGCAACAAAAAAAAAAAAAAAAAATCCCAAATTTAAAATTTGCAGTGACCGAAAAACACACTACGTCACTCAAATTGAAAATGAAGATTCTAATCACCCGAGGCAAAGGCAGAGTCAGAACCGAATAAGTGAAATCTCTAAGGAAACCAGGGAAACACTCACACTAGAATGTAATAGTTGAACCCATGTACTTGAATTGGGTGAAACCACAATTACCTAAAAGACTAATTACGTTTGAGAGGAGAAATCATTATGCTATTATCTTCTTGTAGTTGTTGATGATCATACACATCTGAAGCCATGATCAGATTACGAAGTTTTTGTGTTTTGAGACGACGGCGTGAGACAGAAGAAGAGAGGCAGTAACGAGGGATGGCAATAAGAAACCCTAGGCTAACACTGATACGCTTAAATAGTAGTAGTAGACTAGTAGGGAAAATAGAGAATACTAGAAGACAACTCACGATGTGAGTCTGATTTAACACAATGTGAACAACTCAACTCGCAGACTCACTCAGAAGAAAAGTCAGAACAACTACCCGTACTAGTAATTCTTATTCTCAAGGAAATTTCCCATTCATTTCTTCTTTCAAGGAAAGATTTTCTAAATGGATATAATCTCCCAATTAATTCCGTTGAATCAATACTTACCATTAATACAAGCAAAATATCATTCATTAAAAGCCATTATCCGTTCAGCTCATACTGTCATACACCAGTCATATCTGAGACCCTAGAGTTGTTGCCTTCTCTTGGTTGTGTATTGACATTCAGTGATGGTCTCGATCATATTGATTTGGTCAAGTGTCCACGAAGAGGCATTGTAATCGGGAATTCTGGTTGTATAGATGAAAGGGTCCCTAGTAGATAAAAGATTCAACTACATAATGAAAACCATGGAAACTCAACAGCAACTTGAGGAAAGTTGAACTGGAATGCGAATTTACTTGTTTAATTGTAAAGCCATCATTAATCATTTTATTTTTGTGGTTTTGTTACATAAATGAAAGAGGGTCTCTAGTAGATATAAGATTGAATTTCATAATTCAACGAAAATCTAATCTCTATGTAAAACAAGACGTCAGTGTGACAAAGTAATAGACATACCAAAGAAGGCTTTAATTCATTCCTTCCTCCATTTGTTTTGCTTCTTATTAGCCACAACAATTACGAGCTGTCTGCATAAGAGTAACCTACCATCAAATGATTTTAATGAAAAAAATCCTTGAAAAGATTAGCATAATTGGAATCAATGAAAATCGGTCCATCAATGACAGGAGACTAAATTGTTGGAAACTAAATTATAGATATCTAGCAAAAACCATGAAAAACATGATGAATAAAATATAAAAAAAAAATGCAAATTATGCAACAAAAATTACTGAAGTACTAAAGAGATTTACTCAAACACAAAAATTAGTCACATGCGAGTGAGATTTACTCTAATAAATGCATGACAATTGCGGATTAATGAAATCCAACTTCACTGATCTTATAGATCTTCACTTCATTGATTTTGCAAAAATCTTCCAATATTAAAAATTTACAAAGACCCAAACACAATACTTTACTCAAGTTAACTAAGTGCATCTCTTTAATAATTGATAATAGCGTATAGTCGCTCCAAATTTTCATCGTAATCCACGATTAACCTTCAAGGAGATCTGAAGGTCTGAGATAGAGATTCACTGTTCTTCCTTCTTGCTTTTGATTAAACATATCATCCTCGACATCAAACTGCTCTTGTAAGCAAGCATCTCAAGAACAAGCTAAATACATTCTTGTTCGAGGGTATTGACTCTTGTGGGGACTCAGGAACAACCAGTTTAATCTTGAAGATTCAGATCCATTTCGAAGACTCCCTCTTATTGAAATTGTAGATCCTAATCATCTGATGGAACGGAAATCGATGCTTGAAAACAAGGCAAACAGTCACACTTGAATGAAACCAGTTTCTGATGCCAAAAGGCGACTCACACTTGAATGAAACCAGATTTGAGAGGAGATATCATCATGCTAGTATGTTGTTCTTGGTGCTGATCACAAACATCAGAATCCAAGATCTGATTCTGAGGTTATGACGGCTTGGCACAGAGGCAGAGAGGTTGAGGCAGTAAGTGTGATGAAATGACAGTCACAAACCCTACCTGATACGCTTAAATAGTGACTAGATGGTCCGCCTGATTCGTGTGCCTGGTTTAACACAATGTAAACGACTCAACTCGTAGACTCAATAGTGTTTTTTTTCTTTCTATTTGCTCTTCCTCTCCTCTCTTCACTTTGTAATCGTGATTTCCAAATCTTCCTAAATATTTTCATTGTGATCCAAATCTGTAGGATTTGATCTGCATTTTTCAGATCTTCTTCACAGATTTGGTTGCAAATAGTTTTTGTATATATTATTAGTATTAAATAAAGTATATTATTAGCATTAAATAAAACATCGTTGATTCAAGCGATATTTAGGGTTTTCTGTTAACCCGTTTCTATTTTATTTTCCACAGGCTTTCTTCTCTAATGGCTTATATATGCTTGTTAGATGTTTGTAAAGAAATTTCTCAAAACCTTGAAGGTGTTTCAATCGATTGGTACAATCGTTTCATATATATATATCAATAGGGGCGATTCATCCTGGCAGAAAGTGATTCTCCATTTTTGTGAAGATCAATGGCTACCGGAAGCAATCGTAATGATGTGCGCGTATTACTCCCTTTTGGACAATTCTATCTTAATGAAGAAGACAATTTCTTCAAATCCTCCAAATGGCCGAATCATAATTCAATGGCCACCCTCAAAAATCATCAGATTTCTCTTTGAAATTCGTGTTCTTAATACATATGTTGGTGTATTACAATGTACAAGGCAATTATATTTTATCATGTATTTCACTTTTGATGTATGTGGAATTGTTGTATTCAGTTTTATCTTATTAATGAAAAAGAGGGTTACCTCTTTCCTTCAAAAATAAAATAAAATAAAAATAAATAAATAAATAGTGGGGTTTTTGTTATTTTATCTGTCGATTTCATTTCTTGGTCACTCTGCGGCGCAGAAAAGCCATTATCTGTTCTGCTCATACACCAATTAATCGCTCACTTCTGAGACCCTAGATTTGTTACCTCCACTTGGTTGTGTAATGACATGACACTTAGTGCTGGTCCTGATCATATTGATTTGGTTAAGTGTTGAAGGAGAGGTATAGTTGTCGGAAATGCCATATTAATTTGGTTAGTTTCCATGTTGCCGATAATGCTGCACCTGTGCCTCTATCCCATATCAAAGCTGGCATCATTTTATTCTAGTGTTCGGGTGACAGACTCCTGCATCTGCCACTTAACAAGGTTATATTATGTGTCAAAAGCAGTATTCCACAAACTTAATTACAGCAATTTCGATATATATCTCATTCGAGTTCGGTACAATTTGAAGCTATCAGTTCATTTGAATCATCTTTTGTTACACAATCAGAGGTAATTTTCTTGTTTTCTTAGCTATTTAACAGATTCATTGGTTCTTTCTTGTAAGATTGTAGTTCGATTGATCATTAATTTTCTTTTGGATTGTACGCTACATTTCTTGTACAATGTTCATTAATTGTTTTTTTTTTCATTCCGAGAAACTTTGATTGATCATTAATTTCTTGCTCAACAAGTATATAAAATGAGCCAATCCCAAAAACTAAACTCAAACCAAACCTTGAAAATCTGCTTCCTTGGTAGTACCAGTTAACCACTGCCTAGATTGGAACCAAATGACACTACAAGCATTCAATTCTAACACACATTCATGCATTGAACAAAATCGAACAAAACCTAAAACCAAATTTGTTCGAACCAAATACTAATAAATTACTACAAGCTACCAGCAATGCGTGTTGGCATGTGCCAATGGCATGCTCGGCCATTAGGGCCACGGCTTGGTAAGAAAAGCTACCAGCGATGCGTGTTGGCATGTGACAATGGCATGCTCGGCCATTAAGGCAACGACTTGGTAAGAAAAGCTACCAACGATGCGTGTTGGCATGTGCCAATGGCATGCTCGGCCATTAGGGCCACGGCTTGGTAAGAAAAGCTACCAAACGATGCGTGTTGGCATGTGTCAATGGCATGCTCGGCCAATTTGGCCTAGGTCGCACGGTTTGCAAACCTAGGCACGGGCGCTACTTTGGTATGACGCGGCTAGGGCCAAGATAAGGGTGTTTGGCTTGGTGTGGTGTGACCGGCGTAGCTCAGGCCAAAGCGATGTGTTTTGCATGGCGCGGCTAGCTTGGGCTAGGTGTGGGCGGCATTATTTTCCATTGTCACGGAGGTGCGGCTAGCATGGTTGGCATGCTTTGGGCGCGTTTGGTGTGGGCGGCATGATTTTCCATTGGCACGGGGTGCGGCTAGCATGGTTGGCATGCTTTGGCGCGTTTGGTGTGGCGGCATGATTTGCCATAGGCACGAGAGGTGCGGCTAGGGCCAAGGTAAGGGTGTTTGACTTGGCGTGGTGTGACTAGCGTAGCTAGGGCCAAAGGATCGTTTGGCATGGCGCGGCTAGCTTGGGCAAGGTGTGGCTGGCATGATTTGTCATTGGCACAGTGGTGCGACTCGCATGGTTGGCATGCTTTGGCTCATTTGGTGTGGATGGCATGATTTGTCATTGGCACAGAGGTGCGGCTAGGGCCAAGGTAAGGGTGTTTGGCTTGGCGTGGTGTGACTAGCGTAGCTAGGGCCAAGCGAGTGCGTTTGGCATGGCGCGGCTAGCTTGGGCTAGGTGTGGCTGGCATGATTTGCCATTGACACGGAGGTGCGGCTAGCATGGTTGGCATGCTTTTGGCGCGTTTGGTGTCATTGGCATGATTTGCCATAGGCCAGAGGTCTTGCTAGGGCCAAGGTAAGGGTGTTTGACTTGGCGTGGTGTGACTAGCGTAGCTAGGGCCAAAGCAGCACGTTTGGCATGGCGCGCTAGCTTGGGCAAGGTGTGGTGGCATGATTTGTCATTGGCATGGTGGTGCGACTAGCATGGTTGGCATGCTTTGGCTCATTTGGTGTGGCTGGCATGATTTTCCATTGGCACAGAGGCGCGGCTAGGGCCAAGGTAAGGGTGTTTGGCTTGGCGTGGTGTGACTAGCGTAGCTAGGGTCAAGGCAGAGTGCGTTTGGCATGGTGCGGCTAGCTTGGGCTAGGTGTGGCTGGCATGATTTGCCATTGACACGGAGGTGCGGCTAGCATGGTTGGCATGCTTTGGCGCGTTTGGTGTGGCTGGCATGATTTTCCATTGGCACTGAGGTGCGGCTAGGGCCAAGGTAAGGGTGTTTGGCTTGGCGTGGTGTGACTAGCGTAGCTAGGGCCAAGGCAGAGTGTGTTTGGCATGGCGCGGCTAGCTTGGGCTAGGTGTGGCTGGCATGATTTGCCATTGGCACAGAGGTGCGGCTAGCATGGTTGGCATGCTTTGGCGTGTTTGGTGTGGCTGGCATGATTTTCCATTGGCACAGGGGTGCGGCTAGCATGGTTAGCATGCTTTGGCGCGTTTGGTGTGGCTGACATGATTTGCCATTGGCACAGAGGGGAATTAGGGTTTTGCTCGTTGTAACCTTAATTTGAAAAAATACCCCCTATTAATTACTGACTACATGCATTAAATGTTCTAATAAATGTGTCACCGGTGACATTAGGTTATTCGGGGTTTTACGATTTTACCCTTTGTCTAAAAACCACCATCGACACCTATATATAGGAGTTTTACATAGTGGAGGACAACTAATGAATTCCTATTTTCGGATCGACGTGCAAGGCCTTCGCGTGCTTACGTTGGGTCTTTTCGCAGGAGCCCTTGATCTTCGCATAGCTTTCATGCTTTCCCGTGACTTCGTGACGTCATTGATTCCATCATATGAAATGTGACGCGTGCGCTATTAGTTCGCTCCTTTGTTACATCGGTTCGCATACTCGGACGTCATTATTTCGCTTGGTTTATATAGGTGTGATATTTAGTCCCTATTGTGAGATAACTCATTGAGTGAGAGAGAAGAAGAAAAAAAAAAAAAAGAAGAAGAAGTGGGTATATGTTGTCATCTTCCGATTGTTGCCAACTTCCATAAACATGGATGGGTACGAAGAAGGACGTGAAGTTGTTGAAGTTCAAGGTTCACTACCGTTTAGAGATGACTATCTGGGGTATATGTTGAATGATCCAAACTTTGATGGAGATGAAACCCTAGACGACGCTTTCATGGAAGAAAATGGAGAATCACTCGAGATCGAAGCTAACGATTCATCAAACATATGTGTATGTTGTTAACAAACTCTAATACCCATGTTATCCATGTTACGTGCGTTTGTGTGTGTTTTCGAACGTGAAAATTCGATTTCTGCATGCATTGAATGACATGAACGACATATATTCGGTACTTAATTTAGTAAAATATCTACCGATTATCAATAATCGAATATTTTTTGATGTATTAATCTGCCGAATATAAAAAAATCCCCAAATTGAAAGCTTCAATTTCTCACAATCGGAATTTTTATACATGAATAAACGTCCGATTATTGATATATAATAATCGGTTGGTTTATGACTTTATAGTCCATCCGATTATTGAAGATTTTTACACAGAAGAATTGTTCATTTCGTATGTCGTTAATCGGTAGACTATATTCGTACATGACTACCGATTTCTCATAATCGGTTACGTTGTATAGTATTAAATTACCGATTGTTTTATAATCGGTTACTTATTATCTAAACTTCCTTCCGATTACTAATGCATAACTTATTGTTGTTGTGCATAGGCTATTGTAGCGGTTGATGACGATTATTATTTGAGGCCTGATACTTCCCTACACTATGCAAACGATTTGGTATGTTCATGAATTATCTTTTCTTTTTCCAATCATGTATGTTAGATGGTTATGCTTAATTTTTTTGGTTTGTTATATGCGCATTTAGATATTTGGAAGTAAGAAGGAAGCAAAGGAATGGCTTATGAACAAGGCAAAAGAGAAGATGTGCGTGGTAGTTCAGAACCCTTGCGTGAAGGACATTAGGTTTGAAATGGTTTGTGAGCGAGGTGGGAAGAAAAAGAGTAACGAGGGAAATAATAATAAGTATGTAAGGAAGACGGAGAGGAAGAAGTACCAAACTCATACAAAGAAGATTGGATGCCCATTTAAGATTGTCTTCTATAAGCCCGATGGTAAGGAAAGTAAATATTGGAAAATGTCTAAAGTTGCTAATGGTTGTCACAACCACGATGATCCGGATACTCTTATTGGACATGTAATGGTTGCGAAGTTAAAAACACATGAAATGGCGGCCGACCCCGACAACTTGTCTTCTTTGTCTACAATTAGGTCGGCCCTAGATACGATCAAAAGGACGGAATGGGATGGTAGAACGGTCATGCAACAATCGCAGTGGTTAGCTGAGTTACACGACTACACGTTGAGAACGGAAGAAAAGGATGGTAAAGTGGTACGTATTTTCTTGGCACATCCCGAAATGATAAAATTGGCTCAGTGTTTTCATCAAATTTTGTTTATAGATGCCACTTACAAGACAAACAAATATAACATGCCGTTGTTGAACATTGCTTGTCACACTTCGGATAAAAACACGTTTACGATTGCATGGGGTTTAATGGATCATGAGAACAACGTGAGTTTCATTTGGATGTTGGAGACAATGAGGTCCATTTACAATGGGGATGATTTTCCAAGGGTTATTGTAACGGATAACGATCAAGCCTTAATGCATGCAATAGCGGTAGTGTTTCCTGAATCCCGAAACTTGCAATGTACGTGGCACATTCAAGGCAACCTCAAACACAATTGCCATCACCATTTCCAAGCTAAAAAAACAAGGAAGGGTACCAAGAGGTCGAATGAAGAGGATGAGCGCATTAGTAAATTAATCGAGGAAGAACGAGAGGAAGAGAAGAGGTTATTTGATGAAAAATGGAAGGAGGATGGGATAATTTGGAGATCGTTCATGAAAGCATGGGACAAGATCATTTGGTCAATGACCTAGGAAATTCTGAAAGAAACTTGAAGAAATTTGAGGAAGAATATTACAAGGACTACCCAAAACCCGTTGAGTATTGTGAAACACAATGGTTACCGATTAAGGAGAGGTTTGTGTATGCATGGACATATGAATATCATAACCTCAAGAACGAGGCGACAAGCATTACGGAGGGGTCTCATGGCCGATTAAAGAAAATACTTCTAGGTAGTCAAAATGGAGTTGTGTCGATCCAAGAAGCAATCCATGAATTCACCAATCGTGATCTCATAAAGATTAAGGATTCTATGCAATTTAGTGTACATAAATTCCCTATGGAACACGAAAGGGAAAGATTGCTTCTAAGGGGCATTGTTCATAAAGTTTCAAGTTGGGCAATAAATCACATGATGGAACAATTGAAGTTGTATAAAGCTTACGATGACGAGAATACTGTTTGTGTTTGCAAGGATATGATAGGTATTGGTCTCCCATGTCGTCATAAAATGGGTAGGTACGTCGATGTGATTGACATCAATGATATTCATCCATTTTGGAAGTAATTAAATTTCTCTCCAAGCACCCCCGTAGTCAATGGTCCGTCGTTCATGGAGTCAGAATTGTGTGCAAGAATAGCCGAGCGTTATGCTACAAAAAATGGCGCCAAGAAGCAAATATTGATGCATGATTTGGAGCAAGCTTTTCAGCATCGTTTAAGGGAGGTTGATGAACCTATTAAGCAAAAGGGGGCGGGTAGGCCAAACACCGAAGTGTCGAGGACCATTGAAAGAAAAGTATTAAAGGATCATTTGTCTAATAAAAGAATATTGTGTCGGCATGAGCGTTCGGAAGCCGAATTTGAAGATGAGCCGCAACCCAAGAAAAGAGGTCGTCCAAGAAAATATCAAAATGGAAGTCCAAAGGTCTCTACGAAGCCTTCTCAAGTAAGTCAAGTCGATGCGGTGGAAGAAGTTGTGTTAGTGGAGACCCAAACTAGCTCCGTAGTTATTGATCAAATGAGCGACTTGCCACAAACACGATCAAGGTATACGATTATAGAAGAGTATATGAAACAACTCCCTCCACTCATTGTTCCATTTGTTTTGTCCACCGACGAGGTTGATGGGGATGGCAATTGTGGGTTTCACGTCGCCTCGGAATAAATTGGTTACTTTGGAGAGGCGGTGAACCAAGATGTCACCCAATGGCTAAATTTAAGAACTAAGATGGTGGTACAACTAATAAAGGACAAGGATTTTTATATGGAGATGATGAAGGAAGGAGATAGGCACGACAAAGAACTAGAGTTCAAAGACTTTGTAGCGCGTGTAAAGTGCCGAAAAGGATTGAAGACAATCGGATCCAAGTATTGGATGACATTGCCTAAATGTGGATATCTCTTAGCGGACGCTTTGAATTGCGTGGTACATTTCTTTGTTCCTCCTAAGTATGGACATTCTTTTACGTTTACACCTACAAGGATGGTTTTGCGATGAATCGGTTAAAGATAGAAGAATTGTTATGGCATTTGTGAATGAGATGCATTTTATCGGTTTAATAGTAAAGAGGGATTGCCCATTACCTCCGTTGGCTGGTTGGAGTGATTACTTCCCAACGAATCATTGTAACGATTGGTTGAAACAATATGAGACCAACATGTTGGATTGGGATCGCGTCATGAAGGAGGATTTCCCGGAAGGCCTACTGGAATTGGTTCCCTCGGATGATGAAGATCAATGATATCGTTATGTTTGAAAGATGTATTTTGGAAAGACCTATTGGTACATGTTTTTTGGAATTTTGTGAAAATACTGTGATGTCTAAAGCTATAATCGGTAGTTATATT
The DNA here is from genome assembly GCA_023531295.1 of Papaver armeniacum. NCBI lineage: Eukaryota > Viridiplantae > Streptophyta > Magnoliopsida > Ranunculales > Papaveraceae > Papaver > Papaver armeniacum. The sequence continues at coordinate 135,521 of JAJJWW010009516.1, forward strand.
TTTAATATATCAACCGATTATACAAGCTTTTTTAAAACAGACCCAATCAATATTATAATCGGTTATTAACTTTTTGAATTTATCTTCCGATTAAAAGGCTGACAAAACAACTGAAATTTTTTTCCCATAATCGGTAGATTACATATTACATAAACATCCGATTGTCACCAATCGGTAGACAACATATTGAATAAACTTCCAATTGTCACCAAAGTCTGACAAAAAAGCTGAAAATCTTCCCAGAATCGGTAGACAACATCTTGCATAAACTTCCGATTGTCACCAAAGTCTGACAAAATAGGTGAAAATCTTCCCAGAATCGGTAGACAATATAAAATAATAACTTCCGATTGTAACCATCAATCAACATTTATCTTTATTCTGACGGACTTGAGAATTCATAACTTCCATCATAAGTGAATTCTTCACCCTTTTCCACTAAGTACTCTTTCTTTTGCGAGTGTCTCCTATATAAACAAATATAAAATAATGTCAACTTCGTTTTAGTAAGAAAGATTAAACACCCGATGTTATTTAAAAAGAATAACCGAGCGTTATACTTACAAATTGTTGGATCGACAAGCTTAAGTGGCTAGTGTTAAACATCCTCTTTTGTATCGTTATGTAATCATTTACCCCTTTTTGGACAAGTCGGAAACGATCATGAACTTGTTGGAGTGATCTTTGCTTTGGATTTCCATACTCTCGCACAAATTGGATATATACCCTCGCCCAAAAGACTTGGGTGTTAACCTTCCTCGCTATGACATCTTCACGTCTTGTTTCACGATACCATGTTTTCACAATGACCAAATCTTCAGCTGCGTCAAACGTTGCCATGCTTGTAAGTTGAGATATGGAATGAATTCACAAGAGTAAACGATGGAAAATCTATTTGTAGAATACACGATGCTATATATGTGTTGTTTGGTGCATAAATAAGAAGAGTTTACCCTCCTTATATAGATGAGAGTCCCAATGTCTCTTTTTTTTGAAAATATGGCCGTTGATGCGTACTTTTACAAGACTGTACTAAAATTGCGTACAATTATTACACACAATCGGTAGGTAATGTTTGAACAAATCTCCGATTATGCATAATCGGTAAATATATATTGTTATATGCTTCCGATTATAGGATGTTTTGTCAACAAAGTTCTCAGTTTCATTATAGTAGTAATCGGAGGTTTATATATGTATTATCAACCGATTGTGTTTGGTTTTCGAGGCACGACTAGTTTCTTTTGAACGAACTAGCCGTTGGAGTATAATCGGTAGTTATATCAACAATTAAAACTTCCGATTTTCATAAATATTTTGAAATTCATAACAATATCACCTACACATCATCATAAGTTTACATTGAACTCCCGCAATTCTATTACAAGGTATTGTGATTAGCGTCGCGGACGTGTTGGACGAGTCCTAAACGGATTAAATCTTTCCATCGCCCTAAGGATTCTAAAATGAGCTTCATAACTAAGCTTGATCTTTTCCATCTCCGCCATTCCCGAGAGATCGTTCTATAACCTCATCATTGGTTTCACCCCTCAATCGATATTGATTCAAAAGATAAGTTAAATGGACGAATTCTTAGACGTGTCCATTTATTGAACCAACTCGCGAGAAAAGATCGGCGGAGTGACGGTTGTTTGGGTTCTAGGTGTCGTCGCAGAATTTTTCGTGAATTTTCCCCAAATAACTCATACTCATTATGCCTCCTAGCCTACGTTCTTCTCCTCGTCTCAGATAGAATTGAACATAGCGCCTACATAAAGATAAATCTTCTTCGATCGTGAACTCCGTAGGATTAATGAATGGTTGGGTCATTATGTTGAAGATGATGTTGGAGAGAGTTTAAAGGTATTTGTGTTCCATAGAGAGTAAAATGATACAATCCTTATATAGAGTTTAGAGTTCCAACGGCTCTATTTTCTTTGGGAAACCGAATAATCGGTAGTCAAATGAAGTATTTTACTTCCGATTATACGATTGCCCCAAATTTTATTTTTTGCGAAATGTCATTTTTTTCGAATTTGGGAACTAGAATAATCGGTAGCTAATAACCTACCGATTATACAGTTGCCCAAAATTTTGTTTTTGCAGAAATGTCATTTTTTTCGAATTTGGGAACTAGAATAATCGGTAGTTAATAAGACTTCCGATTATACAGTTGCCCCAAATTTCTTTCTTGGCGAAATCACCAATTTTGGGAATTTAGGAGCTACTATAATCGGTAGTCTCGTGAGGTTCTTGTTCCTACCGATTATTATAGAAGCAAGATAGGCGTTAGGCACAAAATCAATATTAATCGGTAGTATAATATCGTTACTAATCTTCCGATTGCTTTATAATAATCGGGCACTAAATATCTACCGATTATCTTCTTCTTTTTTAAAACGTAGGGTATTTGATAATAATAATCACGAAGATTACCGAACTATTTTTCCTCTGTGACTGTGCCGCTATTGTGGCACTTATATACTACCCTCTCCAAACTGAAAGTAAAATCCTCGGAAATTTCTGCTTATTTAATTTTCACAAAATTGGTTAAAAAGACCAAAATCAAAATTTTCTGGGTGAAAAGGACAGTGGTGATTTAGATCTTTGTTTAAATGGACAAAAATTTAAAAATAGGAATGGGATGTAACTTTAGTTTCATCGTACATTTTCAAATATTTTTCTTATTTTTATTTTACACAGGATGCATCGATTTCATCCTTGCTATTTTTTAATTTTAAGCCAGGATGAATCCAGTTTCATCCTTGCTATTTTTTTTTTGTCCATTTCACCCATAAAATTTTTTACTCGACCATTTGAACCGTGTTTTAAATTTTTTTGGACAAATGACCCATTTTCCGTTTAATTTTTTGGTAACGTCAAAATGAAAACCACGAGTACTTTTATTTAAACGACAATGAAATAAACAGAGAAAAATGGTGCCAACTCAATAATAACTGATATGTGGTTCACACAATTGCATCATCCAAGACAAAGCCACTGCTTCTCATATAACAAAATGAGTTCTTACAATTGCATCATCCTCATATAACAAAATGAGTTCTTACAATTGCATCATCAGAGTCTGAGACGAATTCACTGCTTTTCCACAAACACGACGAGTTCTTACTTATCCTCATTTGCACTGATTGTTAGGCTACAAATCACATGATGTGCATTGGAACTAAACCATCTAGCTAGCTGCACGCAAGCTCATACTGGACGGAAGGCAAGACAATTAATTTGGGGGACGAAAAGAGGCTGAACAAGATTTTTTATATTATTATGATGTATCGCTATATTGGTGATTTTCCTGATGAAGAAGTAAAGACATACAATTAGTAAGGTCAGGCGGGACCAGCCAAATTTATCATTTTATCTCGATATTAAATAGTCAATAAAATAATGATTATCAAATTATATACAATATCATTTAATAAACCAGAATACCGGTGTTACGGTGAGGAGGGCTGACCGGAAAAAATAAAACACCGCTGATTGCGTAGAGAGTTGTACATCAATTTTTTGTCAGATCAGTATTTTTGAGGCATATATATTGTTTTAATGGTTGCATAACCAAACTAGTGGATGCTTGAACCAAAATAAGACTGTATAAACTATAATGTATTTTTTTTTCTTTATGGAATGATATTTTTAAGTATGTACTACCTCTGTTTCAGAAAAAGAGATACTTCCACAGTTTCATTTTTGCCTAAAAATGGGTTAAATTGAAAAAGTGAAAAACATCACTTTTCCTGAACGGAGTGAAAGTATCACTTTTCCTGAAACAGAATATGAAAGTATCACTTTTCCTGAAATGGAAAATTGTTCTACGCACAAACCAAAATATGGTTGCGTAATGTGTTATGCATCCTTTGTGATAGTTTGCATAATGACTATGCATTCAGTTTTCGAGAATTGTGCCTAAAACGAAAGTATCACTTTTCTTAGAATGGAGGGAGTCCATTGTTTTATTAGTTGCAACGGAAAATTAGTTGATGCGTAAACCAAATTATGGCAACATAAAGTATTGTTTATCCTTTGTGGTGGTTTGTATAATAGATATACACTTATTTTCTAAAATGATAAATACCTCAGAATTTTTCGTAAAAACTCTAAATTTGTACTCAAAGCCTTAAATCAATGGTATAAAATGCTTACAGAATTTTATGGTTGGAGGAAAAAAACAATTTCACCTCCATATCCATAGATTAAGGTAATATGGTCTCACATCCACGAAGCAATGATTACACATAGGACTCCCACCAAGTTACCACCCGAGATGCTCTTAGCTAGGTGGATAGCATTTCTCGTAATTTTGGCAAGTAATATCCTGTCAAGGAAAAAAAAAAAAAGTCCAAACAAACTTAAGGACCGTTTTGTAAATCCAGCTGATTCATTCCCACCCATAATCCAGCAAACTCTTTACTACAATCTAGTCGGCAGTAGAAAAAAACTTTGGTTCAGAATTAAGAACAAGAAGATTTTGGATCATCAATCTACTCATACCTATCTTTCATAAATAATATGTTCCTATGTTCTTTGAGATTTTATAACAGATCTGTCATCTGTGATTCTTGTAATCTCTAGAACTTTAATTTGTTACCGATCCAAAAGCTCATCTGAGTTAATGGCTCGAGGGAACCTCCATGCTGCTTTAATTTCCTTTCTATTGATCCTCAATGTCTCAGGTAAGAATTCATATCCTCTATTTCTTATTGGAGTACTTAAATACTCTGGTTCTTCCTCTGCTTCACCTTATTAAGACATACTTTTTTGATTTAATTTTTGATTGAACGATAAAAAACTTATCTGCTATTAAATTTTGTTGTTATGATCTTCTCAGGGGTATTACCGATCACATTTATTGTGATAAACAAGTGTAGTGAAACAATATGGCCAGGAATGCTATCAAGGTCACGAATATCTCCTCCTCTTAACACAACAGGGTTCGCATTACAGAAAAATGAATCTAGAATTGTAACCGTTCCAAAGTCATGGTGGGGACGGTTGTGGGGTAGAACTCATTGCACTCAAGACTCTAGAGGGAACTTTTCTTGCATAACAGGTGATTGTGGTTCAGGAAAAGTAGCATGTTCCGGAGGAAATGCAAAACCACCGGCTACACTAGCTGAATTCGCATTAACCTTCGGTGATCTTGGGATTGATTACTACGATGTCAATTTGGCTGACGGTTTTAATCTGCCAATGTTGGTGGTTCCAGAAGGTGGAACAAGTGGGAACTGCAGTGCAACTGGTTGTGCTGTGAATTTGAATGATGTTTGCCTGAATGATTTAAAAGTAACGGACCGAGATGGTAACCGTGTTGGTTGCAATAGCGCGTGTGGAGCCTTCAGTGAGCCTCAGTATTGTTGCACCGGTGCATATGCAAATCGCACTGCATGCAAACCATCTTCTTACTCTGAATTCTTCAAGAATGGTTGTCCTCGTGCTTATAGTTACGCTCAGGATCATGAAACCAGCACTTTCACGTGTACTTCGTCAAATTATGTTATCACTTTCTGCCCCACCAGGTAATGCAACTAGGTTTACACTTGCATTAAAAATTTAAGAGGTTGAATTTACAATTAACGGTAATAATAATTTGGTATTGATAAATGTTTTTCTATGTTGCTGCAGTAAAAATGACACCAAAAATCCGGAGCCTGCCGGGGGTGGCCAAAACCCAGATGCAGTAGGTGCATCATCATCCTCATCCATGGGTGCCTCATGCTGGCAATTGCTTTCCGGTGCCATCTCTCTTTTCTTTTTATTATCATCATCTGCTATTTGGAGGTCATTTTTGATTAATTGACCTTTTGAATGTTCTGTCATGTCCCTCTCATGGCTGCCTTTTTTTCCACAAACACAAACCAGACGTTCCGTGTAGACCCCATGAGTTGGGCACTAGAGTGACGAAATTGTCAAAATTGGCGACTTTGAAATTTTATGTGGTCAAGGTGTGTAATTGCGGATGGTTGATGGATGTAACATCACATGCATTGAATTCTCAATCTGTACAGAAAGAGTTAATGTAATTTAATTTAGATGCCAGATAAATTAATTTAGAAGTGATACGGTATTTTTTCTTATTTTGTGGAACTAAATTCGTCTTCATTTATTTTGTTATTTTGGATTCTTGGTAGAGTTTTGAAGTGGTGAGGGTTTCTCCCACCATAGATTATGTATCTGTAACAATAGTTATAGAAACCTATTATATGGGCTCCAAGAAAAGAGTTTTGAGGGCTCCTAAGGATTCAAATATCCTACAATGAAGATAAGGGGACCTAATTCATACGAAAAATACTAAAATACCCTTACCTATTAAATATTGAAAAATCTAAAACTAATTTGTTTTCATTCCTCTCCTTTAATTCTTCCATTTTCTTCTTCGCCATCACCTCCATCGCTTATTTCTTCGATTAATCGTCAATTCTCAAAATAATTCATTATCGATTAACACCATTTAATCCACCATAATGACTTCAATAAGGTAAAAATCAAAAACCCATCTAATTTAATTGGTTTCAATGCATGGATAAGCGGAATCGATCGGATTAGGTTTTTGAAAAAATAGTTTTGAACTATCTACGGTTGGGAAAATTCATATTTTCCCAACCGTGAGACATTTCTGATGGGAAATATGAATTTTCCCAACCGTAGACTAAAGCTTGTCTACGGTTGGGCGATATGAATTTTCCCAATCAGCCCGGCATCTCTACGGTTGGGAAATATAAATTTTCCCAACAGTAGAAAGATCTTGAAAGCATTTTTGCAAAAATAAGTGATGGGTTTTCTTGGTTGTTTTTGTTTATGTTCGTCATCTTCATCACGACGGACAAGAAGAAGAGAAAAAAAAATAATAGGTTTTTTTTTTTTTTATGATCATCATCTTCATCATGATTTATGAATGAAAAGAGAATGAAAAGACAATAGATTTAGTTTTTTTATATATGATCATCATCTTCATCATGATTTATGAATGAAAAGTGAAAGAAAACATAATAAATTTAATTTTATAATTCATGGAGGGTATTTTAGCCATTACAAAAAATAGTTAGATATGGGGTTTTGTTGATTACTATTTCATAACCCGATTTTGTCATCTTATGAGCCCTCAAAACCAAATGTTTGGAGCCCCCTATGATAGGTTTCTAGTTATAATCTTCAAAACAAAATAAAATGTGAGGTGATATAAGAAGCATTAACGGATGTTAAAGCAGCCAAAATTGCATTATCTATAAATTGTACGCATTTGTCTCATCTCGAAAATAAGCAGCATGAAATACGCTGCTATCGGCCTTTAACCGTGGTCAAGGTGACATTGTTATTTGAGCACTGAATTGGTGGAATACCAGGCTCATCTCGATGATCTTTGGGAAACTATAAGGAGGTTCTTTCGGAGATGGACGATCAGTTTCATAGTTAAGCATGAAATCCACTTCAGACCATGGTTGGCCTATCTACAACTCTGTTACGACAACATAACCGCCCAATGTGTATGCATTTCATCACTACAGATGGAGAATACAGATCACCTAAATCCTTATCGAGAATCTCGACCATTTGCCTTCATTCCAAAGTCTCCAAGCCTGAAACAAAAATGTCAAAACATATAAGTTCATTAAACATTAAGAAATTAATGGTTATTTAGCACTTACATGAAGTAGAAGATTTAAAGGCTGTTCGGGATTGTAGAAGCTGTTATTTCTCTTCCGCTCACAACTTCTAGTACTAGCACTCCAAAACTAAAAACATCAGACTTCTCGAAAATGTCCCTCCAATCATATACTAAGGAGCCATATATCCCCTGCATTTGTTTGTAACGAAGAGTTTTATAGTAGACGACTAGATAACTTACGGATATTTAAAAGGATGATAAGGAAAACATGGTGCTCACATTGTACCAACTACTCGGATAGTATTATCCATAGTTTGGTTCCCGCCGAATATTCGTGCCATTCCAAAGTCTGAAATTTTTGGGATCATTTCTTCATCCAATAGGATATTACTGACTTTGAGATCTCTATGAATAACTCTTAATCGAGAATCACGATGAAGGTAAAGAAGCCCACGAGCAATCCCTCCAATAATACTAAACCGTTTATCCCAATCAAGGCATGCTTTGTTCCCTGGATCTGCCATCAGCACAGAATCCTTGAATTAGTTGTGGTGGCAGATGTGGTGAGAAATAGAAAATATGTGAAAGTTGGAGCTAATTTGACAGAAAATTTGAAAATGTTAAACATGCAAGGCCAGACTTGAAGAAGGATTCATGTATTTATATTTCATCTGATAAAAGAAACAAACCGAATAGAAATGCATCAAGGCTTCTGTTGGGCATGTACTCATATATTAACATGTTCTCTTCTCCTTCGATGCAGCAACCAAGTAGCTTCACAAGGTTGCGATGTTGCAGTTTGGAGATCAATAAAACCTCATTTTTGAACTCTTCAATACCCCGTCCAGAGCTTTTAGACAGTCTTTTCACTGCTATTTGCTGCCCATTTTGTAATTTACCCTAGAAACCACTCAAATGCACATATTAAGATTAAGATTCTGGTAAAAGAAAGGTGCGAATAAGTTCACCATGATAAATATGAAAAACATATGCAAAGATACCTTATAAACTGGCCCAAAACCCCCTTGTCCCAATTTATTATTCAAGCAGAAGTTGTTTGTGGCAACGACTAAACAAGCAAGGTTAAATATTTGTAATTCCTGTTCTTCTCCTTCAGTTTTAAAATCATTAAGCATGTCTGTATTTGGAGCATCGTTGTAGGTTGCCTTGGTTTTCAACAAATTTGTTAACACCCCTTGGAGTCCAGTTAATCTTCCTAAGTATTCATGAACAAGGGAGGAAAATGAAGAGACGATTAATCACCATAATTCATATTAACAACTACCTTGAATCATTGGTGAAATTGGATTAGCAGACTTATCCTGCTTTTGCAATATCCCCATCCAAAATAAAGGACAAGGTATTTACCTCTTTCATCAGCCTTATTTCTTTTGCACAGATGCATGTATCCTAATGCGCCCATTGTAATTGCAACCAAAGAGATTATTACAGGTACAATGATCTTCCAAATTACCACCTTTCTGGTTCCGACTGTAAAATCTGAAAAATTAAGCACAAAGTTATACGAGGACAAAGTAAAGGGAAACAAACACTAGACCCCAGCTGTTTGATCAAAAAAAAAAAAAAAAAAAAAACTAACTCTAGATGATGATGTCAGTTGTTATAATCAGCTCTAGTTGGTCTTGCACTAGTTTTACAAACAAAACTGTGTTGTGAGTAATCCCCCTGAATATGGGATATTTGATCAGGTATCATATTAATAGAACACATTAACTTACCTTGAGTTTGAACTTCGGAATCTACAAGTCTGAGATAGAGATTCCCTGCTATAACATCTGATTGTTGCCTGGTATTTAACATATCTCCCTCCCATAATTGACAACTAGGGTTCTCGTAAGCATAAGCATAGCAAGAACATGTTTTCTGGCAAGCTGATTTGCAATTTTCCACTCTATTGACCTCTAGAGACCGTGGGTCATCAGGCAAGTTCGAGGTTGGAATTGGTGAAAAACCACTGTTATGCCCACATTGCAAAGAGCTATTCCTATGACACCCACCAGTTGAATCTGTAAGATTCCAATCTGAAGGATATCGTTCAGCGAATCCGGGCAAACACTCACACTTCTGAGTATCCTGGTTACAGTTGCCAAAAGGTCCACAGATACCATAAACATCACAAAATTGCGTCGGTTGAGACCAAATCAAATTCCTCAAAGTATAATGCTTGATTTGGCCAGACACGTCCAATACAAATCTCGCAAGCATTGAACTATTAATAAGATTATAAGTAAAGTAACTCTCATCTTCATTTGAAATGTAGCTAAAATTGTAAATTTCATTTGATCCCATCTCTGGAACTGAAGGAAAGTTTTGTGCTCGTTCACTCCATTCCCCACTTGTAAAATACACTTTGGACTTGTTCCATTTTATAAGATACTGACTGATTCCAGTTGGATCGAATTCCAGGTTGAAAATTCCCGGAGCTGGATCATATGGATTTCTCCATGAAGTAAGTATTTGAGTTTCATTAGTTTTCTTATTGATCCCTATTTTACCACCAGGTAACCAAGTATGAGTTGGATGATCAAAACTCTGCCAATATACAACAGATGGATTAGACTTATCTCTGATAACAAGGTTCCCATCATCACCTAAAACTGCTTCAGTTGTATTTGAAGTACTTGAATCTGAATTAGTAGACCAGATTAAGGATTTGGATGCGTCGTAGAGAACTAGATTACCGTTTTCCAAGAGTTTAAATTCTGAAGATGTTGGATCTCTAATGGGTTTAATTCTATTAGCCACCCAGACTACTGTTTGCACCGAGACCCTGTCAGTGCTATACCAGATACCAATGTAGTAATTGTAAATACCTGGTGTGAATAAACCCATCTTGAAGCTGCCATCTTTGGATGTAATTGTTTGAAAAGGGCTTAGAGTTTCACCTGCAGAGATGTTATTAGCTGCGATGGAATCGAGAGGTGTATTGCACAGGACTAAAACGAAAAGTAGGACAGAAAAGCAAGTCTTTTTAGTAGTAGTTTTCATCTGTGCACAACCAAAGTTGAGGCTAAACCAGTAAGCTGTAAACTAATTCTTTCAAAACAATAAACTACTTCATGAAATTTCAAAATAAGGTTGATCAATTGAATGTAATTCAGTCAGTCATATTTGGAGAAGTGTTACACCTACGGACATCGAGTCCCGCACAATGTCCCGATTGGAAAAATGAACGGATGAGATGAAACTCTTTACCATCTAGTTTGGTAAAGGGCATATATGGGAACCATGTCTTATTACACGCGGGATGAAATGCGGGAATATGGCTTGGTCAACTAATCATTTTCGTCATATTTGTGTGATTGTCTTTTGTGGTATGCTAAATTTGACTACTGTATATACAAGTGGAGACCCAATTTCTAGATAATAATCAAATGTAATTCAGTCAGTCATAATTGTGTGGTTGTCCTTTGTGGCATGCTAAATTTGACTACTCCATAGTCCATATATATATAAGTGGAGACCAAATTTCTATAGATAATAAAATAATCAAATGGACAGAAAATTTGAGAAAAAGTCTTTGGTGGGACAAAGAAATAGACATACCTAGCTAGCTACTATGTTGTAAAAGGCGCTAGGCAAGGCGAGGCGCCAAGCCCAGCGCCTAGCACCTTTGGCGCCTAAGAGTATCCACAGTCATCGACCAAAACTAAAAATTTGGTCAAAACACAGACGCAGCAGAGAGGACTATCGACCAATATCAGACTATAACCAAAAACCAAACCATATTTGGTCTTTGGTTTAGTTTTGGTCGGACGTAGATTAAAGTTGCGCCTGATGGGGCGTAACTTTGAGTTACGCCCGAACTAAAAAAAAAAAAAAAAAAAAAAAAAATGGGACGCACGATTTTTGGTTGCGATTGATTGGGCGTAACTCAAAGTTACGCCCCAAAAAAAAAAAAAAAAAAAAAAAATATATGGGACGCAAGATTTTGGTTGCGCCAAACAATAAAAAAAAAAAAAAAATGGGACACATTTTGAGTTACTTCGATTGGGCGTAACTCAAAGTTGCGCTGACAAATTTTGGTCTCCCTCCATTTTGCGTTACAACACGGACTAAAACCAAAATTTGGTTTTTGCTCTTTGCTCTTTGGTTTATGATCGCATGTTTTCTTGATTCTTCAAAGGCGCTAAAGTAGCGCCTTTTATTAGAAAAAAGCATTTAGTTATAATTTGGCGCTGGCTTTTTTTCCAGGAGCCTTGACCCTACGCTTAGTGCGCCTTTGGCGCTTAAGCGCTAAAGGCGCTCGCCTTTTACAACATAGGCTAGCTACAAGAAGTTTATTTGCCTTTTCCATTAACATCGCTTCTATACGTAACGCGCAAAAAAAAAAAAAAAAACAGAAATAAAACCCTGCCCAATGGAGATTAGCAAGGGCCCACTTTTGGGCCCCACCATTAAGAAAACTGTGAGACCATTTGTTTATTTTCACCGTATGTTTAGAATTTTTGTTCCATTAACCCCTTCCTCTCTTCTTCTTCTTTTTTGGCTGCAATTATGATAAGTCATGCAAATCTAGTCGTCGTCAAAAGCTCTTTACTTCGCCAACGGTTGTATCCTACATAGAATTTATGCCAAGGTAGGTTCCCTGATTAACTTCAATTAAACACTTAATTGGTTCTTTTTCTTATAAATTAATGGCCCCCCTGTTGTTTCATGGAGGAATGGAGATAGAACTTGATAGAATCAATGGTGCAGATGAAACCACCTATTGGGGGATAAATTTGGGGGACGATTGTGGGGATGTGTAGGATCTTCCTATTAGAACACAAACCGAAAAGACTAAGGGATCGAAGAGAATCAAGAAAAATTTATCAAACAAAGTTACTATTACTTACTGCATCGAAAAAAAGTTACTACTTATAACACCTAGGCTTTTTAGGAGCTTTATTAACTTCATGAACTGAATACAAGCATAGCGCTGCTGCTGCTCTTGCTTCTTTCTTCTTCCCATAATCCCATTGTTTTTTCACATTTCTCAGCTGACACAGTCAATGGCTCGAGAGAACCTCTTAGCTGCTTTAGTTACCTTTATGTTAATCCTTAATGTATCAGGTTAGTATTCATATCCTCTGTTTCTTCCTCTACTTCACCTTTTTAAGACATTTTTTTGAAAAAAATGGCTGATTAATAAAAACTTATTTTGTGGTTCATGATCTTTTCAGGGGTATTGTCGACGACATTTACTGTGATAAACAAGTGTAGTCAAACAATATGGCCAGGAATACTATCAACTAGATCTCCTCTTAATATATCTCCTCTTAGTACAACAGGATTTCCATTACAGAAAGATGAATCTAGGATTCTAACCGTTCCGCCGTCATGGTCAGGTCGGTTTTGGGGTAGAACCAATTGCAGTCAAAACTCAACAGAGAATTTTTCTTGCATATCAGGTGACTGTGGTTCAGGAAAAGTTGGATGTTCAGGACGATCTGCAAAACCACCAACCACACTAGCTGAATTCACATTAAACACAGCTTCGGGGCGTGATTTCTACGATGTTAGTTTCGTAGACGGTTTCAATCTGCCGATGTTGGTGGTTCCGGAAGGTCGAACAAGTGGGAATTGTACTACAACTGGCTGTGTTGTGAATTTGAATGAAGTTTGCCCAAATGATCTAAAAGTAACGAGCCAAGACGGTAGCCATGTTGGTTGCAAAAGCGCGTGTGATGCCTTTGGTGATCCTCAGTATTGTTGTACTGGCGCATATGGAAATCGTGATACCTGCAAACCATCTTCTTACTCTGAGTTTTTCAAGAATGCTTGTCCACGTGCTTATAGTTACGTGTATGACGATTTTGCGGGCACTTTCACCTGTAGATCTGCGAATTATGTTATCACTTTCTGCCCTCCATTACCCACCATGTAAAGTCAATTAGCTAGGTTTATACTTGCATTAAATTGTGAATTCAGATTAACAGTTTGGTATTGATAATGCTGGTTTTTGTTCCTATGTTGTTGCAGTAATAATGGCACGAAAAATCCAGAGGCAGCTGGAGGTGGCCAAAGCCCAGAGGCAGTAGGTGTATCATCATCACCACCCATGTGCATCTCATTCCTCCAATTCCTTGGCGGCGCCGTCTCTCTTTACATTTTATTATCATCTGCTATTGGCATTGGTTCAACTCTAAAGTCTACATGATTGCTTTTGCATTGTTACGTGTGGACCCCTTGACTCCACGTGGGCCATAGACTCCGCATGAAGTCGCATTAAAATCTCAATGAAATTTAGTTTAGCTGAAGTGATACTTTTCTTTGAACGCGCAATTGTAGGATACGGAAACTAATTGGAGATATAGCTAAATGACAAAAACCGGATCCAAATATCAAATCTGGGTCATCCCTTATGTAATTATTTTTTTAATTCCTAATCTAGCCCTCACTAATCAGATTTAGTGGTTAATAATATTTAGTAAAATCTTAAGTATTTGGGGGATAGATTAGTGTGTATTTTTATTTGAATTTGTGTGAGTGAGGTAAGAGTAGAAGGAGGGAAAAATATTTTTGAGTAGAAATTTTTTTGTGAAAATGGAAGATGATTGTGAGGAGAGAATTGCAGCTGTTGAATCTTTAGCTCAACTACAACAACAATCGTATCTTCAATCTTCGGTTAAATATAACAACTCACAATTGGAATTATATGATGAACCAACACCCTTGGATCATGATTTTGGTGAGCATGAAGTGTTTTTTGAAGAACCAACCCAAGAAAGTAAACTAGTTCAACATACAAGCATCCCCAACACACAGGTAATGTTGCTAAGGGTTCGAAAAATTGATTTTTTTTCTTTTGAAACCGCCATTTTTTCTCTAAAAAAACTTAGTGCCGGCATACCCGTGGTATTCATACAATTTTCCATGCCGGCGTGGTCTTAACTAAAGAATTCCATGCCGGCACGGAATTAACTTTTTACCAAACACCGAATATTCCATGAAATATTCAAACCGACATGGTTCACCCCTAACTTTACCATGCCGGTACCACAAGGAAAACATTCAGTAGTTAAAGATTTTTGAACTTAAATACAAGGCGTGGTTTTAAAATTAACGAGCACGCGGAACCTTCTTCCGACTTGGAACCTTACATGTCGAGCATGCCGCTCGGTTTCGGCTATTAACCTTGTGTAGGGGTGAGCATCCGTTATTTTCTATTCCCGGCATTAATGTTTAAGAAAATACAATGCTAGAGCCTTTGTTTAAAATTAGTTCCTCTTTTTTCAAATGCATTTCAAAAATGCCAGGAACATTATTATTGAATGCCGGCACTTGTTTCGGCTTTGGTTGTTTTGCGGAATTGTCGTCAAACATTTTAGGAACTAGTACCGGCATAGTAATTTTTTTAACTAATTCGAGTTTTGTTTTCATTCATTCCTTAGATTGTGACATACATTGATCCAAAAAATTCCAAACCGCTTGGTCCGGATACATTCGAATACTATAAAATGCCTCGGGTATGTTACCAAACAATACTTTTCACCTAGTTTTTAGAACTTTATGTGGGGATTGCTTGTAATGAACCTTATAATCTTCCATTGTTGTCCTAATTTAGGGAATAAAATCTCCAGAGGAAGCAATTGCTTGGGAAAAACAGACGGCTCTTAAGAATATGTGTTTGTTGGTGAGGAATACCCAACGTTCACATAATCGTTTTGAGATAGTTTGCGAGAGAAGTGGGCAATACAAGAAGAAGGATAGCCATAAGAGAAAGGGTTATGTATATCCAAAGAAGACTAATAAGGTATACAAGACTCGTACGAGGAAGGATAATTTCCCCTTTAAGCTTGTATACTATTTAAGACACAAAGAAAATGAATGAGATTGTACGGTGTGGTTTGGATGTCATAGCCACCGGGATCGAAAGATTTTGTTGGTCACTCCCTAGTTGCGAAGCTAAAACGTCATGAATTCGATGATGTAAAGATAATGACCAAAGCATGTATCAAACCAAGAGTGGTTCTCAGAGGCTTCAAGGAAAAGGATGATCAGAACGTTTCCTCTCTAAGTACAATTTATAGCGCACAAGCAAACATTAGAATGGTGGAATGGGAAGGGAGGACCGTTATGCAAGAATTTGGAAAGATAGTTTGGGATCACAACTACACGCGTATCATTAAAAGATGACCAGACGAGAAACCCCTTCAAATATTCATTGCGCGTCCTTTGCTTTCACAATTGGCTCATACATGTTGTGGTGTTCTTATGATGAATTGCACCTACAAGACAAACAAATACAACATGTCGTTGTTCAACATCGTGGGGAACACATCAGACAATGTAACATTCACATTGGCTTGGTGTTTAATGGAAAACGAGAGGGATTACAATTATCATTGGGCATTACGACAATTGAAATTATTATTCCCGAAAAATCAATTTCTGAGGGTCATCTTAATCGATCAAGAAGACGCACTAATGAGTGTTATATCCGACGTATTTCCGGATGCACAAAATTTCCTATGAACGTATCATATAGGTCAAAATGTGACAAAACATTGTCATGCTTTGTTTGAACCCTCTAAGGTGGATATTAAGAAGAGAATGATTGCTCAACTATAGGAAGGTGTTAGAAGAAACTATCACGGAAGAAGAAGAAGATGAAAGAGGAAAGATTAAAGAGGCGAGTGGACAAAGAACACGATGAAAATCATAAAAAGTGGTTGGAATTTCTAAAGGATTGGGAGAAAATTTATTGGTCTCTTACCGAGGATATATATGAAAAGAGATTGAACATGTTTAGTGCCAAATATAACGAAGTGTATCCAAGTGTCGTCTCATATTGTCGAGATAAATTATTGGATAAGTACAAGGAAAAATTTGTGCGTGCATGGACAAACAGGTATAGACACTTCAAAACTGAAACAACTAGTGCAGCGGAAGCCACTCATGGGAGATTTAAAGATCTCATCCAATCCGGCCTAGGCAACGTGGATACGGTCACCGAGGAAATGGTGCAATACTTTAAGGCAGATATTGATAGGATCAAGAAGGCTTTTGAGAAAAGCTCAATGGAAAAGTTAACTCAATTTCTTCAATATGGTAAGTTGCTCCAAGGAATAGAGACAAATGGAATATGAAAAAAATTACGAAAAACCGGGTGACGTGTGTATTTGTCCCGACATGTCTTCATTGGGGATTCCGTGTCATCATATGCTTATGAAGTACAAAGAAGTGATACCTATTGAAGTTATTGATCCGTATTGGAAGCAACTATCCTTCACCCCCCCTACGGAAGCTCCCGCACAATCACCATGGGATACGAACGAAGCAAAGGAATTCTATGAAGCTTACTCACATGGAAACTCGGCTATTCGACAAGTCTTGTTGAGCCAACTAAGGTTATTTGTTGGAGAAAATGAGTTTTAATTAAAAGGTTTTATGGTCTTGGTGTGGTTTGATCTAATGACCTAAGGGTCTAAGGATGCTCACTCATTTTTGGGTGAATGAAGTGGAACCTTTAGTCCCACATTGTGGAAAACTAAAGATGAGCTCCACTATATAACCATACACTTATGTATGAATTGTAAAACGTGGGTGGAGCGGGTGGGCAAAAATACATATTTTTACTCATGCGATATGCGTGTATGCCATGCACCAAGTTCCTTTTCTACAAGGATTTATTTTTGGCGAGTTTTTCTTTAGAAAATTAATTCCAAAATTAATTCTTAAGAGTTCTATTTATGGTAAAATTCCTTTTACTTGTTTTGAAGAAAACCAAAACCTAACTTGATTTGCAAGTATTTCATCCTATAAATACAACTCGAAAATCTGTTTTCAACACACAAAAAAAATTCTTCTTTTATTCTAGGGTTTTCTCAGGACGTTTTTATCTCC
This sequence comes from Papaver armeniacum, assembly GCA_023531295.1. NCBI lineage: Eukaryota > Viridiplantae > Streptophyta > Magnoliopsida > Ranunculales > Papaveraceae > Papaver > Papaver armeniacum. The sequence goes on from JAJJWW010009516.1 coordinate 152,994, forward strand.
ATCCTGTTCTTGAGTTCGAAGAGAGGGTAACTTGCGTTGTGCTAACTCAAGTTATATCAGGCGATCTTATCCTGGACACATCTTCCTTGTGAGGGTTTAGCATTACTCAACTCAGTATACCCGCGAACTAATGTGTTAAGGACAACTTGTTGAACACTGTGATTACGCCCCTCGTCAAGTTATTTTGGTAGAGTTGTTTCGCATTAGTTCTTTACATATTATTTTCGATACATCTAACGTCTTTGTTCATTGTTGCAAGATTCCAACAATCTTAACACATTAGTATTCCTTGTAACAATGGGAATCAACGATGTAGAAAGACCACAAAAGTTTAACGGAAAGGATTTCAAGAGATGGCAATCAAGATCTTGTTTTATACGAGCCATCATGGCTTGGATTATGTCTTTGGTTCCGGGTGATGACTTATACAATATTGAAAATTTTTTTGAGGAGGAGGTCAATATGAACACGAGGTCTAATTTTACGGCTAAAAATCATATCATGAACGGTTTGGAAGATGCGATGTATGATTTTTACAATGCTAAAGAGAACTTTTGCTTATGAGTTGTGGGTGCGTTAGAAGCAAAGTACCAAGTGAAGGCTGAGGAAGCAAGAAATTTCAGTGGCAAAGTTTATGGAGTTCAAGATGACGAATGATAAGTTTGTTGTTGATCAATTCCTCGAACTTCAACAAATTATTAACTTGATTCTTCTTTGAAGGTATGGTTGTTGATGAGACTTTTCAAGTGTCTGCGGTAATTGAGAAGTTACCATCTTCTTGGTCGGAGTACAAGAAAAATTTGAGGCATGGCGGCGAGATCAACATGGTTGAATTGGGAAGAAGATTCAAGTGGAAGAGATGTTGTGCACCAAAGACAAGAACGTGTCATCTGCAGGGACATGTCTAACAAAGCTCATATGTACGAACATAAGCCATCAAAGTGGAAAAGGTGACAACAACAGTCGCAACTCAAGCATGGACCTAACAAAGAAAGGTAACGTTTAAGTAAACCAGAATCTAGCATTATTAAAATTAAGGGTCCTTGTTGGGTGTGTGGAAACAACTGGTCATATGGCGAGTTCTTTGTAGACAACGTAAGGATAAGAAGAATAATGCTAACCTGGTTGAGAAAAGCAAAGACGAGTTTTCTGTGGTGTCTGAGTTAATCGGTGACCAATGTGATGGATTGGTGGGTAGACTCCGGAGCTACCAAGCATGTTTGTGGGAACAGAGACATGTTCACCTCCTACCAAAGGGTAGGGGAAGGCGAGAAACTCTATATGGGTAACTCATCTGCATCAGAGGTTGCAGGAAAAGGAAAGGTCGGTCTGAAGCTCACATGCGAAAGACACTCACATTGAATGAAGTTCTTCATGTTCCAGGACATCTGCAAAAATCTTGTTTCTTGTTCTTGTTTTTAGATGATAAGGGTTTTAAAGTTACAATTGAGTCCGGAAAACTTATAGTAACTAAGGGCAATGATTATGTGGGTAAGAGGTTATAAGACTGGGGGTCTATATAAACTTAATGTAACCTATCCTGAATTGAAATTGAATGATTCTTCTGCTTACATGTGTGTGTCATTGAGCGTTTGGCATGGTAGACTTGGTCATGTAAACTATAAATCAATGCATAAATTGGCTAGCGTAGGCTGCATACCCAAATTCACTTTAGATAAAAATCATAAGTGTGAGATTTGCGTAGAATCTAAGCATGCTAAGAAATCATTCAATAAGAATGTCCGAGGAGAAACTCTAAACCCTTAGATTTAATCCACTGGACCTAGTTGATATGAAGTCGGTTCAAACAAGAGGTGGTAAGAAATGGTTTATTACTTTTATAGATGATTGTACGAAATACTGCCATGTTTACTTACTTAGAGGAAGGATGATGCCTTAGAAGCCTTTAAGATATATAAAAGTGAAGTCGAAAACCAATTGAATACTACCATTAAAACTATTAGGTCCAGTAGTGGTGGTGAGTATGAAATTCCGTAGGAGATTTTTGTGAAGAACATGGCATAATACATGAGACTACGACCCCTTATTCACCTCAATCCAATGGTGTAGCTGAACGTAAGAACCGTACCCTTAAGGATATGATGAATGCCATGTTGATTAGTTCGGGATTACCTTGAATTTGTGGGGGAGGCTATCCTCTCCGCCAATTACATCTGAGCAGTACCCTTTAAAGGATCAGATAAAACTCCATATGAGTTATGGAAAGGTAGACAACCATCTTATGATTACTTCAAAGTGTGGGGGTGCTTGGCAAAGGTGGGCATCCCTCCTCCTAAGAAAAATAAGATAGGACCCAAAACCGTTGATTGTGTTTTTATAGGGTATCTGAGCATTCTAGTGCTCATAGGTTTATGGTTGTGAGTTAAAATTTACGACATAGGGTTGAATACTATCATGGAGTCTAGGGATCTTGAGTTTTTGAAGCTGTTTTTCCTTTGAAACGTGATTCTCGAAAGAGGTGTTTAGATGATCCCCTAGATGTTCCTTCAACTAGTCAATTATTACCTTTAGAGGAAGATGAACCAGAAGTGGAACCTAGAAGAGGTAAAAGGGTTAGAACTGAGAAAACCTATCCTGGTTGCATTACATACCTAGTAAGTACGATCCTCGGACTTATAGAGAAGCCATGACTTGTCCGGAAGCTTCGTGGTGGAAAGAAGCTTCCATTAGTGAAATGGATTCCCTTAGAGAAAAACGGTACTTTTGAACTTGTAGATTTAACTCCAGGGTGTAAGGGCATAGGTTGTAAATGGATTTTCAAAAGAAAACGTAAGATAGATGGAACTATTGAAAAATACAAGGCTATTTGGTAGCTAAAGGCTACTGACAAATAGAAGGTATAGATTTCTTTGACACCTATTCACCGGTGAGTAGAATTAGCTCCATTAGGATGTTAATTGCTAATACATCCATAATTTAGAGATACATCAAATGGATGTAAAGACAGGCGTTTCTTAATGGTGAGTTAGATGAAGAAATTTATATGGAACAGCTTTGAGGGCTTTGTAGTTAAAGGTTGTGAAAAGAAAGTGTGTAAACTGGTTAAATCTTTGTATGGATTGAAACAAGCACCTAAACGATGGCATGAAAAATTTGATCATGTGATGATTTCTAGTGGTTTTAGAATTAATGAATCGATAAGTGTGTTTATACTAAACTTGTCAAGGATGCTGTGTGTGATTGTATGCTTGTATGTTGATGATATGCTTATACTAGGTACAAACATGGATGTTATTAATTCCACTAAAAGCGTTGAATGAGAATTTTGACATGAAAGACTTAGGCCCCATGATGTCATATTAGGGATGAAGATTAGAAAAACTTCTAATGGCTATAGTCGAGTCGGTCTCATTATGTTGAATCCATACTTAAGAAATTTAATCGGTTCTTGTAAACTGTGTGTACTCCTTATGATTCTAAGCATGTAAATCTCCAAGAAGAATAAGGGTGTAGGAGTTAACCAACTTGAATACTCGAGAGTCATAGGAAGTCGATGTATTTGATGAATTGTACGAGACCGGACATTGCTTATGCGTAAGTAGGTTAAGCGGTATACTTGTAATCCGGGCGAGATACATTGGGATGCACTTATTAGAGTGCTAAAGTACTTGAAGTACACAATGACCTTTAGTTTGAATTACAAAGGATATCCGGCCGTCCTTGAGGGATTTTGCGATGCAAAGTGGATAACGGGATCGAGAGGATTCTAAGTCTACGAGTGGATATGTATTCACTCTAGCAGGTGCGTCTGTATCTTGGAAGAGTTCCAAACAGGACATGTATAGCTCGTTCCACTATGGAATCGGAGTTTATTGCGTTAGATAAAGCGGGAGAGGAGGCCGAATGGCTAAGAAACTTTAGAAGATATTCCTCTACGGCATAGGCTGTGCCGACTATATCTATACACTGTGACAGCAAATCTGCGATAGGTAGAGCTAAGAGTTGCTTCTACAATGGAAAGTCTATACATATTCGTAGAAGACATGATACTTTGAAAACACTAATCTCAACAGGCGTTATTTCCATAGATTGGATGCGGTCCAAGGAGAATATCGCGGACCCTTTGACGAAAGGTTTGTCCAAGGAGATAGTTAGTAAAGCATCGAGGGGATGGGGCTTAGGCTGCTCAAAAATTAAACTTGCCATGAAGGATACTCAACCTTGCGATTTGGAGATTCAAGATCAAGGTTTCGAATGAGACAACTAATTCATGGTGGGTAAAGGTAAACACTATCGAGAGAATTTCATTCTCTGTCCCTTCCTATGGTGTTGATGTGATAGTGTGGATTTGCATGTGGAGGATGATTTTTAAATAAGTCTTAATGAGTTCCATAGTTTCAATTAAGATTGAAGTGGGGTGTAGCGATAAACACTCTTGATGGAACTCACCTATCTGAATGTGGAAGTGGGGGCGCTTCCTGAGAATTGAGCCAATTCTCTAGAGCATTACGAGAAACGTATATGTCCGGGGGCCAAATTGGACAAAACGGCACGAACTTAGCAACACCAGGAGAATATCATGTGTGCGACATTTGTCATAATTACACCAACGCTATCAGTTCAAGACTAGGTTCCTTTGTTTAGCTAGTAGTTCGGTAACTTCTCACTAAGTAAGGGTTCAAGACCTCATGGACACCTTTGCCTAAATGGTATTTTCCTTACTCACGATTTTTCGTTTTAGAGATTTCATTCATGTGGGGGATTGTTGGAGAAAATGAGTTTTAATTAAAAGGTTTTATGGTCTTGGTGTGGTTTGATCTAATGACCTAAGGGTCTAAGGATGCTCACTCATTTTTGGGTGAATGAAGTGGAACCTTTAGTCCCACATTGTGGAAAACTAAAGATGAGCTCACTATATAACCATACACTTATGTATGAATTGTAAAACGTGGGTGGAGCGGGTGGGCAAAAATACATATTTTTACTCATGCGATATGCGTGTATGCCATGCACCAAGTTCCTTTTCTACACGGATTTATTTTTGGCGAGTTTTTCTTTAGAAAATTAATTCCAAAATTAATTCTTAAGAGTTCTATTTATGGTAAAATTCCTTTTACTTGTTTTTGAAGAAAACCAAAACCTAACTTGATTTGCAAGTATTTCATCCTATAAATACAACTCGAAAATCTGTTTTCAACACCGAAAAATTCTTCTTTTATTCTAGGGTTTTCTCCAGACGTTTTTATCTCCATCCACTGTTCTTTGAGTTCGAAGAGAGGGTAACTTGCGTTGTGCTAACTCAAGTTATATCGGGCGAGTCTTATCCTGGACACATCTTGCTGTGAGGGGTTTAGCATTACTGCTTTCGAGTATACCCTTGAACTAATGTGTTAAGGACAACTTGTTGAACTTTGTGATTACGCCTCAATCAAGTTATTTTGGTAGAGTTGTTTCGCATTAGTTCTTTACATATTATTTTCGATACATCTAACGTGCTGTTCATTGTTGCAAGATTCCAACATTACACGGCCATGGATATCACAAAGGGAAGAGCCAAGAAAGGGATATCCTCCCGATATACCACAAACTAAAATTGCAAGGAGAAAACAAAGGAAAGAATTCAAATAAATGACCCGACGTTAAGAAGAACTCGCGGCAACTAAGAAACGAGATCAATCTGCAAGTGAGATTTCAGAAGCAAGATTCGCGAAAGCTCTAGTTCCAAATAAAAGGGGTAGGCTAAGGAAGGAACCGATATCAAGCCAACAACAAACGAAGGGTTCCGTATCCACACCAAAAGCCGATGGATTGGGGGTTCCAAAGAAAAGGGGGAGGCCGCCAAAGGTACCAACATTAAGCTACCAAGAACAACAAGCTGAGCATTCCGAAGCCACACCCATAGTCGATGGATCGGAGGTTCCTAAGAAAAGGGGGAGGCCTCCAAAGGTACCAACATTAAGCAACCAAGAACAACAAGGTGAGCATTCCGAAGCCACACCCATAGTCGATGAATCAGAGGTTCCAAGGAAAAGGGGGAGGCCGCCAAAGGTACCAAAATTAAGCTACCAAGAACAACAAAGTGAGCATTCCGAAGCCTCACCCATAGTCGATAGATCGGAGGTTCCAAAGAAAAGGGGAGGCCGCCAAAGGTACCAACATTAAGCAACCAAGAACAACACGGTGAGCATTCCGAAGACACACCCATAGTCGATGGAATGGAGGTTCCAAAAGAAAAGGGGAGTCGCCAAAGGTACCAACATCAATCTACCAAGAACAACAAGGTGAGCATTAAAGCCACACCCATAGTCGATGGATCGGAGGTTCCAAAGAAAAGGGTAGGCCGCCAAAGGTACCAGCATTAAGCTACCAAGAACAACAAGGTAATGAGGCGGTGGTGCCAAACAAAAGGGAAGGGCAAATAAGGGAGCTACATCAAGTAAAGTACATCAAGGTGAAAACTTCGTAGGCACGACCAAAGTTGATGTATTTTCGGTTCCAAGGCTTAGGGTAGGCCAAGGAAGTATAATCTCCGTCACATCCAGAAGACATTGGGAGTGTAGAGATTTGAGAGGATGGTTTGGATATACTTAAGCTAAAAGTTAGTAATATGACGATGTATAAGGATTCCAAAACGGGTAGGACTTATAGACATTACCATACCAAAATAGAGTCTTACATAGACCGACTCCCTGAGGCTATTCGCGAGTTTTGTGTATACCAGATGATGTCGATGGAGATGTAAATTGTGGCTATCATGTCGTGACCAAACAATCCTTCCATAATTCATGCCCAGTAGGGCTGCACATTGGACGGTACGGGCCGGTTCTCTTATGGAACCGGTCCCTGTACTTGGTGTTGACCGGTACCTCATTTTTAGGACCGGTCCACCGTACTTGTACACAGTGTTGTCTGGGTACTCTGGTACGGTCGTTACAAGTCCTAAGTCTAGGATTTTTACACGAAAAATATTACAAAATATAATACAACTACAAGTATGCAACATTTCAGTAAGTTCAACAATCCAAAATAAGTTTAGGTTGCATACATACTTAACTCAAATTAGAAGAGAAAACCCATGTTCCCAAATCAAGTAAAAACCCTAAATAAATCTAAACAAGGAGAAGAATACTTACGAGAATAAGATGAACAAATCCATCTTGTGAAATCTAAACTCGAGTCGAGGATGAACAAATCGTTCTTGTGATTACGATAGAGAAGAAGCAGAGACGAGGGCTGCCGTTTGAGAAAAAGAAGAAGAAAAATGAGAGAGTGAATTATTGGCTCGACACTCTATACTGTCTTGGACGGTCGAGATTAAAACCCTATCTACATCTTAACTACCGAAATACAGGGTACATATGGGACGGTTCCTCACCGTACTCCCTAGAACCGGTGTGCATCTGCAAGTCCAGGCCAGGTTCTCAAATTCCGATCAGGTGTGTACAAGCTGGACCGATTCAGGTTCGTATTTCTGGTTCCTGGACGGTCCAGGTACTCTCAACCGGTTCTTGTGTAGCCTTAATGCCCAGTGCATAATCATCCCAAGAGCCTATACCACGACAAGCTGATTTGCATTAATCCACGCTATTGACTTCGCCAGCCTGGGAATCATCACGGAAATTCGAGGTTGATGTTTGTAAAAAACCATCTTTACTCCAACACCGCGAAGATATATTCTGAAATAGGCCTGTCAATATTTGTCCGATATCCGAAATCCGTTTCCGAATAATCAATATCCTATAGGATTTTATCCGTTTTATCGGATATCGAATCGGATATTTTACCGGGTATTTCTTCCTTTACATATCGGAAACGGATTAGACCCCATCCGAAATGTTAATATCCGATAGTATAGGAACTTATTTGTAATTTATCCTAATTTCGAGTCTAGTATCGGATATTATCGGATAAATATCCGATAAGTGTCATTTATGAAAATGTTTTACAAGAGTTTTTAAGCTTTTTTGTTATAACTGGATATTATCGGATATCCGACAGCTTAGCCTATCGGAATCGATATCTGATTTTGATATCCTATAGGATATTATCGGATATCGAATATCCGGTAGTGCTTAACCTACCTAGAAGATCATTCAACGGAACCGAGGAGCATACTTTCACACTTCTGAGTATATCCTGGTAGCAGTTGCCAAAAGATCCACAGACACCATAAACATCACAAAGTTGTTTTGGTTGAGAGGAAACAAATTACAGTCCAGAAATGTCCATTACAAATCTTGAAAAAGTTGAATTCTTATAAAATTATAGGTAACTTAACTCTCATTTTCATTTGAAACTATAATTTCATCTCTGTAACAGAGACACACTACAAGCATTCAATAAGTCAATTCATTTATATCAAGCGAAACCCCAAATTAAATTTTTTTAAACCATACAGAGCTTAATAGTTGTATTCTTCTTCTATTAAATTCCTATATACTCTAGAGAAAAGTACAATTAAGAAAACAAAAAATTAAAAAAAAATCCAAACTTGATTAGATCACCAAAAATTGATCCAAACTAGTGATGATACTGCTGTCTAAGACCTTAAAACCTTAATACTCTTTAAATTTGAGAGGAAGAGTCATTGGTGTTTTTCCTAACATTACAGAAGGAATTATTCTAGTGACGAAAAGAATGCAGTAGATATCTGTTTTTCCTAAATTTTATGTCGACTCTGTTTTACTCTAAATCTACTGCATATACATACATTCATCCGTAGATTTCTGCTTTCTTGCGGAGATCTTGACATAAAATGCAGTGAGCCCTGAATAGAATAGAAAAAATTATATTAAAAATAAGGTGTAACGAAGAAACAGAAAATTTGAAATCAACCAAACAACTTACGTTTGAGAGGAGAAATCATTGTGCAATCTAATTTTAATGTGTTTGCCTCTCCAAGGTATATGCCAAGATTCATAAACGATGTTAAAATTCACTTCAAACCCTATTAGATTATACTGAGGTGATTTAGGAGGTAGATCTGAGACTATAAGGAGATCCAGAGATACAGAAAGAAGACGGCGAGGAAAAAAACGAAGATAGGAGACTATGTATTGGTATATATAAGGTGTCTTGCATCGTGAAACCCTAACCCAAAGGGCATCAATGTCAAGTCCTCTAGATGACAACGTGAAAGGAAGCCCAGATTGAGCCCAATAGGAGGGTCACAAGATTGGTGTAAGGACACACAAATATCAGATTGCATTCGTCCAAAAGATTACTTTAAGGACGAGCAACAATATTTTTAAGCATGGACAAGTGTTTAGACGGATTGAAATCCGTTTACCCAGACATCCGGATATTACCGTGCTCTTTTGTATCAATAACAAGCAGCACATTCAACTCATAAGGATGGAATATCAATGATCTAACCCGGCCTAGTACTATCCCATATAGTCCTTGCGCATCCCCCAAATGTCAAAATGAGACATGTTCTTCTTACACATCTCTATAAGATGAAGTATACAATTTCCCTGCTATAGAATCCAACGGAGTACGGATGTGTTGACATTGCAGTTGTCTTCATTAATTCATAATGAATATCTCAGTATGGGAGAGTTGCCGACTTGAACCATTCCCGCTACACACCAGAGTGAGATAATGTAACAGGTTTAGAGAAAGGAAAGGGATCTCCCGCGGCTCTTGGAAGAGTGGATTTCTATAAGATATAAATCTTTGCTGATGTTTGAATTATAAAGAGCTTGATCAATCACTAACGGTATATCAGTTATACTTAAGAAATTTGCACTTGAAGGAGATACTTTCCTGATGCAGTTTTTTCCTGAAATTCTAAGATTTCAAGTAAGATATAGAATTGGATCCGTACCATAAAAATTACACAAAGACGGATTGTATCATAAAAGAGGTATTGACTCTCATATGTACTCTGTTTTCTTCTGCATCTATTGAATAATTTTCTTCAGCAGATCTTGAAATAGATTGCAATGAGCCCTGAATAAAAAAAAAAAAAAAAAAAAAAAAAAATTCAAATAAGCTGTAACAGATAGAAAACAAATAGAAAATTTTGAAATCAACCAAAGAAAAACATATTTTAACCAAAGGATGTATGAAACAACTTACAATTGAGAGGAGAAATCATTGTGCGGTCTAAAATCATTGAGTTTGCCTCCAAGGTATACGCAAAGATTCATAAACAAAGTGAAAATTCACTTCAAATTCCATTATGCTTGTGTATTTTGGATCCGAAAGAGGAGATTTACAAAGATCTGAGCCTATTGGATCAGGGAGAGAGAGAGATATATATAGCAAAATGACGGCAAGAAGCGAGGTTTTGAGAATTTATATGGAAAGGTCTAACCTACTAGAGAGCACATGAAACCCTAATCAAGAGTTATAGATGGCAAGTGGGCAACATGAAATGAAGCCCAGATTGAGACCAATGGGAGATTTTGGTTACCTACTTACTATTTCCGAATGAATAGTGCGAGACCATGTGCCTCTGATGCTTATTTTTCCAGTATTAGCATCAGACTGGATAGGCACTTCCGGTAGTAAGAGTTGCCGGCTGCAAGAATGCGTAGTGCCTAATTGTTGTTTCGTATGCAACATATATTCCTCCCGTAATTGATGCCCAGTGCATAAGCATCTCAAGAACATGTATCATGGCAAGCTGATTTGCATTATTCCGAGTCTGCATACCTGGATCTTCTTTATTTTTCAATGAATTAACTGATTTTCATAAGTATCAGTATGATAATTAATTTATTTATTTCAAAGCAATTAACAACTTGATGAAATATCAAACAAAATCATGTTGAATGAGCGAGCATTTAATTACTCTCTCCTTGATTTGCTTAATTGTAAGTTATTAGTCAATTTTTATGGTTGTGTACATAATAATGAAAAGGGCCGCTAAACTAGTACCTACTTACAAGATTGAACTCCATAATGCAATGAAGACATATATGCAAAAGTAAATTTGAGGCAAACCCAGCAACTAAATGAAAATTCAAAATAAAATCAACTGGAATGTTCAATTGTAAAGCCATCGATTTAATTTGTGGTTGTGTTAAATTTATGCTTACACATAAACTAGTACGACCGTTGCCACGGTGGGAGGGCCGACCGAAAAAGAATCTGAACATGGGGTTCGTCTGCGATTACTTTCATCCCGTTTCTGAAAAAGTGATACTTTCACCCTGTTTCGGGAAAAGTGATACTTTCACTCCGTTTCGGAAAAAATGATACTTTCGCCCGGTTTCAGAAAAAGTGATACTTTTTCGAAACCTAAAGTATCACTTTTCAAACGGAAATAAATATCACTTTTCCCAAACGAAAAGTTTCACTTTTCCCGAAACGGGTGGTGAAAGTATCACTTTTTCGAAACGGAAAATTAGTCGATCCATAAACCAAAATATGGTTGCATGATGTGTTATGCATCCTTTGTGGTGGTTTGCATAATGGCTATGCATTCAATTTTCGAGAATTGTGCCTAAAATTAAAGTATCATTTTTCTTGAAATGGAGGGAGTACATCGTTTTTTTAGTTGGAACGGAAAATTAGTTGACGCATAAACCAAAATTTTGCTACATAAAGTATTATGTATCTTTTGTAGTGGTTTGCATAATGAATATACATTTAATTTTCTAAAATTGTGCCTAAAATGATAAATACTTTTGAATTTTTCGTAAAAACTCTAAATTTGATATTGTTGTTTGTGCTCGTTGGATAGATTTTTTTATTAGCTTTCCAACAAGATAAAATTTGTAAAATTCAAGGCACGGATTTTTAGATATGTTATATTAAAGTTTGCTTTCCAATTATACCCCTAAAAAATAGGATATATAAGGAGTTATAGTAATTGGACTAAAAGAGAGGGATATTTTTGGTTTTTCAGCATGGACCATTCTCAATCTTTTTGTGGTAATTGATCACTTAGATTTACAAAAAGTGGCCATATAAAGGTCCTCCCTCGCTTCGCTCGGTCGGCCCAATGAAAGAGGGTTTATAGTAGATACAACATTAAATTGCATAATTCAAAAGAGTACATTCCAAGAAAGGCTTTAGTTCCTTCATTGCCTTTGGCTTCCTTCCTCCATTTGATTTTCACTTCTTCTTAGCTACAACAATTACAAGCTGTCTGCAAAAGAAGAACCTAACATGGATTACAAAAAGAACCATTCGATGGTTCAAATGAAACAAAATCCTTCAAAGGATTAGCCTAATCGAAATCAAATATGAGTACTCACTGCAAATCAGTCCATGCAGGACAAGAGGAAGATTCAAAACAAAACACTCAATGGTGGAAACTGAATTTTAGGTTACATTCAAACCATGAAAACTAAGAGACAAGGAGAAGGAGATGTGGATACTCAGAGGAAGTACACAAAAGTGTGACTGATAAGTGACTTTCTTCCAAAAGTGTGACTGATTCCGAATATCTTCCAAAAGTGTGACTGATTTTACCTAATACCCAAAGTACCCTTTTATAGCCCGATGTCTACACATCGCGTAAGGATGTCCACATATTTATAGTTGATGTCCACATATATATGGCTCGATGTCCACATATATATGGCCTCGATGTGTACAAATCGGTGAATATGTACGATGTGTAGACATCGGAACATGGATGTCCACATTTATCCAACATATGATTATGCCTAGATTTTGGATGTCTACATACAATATCTACACATCGGACACTATTCATGGTGGAGTATCAGTGCCCGATATGTACACATCCTTACGCGATGTGTACACATCCTTACGCAATGTGTACACATCCTTACCCGATATGTGGACATCTGAGGACAAAATCAGTATTCTGAGAAAAGACCGGGGCATACTTGTCCGTTGACCGGTCATGGTCACACTTTTGGAACAAATTTCATTTTGGTCATAGTTTTGGAAGAAAACCACTTATCAGTCACACTTTTGTGTAAGTTCCCGGATACTCAAATACTGAAATTGTAAAAGACAACAGATTCACACACTAAAATTAGTCGAACAAGAATCTGGATTTTTTTAATAGAAAACAAAATACACAATTATCGCTAGATTAATGAAATTTATCGAACTTCATTGATTTTGTGTAAACTTGATACATTCTTCAATGTGTGAACATCTGATATAACTTTCAGCTTTTGGAATACCCTATCGACCTCCAATCGTGGTCAAAGTGACGTTGTTATATGAGCAGTGAATAGGCGGAATAGAAGGCTTATCTGATGGCGCTGGGAAAGTATATGGAGGCTCTTTCGGAGATGGACGATCAGTTTCATAGTTAAGCATGAGATCAACTTCTGCCATTGTTGGCCTATCTTCTGCTCTATTTTGAACACATAACAGCCCAATATGAACGCATTTCATCACTTCAGATGGAGAAGACAGATCGCCCAAATCCTCATCGACAATCTCTGACCATTTTCCTTCATTCCAAAGCTTCCAAGCCTGAAACAAAAATGTCAAAATACATAAGTTCACTAATAGATTATATGATATAATGAGGAATTGATGGATTTGTAATACTTACATGAAGTAGAAGGTTCATAGGCTGTTCCGGATCGTAGAAGCTGTTATTTCTCTTACCGCTCACAACTTCTAGTATTAACACACCAAAACTGAAGACGTCAGACTTCTCCGAAATTGTGCCTCCAATCATATACTCCGGAGACATATAACCCCTGATGTTTTTTACGAAAATGAGTGATATAGTAGATGACAAGATGAGTTATCGAAATTTAAGAAGATGAGTTAAGGAAAACTTGGTGCTCACATTGTACCAACGACCCGGCTAGTATTGTCGCTAGTTTGGTTCCCGCCAAACATCCTTGCCATTCCGAAGTCTGAGATTTTTGGGATCATATCTTCATCCAATAGAATGTTACTGACCTTGAGATCTCTGTGAATAACTCTTAATCGAGAATCCCGATGAAGGTAAAGCAGGCCACGAGCAATCCCTCCAATAATGTTGAACCGTTTAGCCCAATCTAGGCATGCTTTGTTCCTTGAATCTGCAAAAAAAATTTAAAAAGGTTTAACATGCAAGGCCATCCTTCATTAGTGTTTCAGTGTTTTATGTTCAAAGACGAAAGGATTAAGGATGTTTGAGATTATAGAATACGAGAAAAGAAACAAACCAAATAGAAATGCATCCAGGCTTTTGTTGGGCATGTATTCATAAATTAACATGTTCTCTTCTCCTTCCACGCAGCAACCAAGCAGCTTCACAAGGTTACGGTGTTGTAGCCTGGAGATCAATAAAACCTCATTCTTGAACTCTCCAATACCCTGTCCCGAGCTTTTCGACAGTCTTTTCACTGCTATTTGCTGCCCGTTTTGTAATTCACCCTAAAAGCCATACTCCAATCGATTCTAGTAAACAGAAATGCACATTAAGTTTATTATAATAATCCAATAGATGCAAACATACCTTATAAACTGGACCAAAACCCCCTTGTCCCAATTTATTATTCAAGCAGAAATTGTTTGTAGCATTTGCTAGAGAAGCAAGGTTAAATATTTGTAAGTCCTGTTCTTCTCCTTCAGTCTTATAGTCATTAAACATGTTCGGAGTGTGGTTGTATGTAGTCAACACCCTCTGGAGTCCTTTTGATCTTCCTGGGTATTCATGCACAGGGGAAGAAAGTTAAGGGAAGACTAGTCAACATAATTCATAAACACACAGTTAGCCTGAATTCATTGGTGACGGTCGCTAAAATTTATACTAATAATTAGATAAACAGACTTGTTGTGTAGTGATGCAATATCCCAAGGCCAAAATAAAGGAGAAGGTATTTACCTCTTTCATTAGCCTTGTTCCTCTTGCACAGATACATGTATCCTAATACGCCCATAATAATTGCCACCAAAGAGACTATTACAGGGATAACGATCTTCCAAATTCCCACCTTTCTGACTGGAATTCCGACTGAAATATTTGAAGAATCAAGCACAAAGTTATACTAGGAGTAAGTCTAAAGTACCGTAATACTGAGAAAATTTTTGATGGAGGCGTTTTTGGATGGGGCATGGGGGACAAAAAAGATGTTGACATGTGTATTTCCAATTAATTGATTCTAACAAATTTTGTTTCCAAAAACATAAAAGAAATGTATTTTTGGAGAAAATATTACTTATCATAATTATTTATATTTTATGTCTCTATTTTTCGAAACGGGATTTGTGAAAACAATTAATATGAAAGGACACATGTCAACATCTTATTTTGTTGATTTTCATGAAACCCATCCAAAAAGTCTTTTGTCTTTTTATTATCCCATCAAAAATTGTCTCACGTAATACTAAGGGGAGCCAGAGTGGGATCAACTTCGATTGCAGATCAATGTGCATGCCAACACTAGATGATGTCAGTTGATACTCAGCTATAGTTGGTTAAATTATTTACTGTGGTTTATGATGTTTTTATCTTCATTCTAAACAGTTAGTGGCTATGCGTTAATTACATAAAATTGCAACTCAGAGCTATATTTTACTGTTGCGAGGAAATCCCCCTGAAAATGGGGTATTTGATCATACAATTGAACATATTACTTACCTTTAGTGCGACCTGCAAGTCGGAGATATAGATTCCTTGCTTTGCCATCTGATTGGTTTTTGGTATTCAACATATCTCCCTCCCATAATTGACACCCACTGTTCCCGTAAGCATAAGCATTACAAGAACAATTACTCTGGCAAGCTGATTTGCATTCTTCCTCGGTATTGGCTTGTGGAGACTGGGGATTATCAGGCAATTTCGAGGTTGGAATTGGTAAAAAAAAATCATCACTCCCACATTGCAAAGATTTATTCCTACGGCACCCACCAGTAGTACCTCTACGGTCCCAATCTAAAGGAGATTGTTTAATGAAACCAGGAAAACACTCGCACTCCGACGCATCCTGGTTACAGATTCCAAAAGGTCCACAGATACCATAAACATCACAAAGTTGTTCCGGTTGAGACCAATCCAACTTCCGCTTTTCCTCTGTAACTGAATATGTAAGTTGCTTGATTTGGCCAGTAACATCCATTTCAAATGCTGAATAAACAGTAAAATCATTGTAAAGATTGTAAGTCAAGTAACTTCCATTTTCATTCGAAATATAACTAAAATTGGCTAAAGTAATGCTTTTCTTTTCTTCATTCCATTCCCTACTTGTCCAAATCGTCATGTTGTTCATCCCCCGTATCGTAAGATGCGGCTTGATCCCAGTTGTATCTAAATGCAGGCTAAAAGTTCCGATAGCTGGATCGCCTTGATGTCTCCATGAAGTGAGAAACAGACTTTCATTAGTTTTCTTATTGAGCCCAATTTTGGCACCAGGTAACCAAATATCACCTGGATAATCAAAACTCTGCCAATACACAATAGATGGATTAGACTTATCTCTTACAACAAGATTCCCATCATCACCTAAAACTGCTTCAGTCGTTTTAGAAGTACTTGAAGTTGACCAAATTGGGGATTTTGACGAGTTGTAGAGAACTAGATTACCGTTTTCTAAAAGTTTTACTTCTGAATAAGAATCTCCATCACGCATGAGGGGTATATCTCTATTAGCAACCCAAACAATCATAACACTTTCATCTTTATAGCTATACGAGATACATAAGTAGGTGCCCAGTCCATCACCCATGTAGATGAAACCCATCATAAATTTTCCATTTTTCGATGTAATCGTTTGACCACCCCTTAATGATTCCCCTGTGGAGATAGTATCAGCTGCATTTGAAGTAAGAGGTTTATCGCACAGAAGAAAAACAATGGACAGAACAGAAAAACAAGTCTGTTTAGTACCCAAATTCATTTTTGCAGAAGCAAAGTTCAGGCAAACTCAGCAACAACTTGATCATGATGAGACTTTTGAAAATAAGATCAACTGGAATGAAATGGGCATTTACTTTATGGTACCATACAAGGTTTAATGAACAATAAGAATGTGGTTGAAATGGACATAGTGTAGGTAGTTTCATTAACTCCTTCCTTCCTTTGTTTGTATTCACTTCTTCATTGTCCTTTGGAGTTTGGAGAGATGTGAACTTCTTGGTATTCTCTATCTTATCTTGGTGGTATGTTTCACGTTTGTAGCATCCATATCCATTTATGCACAAACAAAGTTTCGGCAAAGCCAGCAAGTTGATGAAATATCACAATGAAGCATCTTGACTCGCTTATATATTATAAGTCAATGGATCATTTTCTTTGTGGTTGGGTTAGATGTATGGGTACATAGAAATGAATGGGTGTCTAGTAGGTAGAATATTAAATATCACAATTATGAAGACCAACTTCTAAAGTACAATAATGAAAAGGAGAAAATAATATTTGTTCGGACAAAGTAATTTTTTTTTATTTTTTGATCGGTAAATAAGTGATTTTATTCGTGTGTTCCTATCAAGGAACGAAACAACTCTCAACAAAGAAAAAAACACCATAATACAAAACAAAAATGAAAGATTCATACGTAAAACTGTTTGCGACTTGACGTCTTCAAGGAGGTTCAAATACCACATTTTTCCGGTTAAGCATGAATTGTTCGGACAAAGTAATTAGCGTACACACATAGTTCATCAACTCCTTCCTCCGTCTGTTTTCACCTCTTCGGAGATCCTCTGCACGATTACTCCAAAGCTACGGATTCAACAAAACCCACATATCTAAAATCATCACCAGGTACCCATTTAGGCTCGAACTTGCTAAACTCATCTGCATGAAGTGACCCGTACATTTTAACGCGTAGCTTGAATCAGCTAGTACAATTTAATTAAGAGGTTTCCTGCAAGGGACAAAAGTCTTCGTATCTATTTATGATTAAAAATATGATTAAGAGGTTTGGTAACACACAAAAGTCTTCGTAGCTTGAATCAGCTAGTACAATTTAATTAAGAGGTTTGGTAACACACAAAATATGATTAAAAAAAAGTCTTGTTAGTCTTCGTATCTATTTATGCACAAACAAAGTTTCGGCAAACCCATCAAGTTGATGCAATTTCATCAACTTGCAATGAGCATTTACTTTTTATCTTGACTCCGACTCCACAAGATTAAAATTGAGAAAATGGGTCATTTGTTCAAAAAAAATTAAAACACGGTTTAAATGGACAAGTAAAAAAAAGTACGGGTGAAATAGCCAAAAAATAAATAGCAAGGATGGCTGGATTCATCCTGGCATACTTAAAAAATAGCATGAAGGATAAACTGGATGCATCTGTTTAAGTAAAAATAAGAAAAAATATTTGAAAATGGACGGGATTTAAACTGTCCATTTTCAAATTTTTGTCCATTTAAACGATATCTTTTTAATTTTTAATTTTATTTAAACGATATCAAAATTTAAGTGTCTTTTCACCCGTGAGAAATTGTTGATTTTGGTCTTTTTGACCAATTTTATGATTGAAATTCTAGGAATACTCACAAGATTTTCGGTGGAAAGAAATAAGCTACGACAATTACAAGCTGAGGTGGACCCAAAGATAGTTTTAATGAAAACAAACAAAAACTCTAATGAACCCTTCTTTCATTTATGTGTAACCATAAATTTAACACATTCACAAATTAAATGATTGATGATGGCTTTTACACAGTTCAATCTTGGATTTACAATAGACCTTCATTCATTGAATTGATAGTAGTAGTTTGCACATAATATTACCCAATATATGGAAGTGTTGAAGTTAACAATGGCAATCATTCCATTGAATGATCCATACTATAGCAATCAAGCAAAAATGAAGCCGACGAAACTGAAAGAAGACATGCTTGAGCAAGCAAGTCGGTTAAGTTGGCCAGAAATATCTTGTCAGTTAAATTTGCTAATACAATTATGGAATTTTTGAATTTAAATAGCTTTGATACAGATTTTGCCTCATAGAGCTTGGCTGTCCCAAACCATCTTTTTCTCCCGTGGTCTAAGATAACTTGGTTTACTAACACCAAATGGAAACTCTTTTATGTTATAAAGAGTTGATTCATTTGAAAATGAGCAGCATTCTCGCAATCAGCAGATGGAAAAATCTATTATTTTGCTTGTAATATGACATATTTTCCATCATTGTACGGTCAACTTACGGATTGAAAGTTTGTATTTCTGAAATTAGTGAAATATACCACATTTCTCTTCAGTCTTTAGTGAGCCAACAGGTCCACAAAATAGTTCTATACCTCAGGAACATCATCACCTCCACTATTTCGGTAACTTGAATTCTTTTCCAATTATCTTCTCCAAACATACGATGAAGCTCATCACCGCCGAAAATATACCAACGAAACAAAGTAACCCAAATAATATATATCCAAAAACAGGCCACTTTTCGGGAGCTGACGACCATAGTGGTATAAGAAAAGAAGATTTTTCTTTCGGATAAACATTTCCATCAATCCTTTCCTTGAATAAACTGAAGTCGCCTTTTGAATCTAGTGTTGCTCTGTATATACTTATTCCTTGTTCTTGTTGTGTTGGCTCTTGATTTTTGTTTTTGTACAGCTTTCTGAGCACTACATCATCAGAACCAACAATACACAAATTACCGGTATCGTCTAAATACAAGGAAACTGGACTCACTATTGGACCTTTAAATCCATCTGATATCACGTTTGGATATGTGTTGACCCTATATTCGTATATACCAACTAAACCGTCAGTCCGTCTAATTGATAACTTGTACTCACCAAGACCCGGATTGAACATATCAGAGACTTTGGAAACCAAATCTACTGCATCACTTAACTTTTGACCGCCGAGAATAGTATCAGTAGGATAATCAAAACTCTCCCAGATTATTTGCGAATTCGAACCATATAAGACAAAGTTGCCGTTATCATGCATCTTTGCATAGGATATTGGTTCGTGTAAGTTGGGTATCAAGAGTTCTTCTTCATTATCTGGGGTTACCTGTAGGACTAACTTTCCTTGGCCGGTGAGGAGAACTGAAGATTGTTCTGATAATGGATCATTGTTACGATTAGCAGTCCAAACTAGGGTTTTTAGTGGCGATTTAACAAACCATATTCCAACGACGTAGCGATCACTACAGGTAGACGAAGAAGAAGAACCTTGTTTACTACAAGGTAACTTGTAGAAACCAAAAGCAATATTACCCGAGGGAGAAAGCCAATAACTAGTATCTTCAGGAGAGGTAGAAAGAGATGAACCTCTTGTTATGTTGCTATTGAAATTATCGTTCCAGGAAGGAGGAGGAGACTGAGAAGATTCGACCCCTATGAATGGAACAGATAGTAGAAAAGAAGATACAAAGAGAATCGACAGCAGCAGAAGCTTCATATTTTTTTAAGAAAAATATTAAGACAACAAACAGTATTGATCAATTGCGTTAGGCGAGGAATCAATTAGTTATTCTCACATATATATATAGGCACGGGGCTGATACGGAAATTTTCAGAAACTGACAAGGAAATTATATGTACATTATTATTAATAAACCAACTAGGGCTAGGAAATACCGAATCTGATGTGAATCGGAAAATATACTAACGGTTAGGATTTTATCATTAGAGAAATATTAGGGTATCACCCAGGCGGAACCCTTTAGTGCGCCTTCGGCGCGAAGGACTAGGATTTGGCCGCAGCACAAGCATCTGAGGAAAATAAGAGCACCGCCTTTTGCGGGCCATTCTCTAACTTTAAAAATCATATTTTATTAATCGTTTTCCAACTATCCCCACATAAATGAAAACTCAATAAAACACGAAAACACAAATAGATCTTGGTAAATCAACAACCCAATCTCACGACCAGCGGTGAACAGGACAAACGAGATCGTGCATGTTGAAGTCATACTAGACATTCCTACGTCATCTCCCTCACACAACAGTGTGTTGACCCCAGGGTCATACTGTAAAGACCCTCAAGCTCGTCAACGCTATTAGACCGGTCAAGTGATGAATTAGCCGATATTAACTCGATTAGTTTATCACGGACGTTAATTAATAGAAATTAATCTAACAATGATCTAGATACGAAACTAGTACCGTTGGATAGAACTCGAGAAGTTATGCGAGATGGACTACTTGAACGTGTCATTCGGTTATCGGACGAAGAAGAAATCATCTGATTTGAAGATAGCCGCCTTGGCTGCCCTTATCGTTTGAACGGGTTCCTTTAGAAATTTTGAGCAGTCTTATCTCAAAACCAATTGAGAAGATAAACACAGTTTCTTTTCTATTTCTCTTTCGCTTCTTCTTCTTCTTTCTTCCTCTCTTTCTCTGTTTTTCCCGCTCGTGTTTCTGAGAGAGATTTGTGAGTTGTTAGTGAGATTCGGTTGATAAGAATCAACTGATGAAGATGTATAGATGATGGAGGAGTCGAGGTTGTTGTTGATGAAGAAGAAAAGATGATTCAGAGAACCAAGTTAGAGTTTTCTGTGATTATGAACTGGGGTTTCGAATTGGTGATGATGAAGATGAAATTGAAGATGGGTTCGTTCTTATTTGGAGTTTGATGGAAGTTGTGGTGTTGTTTGATGATTGAATCAGTAAGTTAGGGTTCATGTGTTCTTTCCAGAAATAGAATTAGGGTTTGTAGGAAAAGGCACAAATGATGAAATTGAGGATTTACGATGGATTGGAGATGGGTTTAACCTGAATTTGAGTATGAGGTTGAAGAATAACTTGAATGTGAAGGTAAGGGTTTAATTCTGTTTTAATGAAGGATTGTCGAAAGTTGTCTGTGGTGAACTGATAGATAAGGGAGGAGATTGTGATGGATTTCTCGAGTAGAATCATTTATAGGTAATTGTTCTTCTTATTTAACTTAGTAATGTTTATTGATTTTCATTACTGAGTTTATGAGATTGTAACTGAACTAAGAATTGAGATGGATGGGTGTGTTGGAATGGACCTGAGGCATTAAGAATGACTGGTGGTGTTACTTTAATTGTGTTTGTATTGTTAGTGATGTGATTGAGCTATGAAGTAGGATTGAACTGAGTTGAATTAGATAATGGAATTGGAGTTGCAGTTAGTGTTGGCTATGAGATAATGTAAGGTGTAGGGATGGAATGAGATGGTGCTGGTGTTGAGATGGAGTTGCAGGTTATGATGGTTTGGTGTTACAGGTGACTGTGACTGTGTAGTTAATTAAAATGAAGATGCAGATTGATGCAGTGAAGAGTGTAGTTGATTTAGATGAATGTCTAGGGCCTTGTAAGAGGAGTGAATGTTACTAGTGGGTTGAGGCTGTGATATTGCAGCTGAAGTTGAGATAAGTGAGTTATGCAATGAAGCTGTCTAAAGAGGATTTAGTTGAACTATGTTGGTTCTGTAATTGTTAACGACGTTTAAG
Source organism: Papaver armeniacum (assembly GCA_023531295.1). Classification (NCBI taxonomy): domain Eukaryota; kingdom Viridiplantae; phylum Streptophyta; class Magnoliopsida; order Ranunculales; family Papaveraceae; genus Papaver; species Papaver armeniacum. Next base: position 175,226 of record JAJJWW010009516.1, read on the forward strand.
GAATTGTAGTGATGATCTGAACTGAGATTTGCTGGTGTTAATGGTTTTATAGGTTCTGATTTTAAAAGAGACTAGTAGTGTTGATAGAATGAGATGAAGAAAGTAATAGAGTTGATATGGTGGTGTTGGTCATGGGAATGATTGCAAGTGGTAGTGGTGTACTCAATTATGGGTTATGGTGGATGTAGGGTTATTGATGGTCTCGGTGGAGGCTTGCTTCTGCTACCTGAAGGTAAGCTGAATTTGTAATTGTGATTGTGTTATGAAGTTGTTGTTAATAAATGAATTGTACTTTGGCTTGTGTAGTTCAGTCAGTAGTTGTGTTAGTAGTAGTCTAGTTATGAGGCAGAGTGTTTGGCCTGTGCAAGGGCCTTGGTTTGTATACTTGAATCAGTCTTGTGGGCTGAGTCAACTCACCAATTTTCCCTGACTTGACCAGAGTTGGACCCTTGACCCGATTTGACTCAAGTTGACCTAGACTTGACTAGTTTGACCAGACTAGACTTGACATGGACTTAGACGTTGACTATTAGTTGACACCTTCTAACCAAACTTTGGCCGTTAGTGACCATTAGTTGATCAATTAGACCAGGCCTTGAATTAATGGACTTGTTAAGTGGACTTGGGCTTAAGACTAATTACCCTATGTTGATGAATTGGACCTTTCGGGTCCGGATTAGTCTTTGGTTTCTTTTACAATGTTGTAGATATTTGTAAGACTTAGCTATCGGACTATGGAACCAACCTAATTGAATTAGTAAATCTTAGATGTACTAAAGATAGATAATAAAAAGATGTAGAGTCATAAATGGGCTTAGAACCATTAGATAGACTTGTATGATTCTTGTTTGAGCCATTTTGGCTAGTTTCTTAAACTTCTTGTGTGGTTAACAGTTAGTCTAGATTAACAACGATCAATTCAAGGATGAACCAGTGGATCGTGGATCTTGAGGTAGGCGAGGCTTGTCATCAAAAGAGGTGGGAATCGATAACGAACTCTCTTTTATTCATTATTGTTTTACAAACCAATCTTGGTGTTGTGAAATTCATGCATATCTTTGTGTGCTTTGTGTGGTATGAGATGTGTGTCGGCACAATATCCAGTATTCTATGGCTAGGGCGATACACCGCAATATTACATGGCCAGAATTATTCTTCCTTTATATCTTATTCTATGGCTAGGGCGATACACCGCAATATTACCTATTCGGTGTGGAATTGGCATCAATATTACTCTTCCTTATGTGCGGAAACACACATCTCATATATGAATGTTTACTGTTCTTTATGGATGTTTACTGTATTTTAAATTACTTTGAAAAAGTTAAGTTTCTACAATATGTATTATCGTCTTTCCGAGTATATATTATCGTCTTTCAATAAAACCTGCATTGTCTTCAAATCATATTAATGATTACTTGAAAGTTAGTTGTTATTTCCTTTGGGCACCCCTTTTAGGGATGATGTGCTCACCCATTCCCACTTTCGAGTTTTCGAGTGACGAGATCGAGTTAAATGAAAGCTTCAAGGGTTGAGTTCACTAGTTGATTAACTTCTGCTATGTTTATTATGTTGTATATTTTATTAGTAAACCAAATGACTATTGTATAGCTTCAAGATTAACCCATCAAATACCCATTTCATATTTTTATTCTTCATTTCCTCTCTCTTAAACCGATATACGAACATCAACATCAGATCCCCTTTTCTCAACTCATCAACAGAAGAGCGCTGCTGCTTTTCTTTCTCAATTTCAAGTCTGCTAATGATTTGGCAGAGAAAAAGAATGTTTCTCAATTTTGGGTTTAGTTTATAAAGTAGGGACCCATTAATTAGACCAGAATCACCCCCAGTCTGGTTGCCCTGAACCAACAGTGGCCTGCCTTAATATCCCTCCTAGCGAGAGTTGCCACTTAACCTTGTCTCGGTTGCTAATAGTGTTCGCATGTGACTTGGTACTCTGAAATACTTGAACACTACTGCACTAGAAAAAAAAAACCAAATGTAAAATGCATGTGTTCCAGGAGGTCCCAGGTTCGAGTCCCCAATGACGTAATATTGCAGGAAATAACATGGAAAGTAGAGTTAGCTTGCCCCCTTGTGTCACAACCTCAGACCCCCATCCGCTTCGGCACCCCCCTTGGTTAGGTTACCCATGAGGCTCGCTGGTAGGCTAGCACAACAACATGTTCAATTAATGTAGTAGTATGTTGTTGGAGCTTAGCTTGTTGGACTTCCAACTAGATAATGTAATACTCTTTATCTAAATGCATGATATACAAGAAAAATAACAAAAAAAAAAAAAAAAAAACCATAATGTGTTTTCCTCACCTATCAATATGAAAATCACATGGAAAAGCTTGAGGAGCAAAGTATAAGTTTCTTGGTCACCACAAACTTTTTGGTTTCTCCCTGACACATAATCGTACCCAACAAAAAAAAAAAGAGAAAGGGGAAGTTATCTCCCTGACACATAATCGTACCCAACAAAAAAAAAAAGAGAAAGGGGAAGGAGGACGTATTTTATTCGATTTCAAGACTATACACGCAGTATTTTCTTCAGGGTTCAAATATTTCTTTCAGGACCGAAAATTCATATATGCAATATTTCCTACGGGTTCAAACAATATATGAAGTACTTCCCTTGGTTGCATACATACAATATTTTCTACAAGAGGCACGCCAAGAAATCATACGCAAGGATTGTGGAAACGCCTACTCTTAAGGTTTACACCTACGTGAAAAAAAAAAAAGAGAGAGAAAAGTACTCGAAGACATACACGAAGCCGGTTTCTCTTTGCCGCTAGTATGAAAAGAGGAAAGAATAAAGCGCGGGATGGGGAGAAAAGGGGCTTTATATATATATAGGCGTAAAGACTTTGAAATAGGGAAGGATTTCCCTTTTACCAAAATCACGCGTGTAAGAAACGGGCCTACAAAGGTGCGGCGCAATGTCGCCCAAGTCACGCTTTGCAAGCATGGTTTCCAAGTTGGACCAGGCCCCACCAATTGCGCGCCGACCTCCCAATGGCCGCCCAAGTCACGCCCGCAAGCACGCACGGTTTCTACACTTTGCGCTGGTCCCACCAGCTAGCACACTCGGTTTCCCAACTCACGCCTAACTTCCCAACGTCGCCCAAGGCGCACAGGGCCACCAATTGTGCCGACCTCCCGATTTTGCAGAACTACTGAGAGGCAAGGATTCCAAATCCTATTTATAAAAGGTCGAGACAAGCCTCCTTCAATTTTACTTACGTTTTCTTTGTTAATAGTTTGTCACCATCTTATGCTTACCTCGCAACAAAGCCCCTGCTCCGAGCTAGCGGGGACTTAATGTTGATGGTGGTTTTTAGACAAAAGGGTAAAATCGTAAAATCCCATGACCTAGTATTACTTGCAACACATTAACTAAGAGCATTTAACTCGGTATAAATAATTAATAGGGGTATTTTTTCAAAATGCAGTTAGGGTTTTCAACACGTAACCCTAATTCCAAAACCAAGCCGCACCCTCGCGCATCATGGCAAAGCAATGCCAAACCAAGCCGCCTGCGCATCATGGCAGCAATGCCAAACCAAGCCGCACCACTGCGCATCATGGCAGCAATGCCAAACCAAGCCGCACCTGCGCGCACCATGGCAACAATGCCAAACCAAGCCGCACCCTCGCGCACCATGGCAACAATGCCAAACCAAGCCGCATATCGCGCACCATGGCAACAATGCCAAACCAAGCGCGCACTGCGCACCATTGCAACAATGCCAAACCAAGCCGCATCATTTGCGCACCATGGCAACAATGCCAAACCAAGCCGCATCATCTGGCGCCATGGCAACAATGTCAAACCAAGCTTGCACCACTGCGCACCATGGCAGCAATGCCAAGCCGCTATGCCTTTGGCCCACGCCAAATATAGCGCCCTAGGCTTGCAAGACTTGCAACTAGGTCAACATGGCCGCACGTGCCATTGGCACATGCCAACACGTGTCGCAAGCCAAATTTCCAAGCCGCTATGCCTTTGGCCCACGCCAAATATAGCGCCCTAGGCTTGCAAGACTTGCAACTAGGTTAACATGGCCGCACGTGCCATTGGCACATGCTAACACGTGTCGCAAGCCATATTTCCAAGCCGCTATGCCTTTGGCCCACGCCAAATATAGCGCCCTAGGCTTGCAAGACTTGCAACTAGGTTAACATGGGCACGTGCGTGCCATTGGCACATGCCAACACGTGGCGCAAGCCATATTTCCAAGCCGCTATGCCTTTGGCCCACGCCAAATATAGCGCCCTAGGCTTGCAAGACTTGCAACTAGTTTAACATGGCCGCACGTGCCATTGGCACATGCCAACACGTGTCGCAAGCCATATTTCCAAGCCGCTATGCCTTTGGCCCACGCCAAATATAGCGCCCTAGGCTTGCAAGACTTGCAACTAGTTTAACATGGCCGCACGTGCCATTGGCACATGCCAACACGTGTCGCAAGCCATATTTCCAAGCCGCTATGCCTTTGGCCCACGCCAAATATAGCGCCCTAGGCTTGCAAGACTTGCAACTAGGTCACCACGGACGTACGTGCCATTGGCACATGCCAACACGTATCGCAAGCCATATTTCCAAGCCGCTATGCCATTGGCCCACGCCAAATATAGCGCCCTAGGCTCGCAAGACTTGCAACTAGGTCAACATGGCCGTACGTGCCATTGGCACATGCTAACATGCTCGCTGGTAGCCTAACTTGCAAACCGTGTAACCTACCACCAAGGCATTCCGCATATGCCATTGGCACATGCCAAACACACACGCTGGTAACCTAACTTGCAAACCGTGCAACCTACCACCAAGGCATTCCGCACATGCCATTGGCACATGCCAAACACACACGCTCGGTAGCCTAACTTGCAAACCGTGCAACCTACCACCAAGGCATTCCGCACATGCCATTGGCACATGCCACACGCGCCACTAGCGGCGCCACTTGCACTCAAGATGCAACCAACACTCGAGACATCAACACAAACGGGGATGCTTCTTTAGGGTTTTGGTTTGGCGGTCCACATGAAAGATGCGGCGTACACTACGCTCACATTAAGAAAGCGTGAAAAGGAATAAAGCGGTCAAATAAAGAGGAAATAATGGTGAAAACGTTTTCACCCATTAAACCATGCTGGTTACCACCTCCTCCCATTATTTCACCCTTTACTCTCTTCCTTCATGAGGCCAGTAACGTTTCAATCTCGACTTGTATAAATAGGTCTTACCTATTTCCACCGGACAACAAGTCTCGGTCAAGAGAAAAAATACTACACTCTCGGAAAAGGCAACTTTGCAAGCTCTCCCAAAAAGCTTTCATCTCTTGCAAGCTTCCTAAGCTTTCACTTTCTGATACAAGTCGAGATACTACTCTCCTCAACACCTTTCTTTGCTTCCCTCCCCAAATCAACCCTTCTCCTTCACTTTGTGACCGATGCAAGTCTGGAACGGCCATTTCTTGGTTTAGGCCGGACTTGTACAGATTGATCTCTCGAACCTATAAAGTGCTCACGTGCAGCACATTTGTTTAGGGTTTGAACCAGTTTCTCACTCACCTACCGAATTTACCGAAATCGGCAGAAACGATTTTTACCCATAAACAATATGGTTTAATATCTCCTCTAGCTATAGGGTATCCTCTCTGTAGTCATTCTTAAGGAAATCATCATAAACAGCCGCACTCTCATCCTACATCTTGATCGCTTATCTATTTGTTGACATGTTATTGTTACACATTAACCTAGCCACATCACACTCTCAAAAATTAAAAATTAGATTTAGGATTTACTTAGGTTTTGTAAGTTTTTTTGAGAGGCATCTTCTTATACAAGTTCGGAAATTAGAAATAAAAAACAATAGAAAAGATGATCAATGATGGTGGTGGGTGGAGATGAGATGGAGAAGAAGCGGTTTGCAGGTGGACCTTGGATTTTATTGTTCAATTGTAGGGTAATTTTAGTTTTAGGTTAAATAAAAAGGGATCGAAAATCATACCTCATCTAGTGCCACAAATATTTACAAAGTGCGATAGAAGAACGAAATCTTTACAGGGATTAAGGTTCTTCTTTGGTAGTAAAGGAGTAACAGAGACGAGACATTAACACCAGGAAGAGAAAATTCTGAAAAACACGTCAGCTAAAATGGAAAAGTGCGAAAATTAGAAAAGTCTACCCACGTCATCCGGTGGGATTGACCGTGGGATATCTTGTGGGATGAATAGAATTATTGTTAAGTCAGTTAAGTTTGCTAATAAAATACCCTTTTTTGGTCAAAACTTTCTTAAGATATTGGCCACAAAATGAGCTTTCATTTCATTGTTTTTTGGTATTCAACATATCTCCCTCCCATAATTGATGCCAGTGCATAATCATCCCAAGAACCTATACCACGGCAAGGTTGATTTGCATGAATCCCCGCTATTGACTTGGCCAGTGCGGGAATCATCACGAAAACTCGAGGTTGAAGTTTGTAAAAAAACATCTTCACTCCAACACCGCGAAGATATATTAGAAGATACACCCACCCGTTCAATCCAAAAAACAAACCGAGAGATCATTAGTGAGAACCAAGCATAAATTCACACTTACGAGTATATATCCTAGTTAGAGTTGCCAAAAGATCCACAGATACCACAAACATCACAAAGTTGTTTCGGTTAAGAGGAAACAATCCAGAAAGAAATGAATTATTATAAAAATATACTCCCTCCGTTCCACTTTACTTGATGTTTTAGGGTTTATTTTTTGTTCCAAAATAGATGAGAGTTTTAATATTTTCCCCAATAAATTACAATGGGATTGGTAACTTCCCTAGAATCTAGAAACTAAAAAGTAAGTCATTTAATTGTTTTAAAAGGTATTAATATGGGTAAAATTGGAAAAATTTAACTCATATTAAAATGGAACCGAGATTAAAATTGGAAAAATTCTTAATCTGCGTGAAAAACTATACAACATCAAGTATAATGGAACGGAGGGAGTAGGTAAATTAACTCTCATTTTCATTTCAAATGTAACTAAAATTTCATCTCTGGAACAGAGACACACTACAAGCATTCAATAAGTCAATTCTTTTATATCAAGCGAAACCCCAAATTAAATTTGTTTATACCATACAGATCTTAATAGTTGTATTCTTTCTTCTAATAAATTCCTATATACTCTAGAGAAAAGTACAATTAAGAAAACAAAAAATTAAAAATAAAATCCAAACTTGATTAGATCACATCCAATGATACTGCTGTCTAAGACCTTAAAACCTTAATACTCTTTAAATTGGAGAGGAAGAGTCATTGGTGTTTTTCCTAACATTACAGAAGGAATTATTCTAGTGACGAAAAGAAAATTGCTCCGGCATCGACTCTGTTTTCCTCTAAATCTACTGCATATACATACATTCATCCGTAGATATCTGCTTTCTTGCGGAGATCTTGACATAAAATGCAGTGAGCCCTGAAGAGAATAGAAAAAATTATATTAAAAATAAGGTGTAACAATTAGAGAAGAAATAGAAAATTTGAAATCAACCAAACAACTTACGGTTGAGAGGAGAAATCATTGTGCGATCTAATTTTAATGAGTTTGCCTCTCCAAGGTATATGGCAAGATTCATAAACGATGTTAAAATTCACTTCAAACCCTATTAGATTATACTGAGGTGATTTAGGAGGTAGATCTGAGATAAGGAGAGAGCCAGAGATAAAGAAGACGGCGAGGAAAAAACGAAGATAAGAGACTATGTATTGTATATATAAGGTGTCTTGCATCGTGAAACCCTAACCCAAAGGGCATTAATGTCAAGTCCTCTAGATGACAATGTGAAAGGAAGCCCAGATTGAGCCCAATAGGAGGGTCACAAGATTGGTGTAAGGACTAAGGACAAATATCAGATTGCATTCGTCCAAAAGATTACTTTTTTTTTTTTTTTTTGACAATAAAAGGGCAAATTTTATAAAAGAGAATTTGGTATCACCAAAGTAGTGATACCAAGATAAACAAAGGTTTACAAGGATGAGTGCATCACTGCATTCCAATTACATAACAAAGTAGATAAATCAAAACCCGCAAACAAGTCAATCTTCATACCCCAATTAAACATCAAACATTTGATATCCGCTATCAGTTGATTAAAGTCTTTAGTAACGTGATTATAGATTCTCGCATTTCTTTCGTTCCAAACACACCACCATATTGCGAAAGGCAAAATACTCCAAATCTTCTTTTTTACGCATTTTAGCTTTTTCCTGCTCTTATCACCCCATTCCCATAAATTTGATCTAACATTTTTGGCTAAAACCCAATTGATCCCAAAACTATCAAGAAAATAGGACCAAATAGCAAAAACTAACTTGCAACAGAAATAGATGCTCATTTGTCTCAAAAAAATCACCACGTAAAACACAATTCGGATCCCGAATCATACCTGCGTTATAAAGAACATCAAGAGTTGGGGCGCCATTGAAACACGAGTCCAAACCAAAAAAGAAACCTTTAATGGAACCTTGAATTCCACAATTGTTTATCAGGAAAAGCTATTAGGCCACACTGTCTCTAGCGCCTCATATGCATTTGCTACTGAAAAATAATCTCCATATCTCACTGCCTAGTATCTTCACCGGAAAACAGAGAGGGATCACCAATAACTTGTAGCAAATTAGCAACCTCCAACATTTCTTGGTTATCTAGATGCCTAGAAAAAGCTGAAATTCCAAGCACCTCAAGAGAAATTAAGTCACCTACCATAGCATTCTTATGTTTAGTGAACTGATAAAGATTAGTAAAAAGATGCTTAAGAGGATACTCACCTGTCCCACACATCATGAGAAGTTAATACATAAAACCAGAGCCAAGAGATAAAAACGATTCAGATTTCACAAACTCTCTTGACTTCAAAATTCCAGACCATAAACTATGACAAACTGAACTTCTTGATAACGAAGGAGTAAAAGCTTCCGCGGAACCACCAAATTTTTGATTTATAATCCTTCTCCAAAGAGCATACTTCTCAACACCATATCTCCATATCCATTTTGCATGTAAGGCTTTGTTGACCAACTGTACTTTTCTTAATACCAATACCCCTCTAGCTTTAGGCAAATTAACTCTAGACCATTTTACCCAACTTCTCTTCTTAATAGAATTACCCGAACCCCAAAGAAAATTCCTCAAGATCTTCTCTATCTCCTTTGTCAAAAATGCATCGGGCATTTGGAACATAGATAAATAATATATTGGCAGGCTAGACAACACACTTTGAATCATGATGAGTCTCTCGCTCTTTAGATAAATAGGTTTTCTTCCGGCTAGCTAGCTTTTGTTGGAGTCTCTGAATGATATCATTCCAAATGAGCCTACACTTCGATTTACTACCTAGAGGGATACCCAAATAATTCATAGGCAATTGAGAAACTGAACAACCAAAAATATCTCGCACAAGATTCAAAGATTGTGCATTTGACCTAATCTCACTACAGTACTCTTCCTATAGTTTAAAAAAAAAATTACTTTTAAGGACGAGCAACAATATTTTTAAGCATGGACAAGTGTTTAGACGGATTGATATCCGTTTACCCAGACATCCGGACTAACACATCATACAGTTTCTCAAAACTCTTTTGTATCAATAACAAGCAACACATTCAACTGATAAGGATGGAATATCCAGAGCCGATCCTGTGTCTAGAAGGGCCCTGTGCGAAATTTTTCGTTGGGCCTTTTACAATTTCGAATATTTTATAACAATAAAAAACAAAAAAAATCAATAATTTTTATTTAATTTGTAAGATTATCGACGATACCAAATAAAAATTTACGACTAAATAATGGTGTTAATGCGTATTTTATATAGATACAATGAGAGTATTAAATAAGAACTTTTTTTATGGATGTCAATAAGAATACGTAAGGATAACACAAAATTTATATAGATAAAATGAGAGTATTAAATAAGAACTTTTTTCTTTTTTCCGGATATCAATAAGAATACGCAAGGATAACACAAAAGATAGGAAGCTTTATCTTGGGAGGTAATGGTATTAGGTTAAATACGGTAAAATTTAAATTTAAATCAACAACGAATTGATTGCTCAGTGGATGGATTGTTTAAGTATTGCCCCCATAGGTTGTGTGTTCGAGTTCGGCCACTGTGCGATCGCACACCTTGCACACCCTCAGGCCCGGCTCTGGGAATATCAATGATCTAACCCGGCCTAGTACTATCCCATATAGTCCTTGCGCATCTCCCAAATGTCAAAATGAGACATGTTCTTCTTACACATCTCTATAAGATGAATTTTCCCCCTGCACTCCTTGAAGTATACAATTTCCCTTCTATAGAATCCAACGGAGTACGGATGTGTTAACATTGCAGTTGTCTTCATTAATTCATAATGAATATCTCAGTATGGGAGAGTTGCCGACTTGAACCATTCCCGCTACACACCAGAGTGAGATAATGTAACAGGTTTAGAGAAAGGAAAGGGATCTCCCGCGGCTCTTGGAAGAGTGGATTTCTATAAGATATAAATCTTTGCTGATGTTTGTTTTGCAGACGACCGCAACTTCAGTAACTCGATTCCGCAGGATCGAAAGCTATGGAAGAGAATGCCACGTTAAGAAATGTGATTGTTAGCCAAGGATCCAAGTATAAAGACAATTTAGAAGCCTCGTGAGGAAAGCATTCTCCATAAACACTTGAGAAGTGAAATTGATGAGCCAATCCATCAGGAAAACTCAAACCCAAGCTTGAAAATCATCTTCCTGTGTAGTACCAATTAACCACTGCCTAGATCATACAGATTGGAACCAATTCACACACTACAAGCATTCAAACATTCAAGTCAAGCAGACATTCATTCATTTATTTGTAAAACAAGCTAAACCCAAAAGGGCCAAAACCAAATTTGTTTGAATTATAAAGAGCTAGATCAATCACTAACGGTATATCAGTTATACTTTAGAAATTTGCACTTGAAGGAGATACTTTCCTGATGCAGATTTTTCCAGAAATTCTAAGATTTCAAGTAAGATATAGAATTGAATCCGGCCGTACCATAAAAATTACACAAAGACTGGTTGATTCATAAAAAAGGTATTGACTCTCATATGTACTCTTTTTTCTTCTGCATCTATTGAATAATTTTTTTTGATTTTATTCATGGCTCATTGCAATCTTGACAGCCACAACCACTTAATTCGTATGACAGCCACAACCACTTAAATCTTGAAGATTGAGATGTATTTTGAAGAATTGAAAATGAAGATTCTAATCAGCCGAGGCAAAGGCAGAGGCAGAACCGAAGAAGTGAAATCTCTCAAGGAAACCAGGGAAACACTCACACTAGAATGTAATAGTGGAACCCATGTACTTGCATTGGGTGAAACCACAATTACCTAAAAAACTAATTACTGTTTGAGAGGAGAAATCATTATGCTATTATCTTCCTGCAGTTGTTGATGATCATACACATCTGAAGCCATGATCAGATTACGAAGTTTTTGTGTTCTGAGACGACGGCGTGAGACAGAAGAAGAGAGGCAGTAACGAGGGATGAAAATAAGAAACCCTAGGCTAACACTGATACGCTTAAATAGTAGTAGTAGACTAGTGAACAACTCAACTCGCAGACTCACTCAGAAGAAAAGTCAGGTAGTGGCGGCGGAACAACTACCCGTACTAGTAATTCTTATTCTCAAGGAAATTTCCCATTCATTTCTTCTTTCAAGGAAAGATTTTACAATCGACCACTAAATGGATATAATCTCCCAATTAATTCCGTTGAATCAATACTTACCATTAATACAAGCAAAATATCATTGAGTAAAAGCCATATACACCAGTCATATCTGAGACCCTAGAGTTGTTGCCTTCTCTTGGTTGTGTATTGACATTCAGTGATGGTCTCGATCATATTGATTTGGTCAAGTGTCCACGAAGAGGCATTGTAATCGGGAATTCTGGTTGTATAGATGAAAGGGTCCCTAGTAGATAAAAGATTCAACTACATAATGAAAACCATGGAAACTCAACAGCAACTTGATGAAATTTGAACTGGAATGCGCATTTACTTGTTTAATTGTAAAGCCATCATTAATCATTTAATTTTTGTGGTTTTGTTACATAAATGAAAGAGGGTCTCTAGTAGATATAAGATTGAATTTCATAATCCAACGGAAATCTAATCTCTACGTAAAACAAGGCTTTAATTCATTCCTTCCTCCATTTGTTTTCGCTTCTTATTAGCCACAACAAATGATTACGAACAATCAAATGGTTTTAATGAAAAAAAGTCCTTGAAAAGATTAGCCTAATTGGAATCAATGACAGGAGGGAAAAATTGAAATAGGGAAGAAGATTTAGGAGAAGTCATAATGGAAATCAATCTATTGTATGCGTCTGTGATCTCCAGGCCAGGGTATGTGTAAGCAAAACCATAACTCCGTTCATAACTCATTCTCTTTGTTGAGAGTTGCATTGCTTAGGCTTCTCAAGAGATCACTTCCATTGCCTGTGCGCACTCACATTGTAGGTGGTCATCCGACATATATCTAGCCCCAATATATTTAAGGATGATGTGACAGTTTCGGGGTTCATGGGGTAGATTTCAGCTCAAGAATTTGTGTGTCTATAAGTGGAACTTGGGGAATAGTGTGCAGTTATTGGGACATTGGATAATGTTTGGATCAATAGCCGTATCAGATAAAGATGGTGGCAGGGTTACTTTGAAAATTTAGTTACAACGACAGTTATAGATCAGAAGAAAAATTTGAGTCGTTGGGCATATTTTAAGTTGCAATCCATTGCATATAAGTACAATCTTCACTTCGCAGAAATCAAGCTTAACACAAAGACAGTCATAAACAGCTCACATTGCAATATATGATACTAGGATATGGGGGAAACGGCATAAGGGGGAGTTACAAGCTTTATCATGTCCGTTGTGTTTAGTTTGGCAACTCACTAGCATGCCTCGATTATGCTGATTCATTGAAAATGGGAGTCACTTCAATGAATTACACTAATAGTGCACCTTGTTGAACAAGTAGAACTTAGAAAGCCAAGAGAAATCTAAATGGATACCAGGACAGAATTACACTAATAGTGCACCTTAAGAAACTGAACGAACACTAAAATGAAACCATGAAAACTAAAAGAGATTTATTGAAACAATAAATTAGTCACACAGGAGTGAGATTTATTCTAAGAAATACATGATCATTATATTGGATTAATGATAATCCACTAATTTATACATCTTCACTTCACTATTTTTTCAAAAATCTTCCAAAATTTAAAATTTACAGCGACCCAAACACAATACCTGTACTCAAATTTTACTAATCGAGTCTCTTTAGTAATCGATATTTGATAATAGATAATACATACTAGCTATAATCTTTCATCAGAATCAATGATAACCTTCCGTCTGTCCATCAGCAAGTCTGAGATACAGATTACTGTTCTTCTGCTAACATCTGATTGGTGTCTTATCAGCATCCTTCAACTATTCCTAAAAGCAGAAGCATTGGCAGGAACTGCTAGGGAATCTTGAAGTTGTAGCCGGTGGTAAAACATCTGTGTCGCAAAGATGTACTTCCCAGATACACACCACACCAGTTTTCATCCTGAGATTCAAATCTGAGGAAGCGATACGTGGTATTTATGACTCTGGAGTTTTCCCAGAATCCCTGCCACCCTTGTTGCTATCCGAAAACAACAAAAGATCTTATTGAAATGAGAAAAACAAACAAAAAATCGATTTTTATAAATTCTTAAAAAACAGATTGAGGTGTAAAGAGTTAAGATATACTTACGTTTGAGAGGAGAAATCATTATGCTATTATCTTCTTCTTCTTGGTGGTGGTGATTATACACATCGAAAGCCATGATCTAGTTTAGAGTGTGAAACACAGGAAGAGAGGCAGCAATAAGAGTAACGAGGATTCCATAGAAAAACGAGCGCAAGTAAAGCTACTACCAAGGTGCAATATTACATGATTTTAAAATTCATACATGATTTTAAAAAGGAAATCATCTGCATCAGACTTAAAAGAAAACTAAGGTAGAACAAGACTACATGTTTAGGCTAGAAATTAAGCGTGTCTTTCTTACAATTCCCTTAGAAGGCACTGGCACTGTCTCTGAATTGTTGTCAGCCATAGGTTCTTCAATACGAACTGCATCCTCTTGAGTTGGAGCCGTGACAGGTGACAAGTTCGTGACATTAAAAAGCAACAAAGGACCACCGCATTTGTTCTGAAAATTTTGTTTCGCCATGAGAAGGGGAGGAATCTTAGTTTCCAAGTCCGAAAGTTGCTCTTTCGCCAAGATCAACTGCTGCTCAGCCTCAATGACTCGTGCCTTTGCCTGATCCTGCTCAATTAATGCTTCCTGAAGCTTCTTCTCCTCGGAAAAAACTGTCTTAATATCTTCCAAGCGCTCACGAAGCCACCCAATGTTGAATTCAAGTTTTTCTGCAACTCTTATATTCTTCTCCCAATCATCAATCACTTCCCAAGAAACCTCCTCGAGAGGGCAGGCATTCATTTTCACAATAAAACTCATTAGTTCAGAGACAATGGTTACTTGGGAATAATAATAGGAATCTATAAGAACCTGGCTGGAAGCAATGTGCCCATAATTCAACCAGATCTCTTTATACAACCATTCTTCTGTTCTTGGTACACTGAAGCCTCCAACGTCTACAAATCCATCACCCTGAACTTTTCCACGGTGCTTACCTTCTTCATATAGTTGGCCAGCACCTGGAAACTTATCTTGTTTTGTTGCACTAGGAAGAGCGACCTCAGCTACAGCTTCCACTGCTCCTGTAAGTTCACTTGTTTGGGTTGCCACAAAAACTTCGTGAATATCTTCACTAGGCTTCACAACTACACTCCCGTCTACTTCCATCGAGTTACTCTGCAGCTCAACTTCCATTGAGTTACCTGTCTGCATCTGAAATGAGATGAATCCAAAGGTAATAAGAAGAATTAAATATCTCTGGGGTTTGACACAAACCATTAAATTAAGCTACAAGAAAACCTGGTTCAGCTGTGACAAAAAGGGGTCTTTAATTTTGGATTGGATTAGATTGGATTCAGAAGCTAAAATTCATTTCAAAATCCTAATAAACTGTGTTGACTTAAACGAACTCCAAGAGAGATTGACTAACAGGGACAGTAAATAAGTATACAAAAGAATGATCATGGAATGCATTAATGATTTTGTTAACATCAAACTCCAAACATACGTTCAATATCATGAAATCATATCAGAAACTCCAAAAACATTGAACTGGATAGATATCTTCAATATGCGTCACAACTGGTACATTGAAACTCCAAAGTTGGCCAAGAGAGATTGACAATAAATATGCATACAAAATTGACTCAAAAGACTAATCATGTTATGTATGTATTAATGATTTTGTTGACATTCAAACTCCAAACACATGTTCAGTAGATGATTGTAATTGTAGTAATTTCACGAAATCATATAATAAAAAAAGCGACAAGAATCAAATGGATCGATCGAGAACAAACCTGTTGATAATCCAGTTTTGATAAAGATTTTTAGTGACAGAAATATTGAGATCTAACAGGGGATGGAGAAAACGAAATGAAGAGAGAAAGTTTGAGTTCAATGACGGCTGAGGATAATCTAGGGTATCTTTGTTTTTAGGGTATTATGACTTATAAGGGAGATGGCTACCAGATCCAACGGTGGGAAATGAATTTTGCTTGGATAATGAATACCCACCACACGTTTCCTAGATATTACATTAGGGTATACCGTAGAGGTTGGATGGACCACAGAATCATATAGGGAATGAACTAAATACGAATTTTGTGTCGTGTCACATAATTGGTCGCTCAACGGCCAGATCTAATGGCTTCCTCCGAATTGGTTAATCATAAAGTAGCATTTCAGTGATCGGTAGTAGGAATTGAAATGCACGAATTTCATTATGTTGTGACGACAGAGAGGTATTGTTATCGGAAAAGTTGGTAGTGTCTGTTCAGTTTATTTTGGTTAATTGTCATTTTGGTTCTTGGTTGAATCTCCAGACCAACTTAGTGAATAATGCTGCATTCTTGTCCTTGAGGATCTTGATATCTGGATTGTCTTGTACAATAGGGGTTCAAATAGTGTACCACTTAGTGAGGTGCATACCACCTGCCTACATTTCTGCCTCTATCCCGTATGAAAGCTCGCTTCGCTATTTATAGTGTTCGAGTGATAACTGCCTGCATCATCGCTACTTCACAAGATGCATATATTCTATGTCAAACCTAGCATTTCCTCTTGTACTCCTACCTGATATACAACCAGTATTGTGATGACTTCTCGTTAGCGGTCAGCGACGATCGAGTTGTAATAAACTGTATGATGTTAGTCTGGATTACCAGAATAAGCGGATTTCAGTATGTCCAAACACTTGTATGTCGAAACATGCTTAAAAATATTGCTTTGTTCATTTGTCCTTGCACCAATCTTTTCGAAGAGTGCAATCTGAGGTGGGATGTTATTTCGGATGGTATGCCAAGTATTTTGTTGATCTTAGTCCATTAACAACTGCCTACCCCAGCATTCTTATGCCTAGGTAATGTCTATTTCTTTGTCCCAGTAAAAGTTCATTTCTCTTTGATTATTATTCCAGAGATTGCGTATTCAAAATTGTGAAATCCAGTCTTGTGTCTACTAGAGACCCAATTGCAGAAGTAGATGCTCATTGTCAATTGATGTTATTCTGAAATTTAATGAAGTTGTTAAATGATTGACTGGGTTTGCCTAAACTTTGCTTGTGCATTGATGGATATGGTCGATATGGATACTAGAAAGAGCTCAATATTTTGTTCTTATTTTATATTTTTGTCATTCACCTGCGGAGATGGTATCACATGCATTTGGACCATACAGTATAATCCAATTGCCGATGATACCATATCCTCAGAAGAATCATTAAGCAGTCCTCAAACAAATGGAGGAAGGCAAGGTTTAACGAAGAAGACAAATGAACTCCTTATGCCTTGCTAGGTATGTCTATTTATTTGTCCTATTTTTTTAGCTAAGTCATAATATTAAAGCCAAAAACAGTAATAGCAAATAATTACCAGGGGACCCTAGGATCCCACAACCTTTAGAGAGCTAAAAGGGAGGTAAAACCTCTAAAAATCTAAGGAATAGAAATGGGCAAACAGGCCCTTACATGAAAACGTAAAAACCTATAACACCCGTTAAACTTCAAATATTAATATCACACGAACCCCAAGCACCCTCCCTACCGAATACTCATGTCCGTAGTAATCATCACTCTAGCAACATAACTTCATTTAAAATTGCGTTTATGCGATTGTAAAGGTCCACGCACTATACTACTCCTCGATGTATTACCATTAACTAATGCAGTAGCCAACTTCATATTTATAAAAATCAAGACTCTCTGAGCTTCTTCCTCCGCAACTTCATATTTATAAAATTCAAGACTCTCTGAGCTTCTTCCTCCGCAATAGGGTCAAACCCTTTATCTTTGTTAGGGGAGTTTAGTATAGACCCCCCTGGATTATAAGGTACAATCGTTGATCGATTAATATCAGCATCCATCCCTTCATTATAATCTGTTTCAACTTGTTCCACATCCTCATTGGCCACCTTCTCCGCTAATTCATCAATAAGATTATTTGCTGCAACATCTATAATTTCTTGAGAGAACTTTGACATACGTATTTCCTCTTTCAAGAGATTCTCTTTAGATTTATTCGTACGTTTACGTCTTTTATTGTTACCAGTAACCACCCCCTGTCTAATTTCAGTAATAGTGGGATCATCAACTACTATTACTGAGTTTTGAGTAGTAGGCGCGATGACTGAAGTACTGCTCTCTGATACAATACTTCCAGGTATGGCATCATTCACAACAACTCCGCCTCGGCTCAAGAACCGTCGGGATTATTCTCGATTGCTAACTACAGATATCAACTTCAGGAGTTATAGGTTTATCTCCTACATCTATAGATGACTCATCATAAACATTTTCCACTTCTTCACCCTCACCTTCTTGGTTGTCTCCCATCACATCATTTGCCTCGGTTAGTCCATATTTTTAAGAACATCAAACTTCCCGGTGTTTTACGTTACTCGAATTTTCAAAGACCGTTGTCACCGAATTTAGTTTTTGTACCCTTAGCTAATTCGAATCGTGATTGTCTTCTACTTTCGCCCGTAACGATTTATTATTGTTTTTGACTTCTTCGGTTGTTGGGGGAACAAAGTCTCACTCTTCTTTACCTCTTCTACGATCTCGAAAATTATTATCTGCTACATTACCCGACTCAAGTAGCAACAATTTTTTCAGCCAATAAGCCGTGATTTAGCTTTACATTGATCAATAGAATGACCTAAAACCTTGAGTTCTCGCAAAACCCGGGATGTTTTGGAATTTCCACCTTTGCATAACCCTCTGGATCCCAACTTGATTGAACGTAAGTAGTTTTATCAATCGTTTTTAAAAAGTCGATCTCAACTAAAACTGATGCATAATAACCAAACGTCTTTTTCAAAGTTAGTTCATCAACTTTGACAGTTTACCAAGAGTTCTTGACATACCTAGCAGGATTTTTTCCGTCCAATATTCTTGCCTCGGGCCTGGATATTGAACCCAAACAAGTGTCGACGAAGCTTTTTGTTTTTCCGGATCAAAACCAGTCATCCATGGTTGAACGCGAACAACATGGATGATTGGAATTTGTTTTACAGTCGTCTCAATGATGTAAGGTCCGTCTTCTAGAAATTTGTTTGCATCTTCTCAATGATGTAAGGTCCGTCTTCTAGAAATTTGTTTGCATCTTCAGCATTTGCAAACGTCATTGTAAAGAAAACCTTGGGTAAATGGATAAATCTGCAGCTGCCATGAATTTTCCATTGTGATAAAAGGTTTTGTGTTGCGATCTCGAACTTCATGTCAATTTTCTTGGATGTCAATACGACCAATCAAACTGTGTTTCATGTCTTCCATAGCTATCATGTTCTAACTCAGGCGTTAGGATAATTCCTTTGTCTTTTCCGAAGATAAGAGCAGGCTTCGGTAAAGTGTTGAGATCAATAGTGGTTGGTTCTCTACATCGTATAATATTTCCCGTGACTGCATCACGATATCTAGAGATTCTAGGGAGATCGGATAGTTGATCTCCCATTGTAAAAATTCAATCCTAGCAAAGCCTATATTGGGTCTTCATTGATTTATAAAAATTCAATCCTGATCTAATGGAGACCCTCTTTCATTTAAGTGTAACCATAAATTTAACACATTCACAAATTAAATGATTGATGATGGCTTTTACAGAATTCAATCTTGGATTTACAAGAGACCTTCGTTCATTGAATTGATAGTAGTAGTTTGCACATAATATTACCCAATATATGGAAGTGTTGAAGTTAACAATGGCAATCATTCCATTGAATGATCTATACTATAGCAATCAAGCAAAAATGAAGCCGAGGAAACTGAAAGAAGACATGCTTGAGCATGCAAGTCGGTTAAGTTGGCCAGAAATATCTTGTCAGTTAAATTTGCTAATACAATTATGGAATTTTTGAATTTAAATAGCTTTGATACAGATTTGGCCTCATAGAGCTTGGCTGTCCCAAACCATCTTTTTGACAACTCTTTTATGTTATAAAGAGTTGATTCATTTGAAAATGAGCAGCATTCTCGCAATCAGCAGATGGAAAAATCTATTATTTTGCTTGTAATATGACATATTTTCCATCATTGTACTTGTAAAAGTTTGTATTTCAGAAATTAGTAAAATATACCACATTACTCTTCAGTCTTTAGTGAGCCAACCGGTCCACAAAATAGTTCTACTCTGGTTATCTGGAACATCATCACCTCCACTATTTCGGTAACTTGAATTCTTTTCCAATTATCTTCTCCAAACATACGATGAAGCTCATCACCGCCGAAAATATACCAACGAAACAAAGTAACCCAAATAATATATATCCAAAAACAGGCCACTTTTCGGGAGCTGACGACCATAGTGGTAGAAGAAAAGAAAAATTTTTTCCCGGACTAACATTTCCATCAATCCTTTCCTTGAATAAACTGAAATCGCCTTTTGAATCT
This sequence comes from Papaver armeniacum, assembly GCA_023531295.1. Lineage (NCBI taxonomy): Eukaryota > Viridiplantae > Streptophyta > Magnoliopsida > Ranunculales > Papaveraceae > Papaver > Papaver armeniacum. Next base: position 195,385 of record JAJJWW010009516.1, read on the forward strand.
AGTGTTGCTCTGTATATAATCATTCCTTGTTCTTGTTGTGTTGGCTGTTGATTTTTGTTTTTGTACAGCTTTCTGAGCACTACATCATCAGAACCAACAATACACAAATTACCAGTATCGTCTAAATACAAGGAAACTGGACTCACTATTGGACCTTTAAATCCATCT